>PVLA01001903.1:0-310562 GCA_004027455.1 Hydrochoerus hydrochaeris
CTTCTTCTTCTTCTTCTTCTTCTTCTTCTTCTTCTTCTTCTTCTTCTTCTTCTTCTTCTTCTTCTTCTTCTTTTCTTCTTCTTCTTCTCCTCCTCCTCCTCCTTCTTCCTCCTCCTTCTTCTTCTTCCTCTTCTTCTTTTTTTCTCCTCCACCTTCCCCTTCTCGTTCTTCTTCCTTTTGTTTGAACTTAGTATTTCATTCATTCCATTTAACAAATATACATCAGGCATTGCTCTGGGTCCTAGTGAACAAAGCAGCCTGAACTTCCTCCTACAAGAATTTTACTTCCTGATAGGCAGAAGGGCAGACAATAAAGAAGATAAATAAGCAGAATGTACTGTATGGATTGTCATAGTGGATATGGCAAATGTGGAGAAAAATGAAACAGGAAGGATAAAAAATTTCATGGTGGAGGTCCCATTTAAATTAGGTGCTCAGAGCAGACCTTATTAAAGAGAAGTTTGTGATCACAGACCTGTAGGGAGTGAAGGAGTGAATTGCATAAATCCAGAGGAAAAGCAGTTCCAGTCTATTAAGAGTAACTCTACAGACTAGGGTTCAGAATTCAGTCTGCATATAAGTTTTTTTGTTTGTTTGTACCGGGGATCGAACTCACAACCTTGTGCTTGATAGACAGGAACTTAAGCCACTGAGCTAAATCCCTGGCAATAAGTTTGTTTTAACATTAGTCTCAACTCACTTGCATTACTGCAGTAGCACTATACTCGTGCCCTGACCCTCCTTATCTGCAGGAAATACATTCTAAGAGCCTAGGGAATGCCTGAATCTATAGATAATACTGACCCCTAAATATATCATTTTTCCCTACACAGCCCAGGTGTCCTGGAATAAATCCCCAGTAGCCACCAAGGGAAGACTATACATGCTATGGTATAGTTTGATAGAAGTTTAATTTATGATAGAGTTTGACCTATAAATTAGGCATACTAAAAGATTAATAATCATAATAAAAATAGAACAATTATAACAGTATTTCATAATGAAAGTTATTAAAATTTGTGAATTATTCATTTCTGGAATTTTCCAGTTAATATTTTTGGGCTGCTGTTTTTCATGGATAACATGGAAAGCCTAAAACCATAGAAAACAAAATATGATAGAGGAGACTACTGTCATAGTTATCTAGGTCAATGGTTCTCAAACTAGTGTTATACAGACAGTAACCTGCAGAGCTTATGCAAGCACAAATGCTGGGTTCCACTCTAACTTTCTGAGTCAGAAAGTCTGAGGGAAAAAGAAGGTAGAAGAAAGAAATTTTTTTGTTTTTATTTTTTAACTTATTTTGTCTGCTGTACAGGGGATTGAACCCAGGGCCCAGCACATACTAGACAAGTACTCTATCACTGAGCTACAGTGCTAGGCTTTTTTATTTTGTTTTAAAACAGGTTGTAGCTAAATTGCCCAGGCTGGCCTCAAACAAGTTATCTTCCTGTCTCAGATACCTGAGTAGCTAAGATTATAGATATGTACCATTACTCCTGGCTGAGAATTTTGGGGTTTCTACAAAGTTGGATGCTGCAGATATCACACTTTAAGAACTGTTCTGTGAAGGGTCAAAAGGAGGCCGGTGCAGTGACTCGCTTAAGTGAGTCTCAGGAACTTAGTTGAAAGATAAGAGGAAGCAAAAGGAAAGGGGATTTATACAAAAGAAAGTCATTTATATAATATATTGGCCAGTGGAGTAAGCTCTTTCAACTTTGACTGTGAGTGAGATGGCATATATTGCACATTGATTTGAGCTAATTTGGTCATTTACAACTTCTAGGAGTAGCAACTATAAAATGAGAGTCAGATTGAATGTAAGAAAGTACTCTAGAACTTCATTATCATGGTAAAAAATAAAAGCAAGTCAGGCTAAATTATTTCAGATGAATACTTGTTAAGCCTTTATTATTAGCAAACAAGCATGAAACTATATGATATCTGATACTTGTCTAAAAGGTTTGTTTGGACACACCTTTCCCCGGACAGTATTCTGTAGAGTCGGCCAGTAACCAGACATTCTGTCACTCCTTAGTGGACGCTGGTACATTCAGTGTAAACCTTTGGGCACCATACTTACAGGATACAGGCCTGATAGATTTTTCTGCCCAGTTCATGCAACATTAGAAGTATTCCTAAAACATTTTTGGCAATCCAAAGTCTTGGATGCCATAAATTTCATCATGAACATGGAAATTTATTCCTGATGTTCATTATGCTAACTCACAAGCTTCTGATGTTGATTGAGATAGAAAAACAATGGGCTAGTAATGCGAAGCCTCTGAAATGTGGGTTTCCTGGCATTAGCAATTACTCTGGAGTACAAATTCCCTAGTAGGTCAACAGACACCACCATTTAATCTATCATGTGCATACACATCACAGTACCTTGGCTGGTATTTTCTAAGATCGATTACAACTGTCATGACGGGAGGCAGTGCTTCCTCACATTTTTTACAATAAGGCATACAAAGAAAATGGAGACTGACCCATGGGAAGGAGAGCCAGGATGTTGGCACAGGTGCAGCCCACACAACGGTGTGCTGCCATACATCATACATAAGTACTGGCACCAGTGTCATTGTGACCCTTGTTAATATTCTGTTTTACGGAAATCCAGCTACTGAGGATGCCCTAGACATGTTAGAAGCCAATCAAATCCCTTTCAAAATGAAAATTCTGTAATTTGAGGTGACAATATCTACATGAATTAAATAACTTGTGTTTTGAGAACAGAAAAATAGGTTTATATCCTAGGCCATGCCACAGTATTAGCATGATTTATAAACAAATCACATGCATGGAATGCTTATTACAAGTCAGATTGTTTGAATCTCTAATCACATAGTCACTCATTTCTTTTCAAATTCCCCAGGAAGCCAGTAACATCGAGACCTCAGAGATGGGTCTTGAATCATGTTCCCACCAAAGCTGATTCCAGTGCCTGTGTTCTAACCTCTTATCGCTGCCTTTTATCCTTGCACAAAAATAGACAATCAGCTTAGCTCCTGAGAAGAGCCTAACTTGTGGTTGTTTAAAACAGATGCTACTAAATCACCAACTAAATTTTATATGAATTATTAACCACCTCCAACTGTCCCTTGGAAAGTTACACTTGACTGTAAAAGAAATAAAGGAGAAGATTCAGATGTACATGCTAGTGCAAATGTATCAGCATAGAGCAAGTGACTTGCTGACAAATTTCGCGGTTTCTGTTTGACCCTAAGTAAACATGCAACACATGTGATGCATGAAAGACAGAACTGTATTAAATTTGGAACTGGGCTAATATATGACTTGTTTTTTGACAAAATAAACAGGCAGTATCAAAACTACAAATTAAAAGAGATACTAATAGTGATTGTTATAATTTATTTTTAATTTAAACTCAGGAGTCCACTTAAAATATTGGCTAAACTATTATATTAAATCATTAACTTGACTTGAAATTTAATCAACATTTAGGCAAGGTAAGTTTCACATCTGAGTTGTTTTTTAATGAACTCTGTTGGAAAATCTAGCAACATACTCAAAAGTCAGGATTTAAAACGCAATAAATACTGGTTTTCAGTCAGAAATTGCATTCCTTTACCCAGGAACAGTTGTGCCAGTGCTATGGATGGGTGTAAACAAGCAAAAGGTCACAGGGAAAAGATCCAGACTTTCAACAGGGCGTGATAATCTGAAGATATTTGCATAATGACTAAGTAACTGACATCATATCTTCCTTGTTCTGATAAAATTCATAAGAAGGAGGTATCATCATTTAGAAAGAATAAAGAAAGGATGAAGTTTCCTAAACATGAATAGACAGGTTTGAACTTACGCTACCTGTGTTAAATTTTAGTTGTCTGTAAAGAAATGAAGTTGCAGATAAAGATTGTGCATGTATGTGTGTATGTGTGTGTTTCTATTTGTGTAAGCTGAGTATGGGCAAGACACCAGTACTGTAAATTTTGGGTTTCTGTTTTTAAACCAACTTTGATTCTAAAATTCTCATTCATTCTCAAATATGGATTTAAAATTTGGTATTTTTCATGGTTTAACATTTTAAAAACTAAATGAGCTAAAATTAATTAGTAGAAATGATTTTCTTCATAATGAGATGAAGCAAAATAGGTTTAGAGGGAGTTTTAGAAAACAATCCTAGCTAGAAACATAAAAAAAAAGCATAAAGAAAGCAAATCTAAAATAAAGTAATAGATTTACCAAATTTCATTTTATTTTTATGAACAATTCTTATATTTTAAACTTTACACTTGAAGTATTACATACTACTTTGCTCACATCATTGACATTCATTAAATTAATATTCATTAAATGAATCAATTTAATATCCATTAAATGAATCAGTACTGTTATTCAAATAGTTCATATAAATGATTAATACCCACATATCATTAAACTTTAGGGCTTCAAAGGCAACTCAGTCCAACTGATTTATGTATTAAAAAACTGCAAATAGCAGAAATGGGTGGCACTCAAAGTTAGTGGTTAGTATGAAGAGCTGGTGCTGTTCATTTACTTTCACAAGTTATATGACATAAGTCTGTTATAGTAAACAGTATCTGAAATATATAGAAAAATTAAGGGAGTAAAGTATAATTTTCAAATACATGTAAGTATTTACTTGCTATATAATAATTCTTACATTAATAATGTAGACAAGAAAAAGGAGAAACGAGGAGAAAAGTGAATGGGAAATAGTGTGGGGAGATAGGTGTTAGAAATGAAGGAAATGGAAGCAGATAATGAAAATAGAGAATTTTTAAAAAGCCCTTCTGTTGACAAATGGATTAAAAACTGTGGGATGTACATACAATGTAATATTATTCAGCATTTAAAAGTAATGAAATTCTGATAACATGCTCTCAAGTGAATGAAAACATTCTAAATAAAATATGCCCTATATAAAAAGACAAATTTGTATAGTACACTTATAGTCAGTTTAAGGTCAGAAGGTAGAATAGTGGTTTCCAACCGTCATAGAGAGAAAAATTGAGGAGTTACTCTTTGATGGGTACAGAGTTTCAGTTTGGGATGATGAAAAAGTCCAGGAGATAGAAAGTTGTGCTTGTACAAAATGTCAATGTACTAAATGCTATGTGGTACACCTGAAAATAAAGCGGCAACTATCTTGTTATGTCTGTTTTATTACTATTTTTAAAAATGGTAAAAGGGCTTTAATTAATTAGAATATATTCTAAAATATTTTTATCTTGATTTGTCATAGTACGCCAATGACTGATCATTAAAGCTTAAAAAAATAGATAGATTTGAAGGACTGTTTTCAGTTTTCCTGAGACATTTTTAAGTCATAAATTTTATAATTTATACATAACTTAAGTCACATAAATAGAAGTGTGAAAATTTTTTCTCTCATAACTTTCTTTAGTATGATGAGCAAAATGTTCCTAGTACATGTGCAAGTTACTACCAGATCTTCACTTCCGTCAAACTAGTTCTAGTGCAATTCAGTAAGGTGTCTGGGCAGAACCATCTGCAGCAGGCATCACTGTGATCAGTATTTCCTGCTCCATTCCTGTCCCCTACTGGGATGAGTAAGATCTGTCAGTCTTCACACCAAGGAGCAGCTGAGTGCTGGGGTTTTGCCTACTCTCAGGAAAAGAAGGTTCATATGCCTTCTGGACTTAGGGTACCTTAGGTAGAAATCTGGGTTCTTCTTTTCTGACTAGGCCCCTAGTTATTTGTTCTCAGTGGAATAACATCCATTTATTCCTTTCTTACTCAAAGGCTCAAGACTAAGAGGATTAAATTTAAGGAAAACAGTTTTGGAATTGGAAGAAGTCACAATCATTTCTCTGTGTGGCCGGCTTTTTTAGACTCCATGAAGGAATTTTAAAGCACCCTGTTTTTTCACTGAAGTCATGAAATTTAAATTGATCTGAATTCAATATATGAAATTATAGTAATGTATTATTTTTTAAATAGAGATTTATTTTTTACAAATCATATTTTATCTCAAAAATTAACTCTTTAATTTCAGCAATAAATACTACTGAAGAATTATTTCAAATTAACTTTAAAAGGATACAATTTTGTGCTGTGTATGGGTCTGCTCAACATATATCTTCAGAGTCCTGGAAACCTAGACTTTATTTCTATTCCTTACTCTCTCAGCAAAATGGAGAGACCCGTTTTTAACATATGGAAGCATTTTCTCACTGTGAGTTATTCTGAGGGGGAAATATGTTATTTTCAACATGCATTTCTAAATGGTACTGATTGACCAAGCCCATCCTAGGACACATTCTGGATCTTTATTACCCCCAAATAAGGGAATGGCATAGAGAAAGAGCAGACAGATTTTTCTGACACTAGCATCCCAGAAGCCCCAGATTTGCTCTAACGAACATATTCAAGTAAAGATTATAAGTATCCTTATCACAAAAGCACATGTTGGTCTCATTTATAGACAAAATAATACCTTTAATTATAGGGAAATAGATGTGTTCAAAGGTAATACATACTTCTGTTATTTTAGCCTGAAAATGAGTATGACACTGAGATTTAAAACTGCTAAGATTGCTAAAATTGCCACACTACATTCTTGAACAAGCATCTTTACAATCAGCATACAAACAAATAATGGGAGCATTTTACATATTTATAGGAGGCAAAACAAAAGTACAGGAAGATACATGCAACAAGGGATCCCATCTTCACCAGCTCTGCACAGGACCATGAAAGTTGGAGAGTTATTAGGAACTAACCATGTCACCCTTCAGAAAAGAAGCCATAAGAGCCATTGAATTCATAATAGAAACTGGGAGGGAAGCTGACTTACAGAAAAAAACCATGAGATTCAGCTCTCATGTGGAGTCTCAGAATACCACGTGGGTGACCTTGGACACATCTTATCATTTTAGAGCCTTAGTTCTGTCACAGTGAACAAGTTTAGTAACTTATCTCTTCAGAGCCATTTCACAATAAAAGCTGCAGCTTACTAAGCATTTATTGCAAGCCAGACATTGTGCTAAGCATTTAACGAGTGTCCTTGCTTAATCATTACAACTCTGTGAGGTAGTTCTTACAATCCCCATTTCACAGATGAAAAAGCTGGGCTCAGAGGACCTGCCTTAGCTATACAGTCAACTAAAAAGGAAGAACTTGAATCTGCATCTGCTTTCTCCAAAGTGTAGGCATTTAAAATGATAGTTCTAATGCCTAGCAGTTGTTCATTTATCTGCATAAATTAATTTACTTAAATATGTTTTACAATAGGCAAAATGTGATGCAAGTAAGTTTTTGTATTATTCCAGTGCATAAAAGAAATGTCCTGGGAAATCAGTAAGGTCTAACTTTTCACAGCACTTGCTAAGGTCATATGAAATTAAACATTTAAAAAGACAAAAGGGCTGTGATGTTAGCTAAAGAGGTGAAATACGGCTTAATGCTTGTAGTGTTTAGTGTCTCACTGACTTTGCAGGCCTGAAGCCGGTACTCTGATCGTCTGTTTGGAGGATGGCAGTGTGCAGTGTAGCATCTGTGGGGGATCTCCTTCTGGGGGTGGTAGCCATTGTTAATTCCCTATTATCTTATTTCGAAGTTCTCTGGGGTACTGATCATTTAACTTCAAGCCACTAAAAGGCATTGGACAAAATAGAATCCAAAGTGTCCCATCACAATTACTGATGTCACTTTGTGGTCCTACTATCTTCTTTTGTAAAGACATTTTTAAAATATGGGTTTGTGGGGATAATTTTTAGTTTATTATATTCTTTTTTGTATTTGTACAGTTTCCCCATCTATGCCTTAAGTACAAAATGTCCTATGCTTGTAGTTTATTTGAATTGGCATAGATTCCCTTTGCTTCTTGGGCTACACTTTACTCTCTTTTGAAATATCATTAGAAGATTTTAATATAGTTTGAGGGTTTTGTTTATTCTTTAAAAAAACAAGTCATTCATACTCTGTGTGTTCTCTTGTTCTGTACAGAGATTGAAGTCACTTGCCCTGGTTTCCCTGTTTTTTCTACAGATAATGCATTATCCCACCTTCCAGCTACTTTCCCAAAAAAGTTAAAAGCATCATACCACAGTGACATATGCATACTCATACTTACAAGCCACAATTTATAATAGCTAAGTCTTGGAAACAGCCCAATGCCCATTAATAGATGAATGGAGAAAGGAAATGCAGTGTATACATACAATGGTATTATTGTGTCATGAAGGATAAACTTGAGACTTTTCTTGGTAAATGGATGCATATCAAGATCAACATTTTAAGTGAAGTAAATAAGACATACAAGTTTAAATATCTCATTGTTTCTCTTGGGTACAAAGCTCAAAGGGCAAATAAGGAGCAAAATGAATGGTAACTATTAGGAAATAGGAAGAACATGTTTAAGGGAGAAAGGAAACAAGGGAGGGGGAAGAAAGGGATGGAAAAGAAAAGAGATTTTTTAAAGAGAGAATGGAAGGAAAAAGTGGAAACAAAGCTTTTGTAAATAGGGGAAGAAGGGATGAAGGGAAAGGAGGAAAATGGGGAGAAAAGAATTAAAATATATTATGTACAGGTACAAATTTTCCATGATAAATGTGACCATTATTTATGGAGAACAAGAACTAGTAAAAATATTTAAAAAGATATACAGAGAAAGAAATTAAAAGGCTGGAGTTAAAGTAATTTGTAAAGAGCACAGCTCTTGGACTATCTGACTTCAAAGCTCTAAAATTCATACTCTGACCAACCAAAGAGCCAGATACAAATGATGGGTTTAAGAGAACAAGCATATGAAGAAAAGTATTCGAGAACAAAATGAGACAGTGTCATGCAGAGCCTTCCAGGATTACAGTCCAAGTGAATAAATCTAGTTCTGGTAGCAATTAGAACTGACTCATTTGGCAGTACCCACCCAACTGCAGAGGGCTTTCTGCCACCATCTTTCCTGTAAGGACTCTTTCTCTTTCCTTATTTGGCCCTGGTTAGAATATATTGGTTCTATGTAATGTGGAGAATTCATTTTCCACCTTCCCTAGACTACTAAGCTGTAAGAAAGATCCAAGTAGCAGAAGCTGTATCATAGAAACACAGGGAGTCTCTAGAAGTTGCCTGCCCCCAAAGCCCAGTTGGACTCTGAGCCAAAGTACTAGACTTCTAGGCTCTTATTTGACTTTGGGGACCATCTTTGGTTCAATAGATCCTGTAAACCCTCTTCTCTGAGATGATGCCTTCACAAATCCTCCATTTATTTTCCTAGTTTGTCGGAGACTGAGAATCAACTAAACATGTAAAAACAGAGTAGGGATAGCATCTTACAACTTACCCAATTTTGCAGGGACAGAGGACTTAGGGCAAAGGTTAATAAATTTATATTTATGTGAACTCTGATCATGGTAGCATTTGGGAACCTTAAAGAACAAAGTTATCGGGCTGGGGATTTAGGCCAGCGGCATAGGCGCCTACCTTGCAAGCACGAGGTCGTGAGTTCAATCCCTGATACTGATTTAAAAAAAAAAAAAGAACAAAGTTATCACATAAATACATAATATTCTAGATAACTTCTTAGTTGGAGACTCAGCTTAGTGTTTCAAGTAAAGATGAAGGCCAGACACAAATTCGAGTGTTTAGATGATGTTATAAATAGCAAGTCTACAATTGTCCACTGTAAGTTCCAATTGTTTCCTGAACTCAGTGATTCCATCTTTCTCACACTTTATTTCCATATATGTTTAATGCAATAACAGTTACACTCAAGAAATGCTTGTTAGACAGTATAACTCAATAAGGGATCTATCTTTGGTAAAACAAATGAGATATTTTTCCTCTAATTATAAGTGTCTGGCATTATGGTAAAAAAGGAATTTTTTTCATTTTTTTTGTTTTAGTTTTCAAAGTTACACATATTCATGTTGCTTCAGAAATAAAATGGGTCCATAAGTCTTTTCTTGAAAAATTGCAGTCTCTTCCTTGTCCCTTCTTTTCCTCTCTTTTTTCTTGATCCCCAGAGACAAGAGTATCCAGCTCTCTCAGCTCATTCTTTTGCTGTTCATTTCCACAACTCCAAATATAATGTATATAGTGCTATTTTTTTATTTTTATCTTTAGGAATTATTGACCTGCCACAGTGAAAGAATTTGGAACCCTTTCATAGAGTCCCCTGGATCCTGTAATCTTTACTACCACACATGTGCATACTTCCTACTCCTCCATTTCTCAAAATTGTGTTGCCAGGTATGGTGGTACATGCACGTAATCCCAGCACTTGGGAGGCTGAGACAGGAGGATTGCCATGAGTTTAAGGCCAGCCTGGGCTACATAGTGAGTTCAAGGCCAGCCTAAACCACATAGCCTATCTCAAAAAAAAAAAATCATTGTGCCATCAGTTGGATCAGAGCAATATTTTGTATTGACATTATCATGACTCCATAAATGTCATTGCAATTGAGTCATGTAAATATATTGCGATTACTTTTTCTTTCTTGCCCAACTTTTTGTTTCCTCTGCAGTTGATGATTGTGTCATATTTTTCATTGTTGTTTTCTTAGTTCTTTCATACGTATTACAAGGTGATCCCAAAATTATCTTCTACTTTTTTGAGTAGTCTTCCAAAATATTGAACCACTTGAAGAAAGCAACTAGTTTTTGTTCAGTCTTCATGTGGAGTCCCTTTCCCGGAGTCTCCTCAGGGGTCTCTTCCATTCTGGCTTGGCTGCCTATGATTGTGTATTGTTGTCACTTGGGAAAATTCTCTCACCATTGCCTGGGAGACTGCTTTCATCTCTCTTGAATCAGTTCCCCTATATCTTGGATCCTTAGTTTACCAGCTATTTTAGAACAGCACATTCTCTAGAAGCGTCCTGACAACAGTGGATGTGTGATGCATACTTGAGAACTTGCAGTTTGGAAATGTTTTCATGATATCACATTTAATCAAAGGCTTAATAGTTAATAATTTTAGAAATCATTTTCCCTCAGAGTATTGGAAGCCTTGTGCCTTTGATTCCTTATTTGCTCTCTCTCAGGCTTTCCTCCTCTGATTCATTTTCTATACAGCAGGCAGAAAATCTTTTAAAAAATGCATGTTAGAGCAAATACTCCCTCATTGGTTTCTCATTTTTCTTGGAATTAAAACAGAACTTGCCAGAACTTTGAAGTCCTTGAAAAGCTCCAGTTTCATCTCTCACCCTATTTTTAGCCCTTGCCCTCGTTTCTCTTGGCGTACCAGTCACACTGGTCCCTATCATTGCTGGAATTTGTCAAGCCCCTTCTTCTTCAGAAACATTTCTTTTGCTTCTGCCCATGGTCAGAACGCCTCCTGTTCATGGTTGCCTGGCTAATTCTGCTCACTCTTCAAGCTTATTTAAACACCATCTCTCCTGGGAACATCACCATGGCCTCCCAAAAAAGATGTATCCTTGCTTGTCACTTGCTGAGAATCTGGTACTTCTCTTTTGTAACCCTTATCCTAGTTGAGTTTAATTAATTCTTTAATTAGCAGTTTGGTTTTGCTTTTATTCTTCAGTATCAGCAGGTTGAGTACAGAGATGATGGCTTTTTTCTCGACAGCTTTCTTCATAATACCTTGAAAATGTCTTGTACATTGCAATTACCCTTAATAAATATCTGTTGAACAAATTGATTAATAGCTTCATTAGAAAGAAGTCAGGTTAAATCCTAAAATACAGTTTTAAGAATTTCTCTTAGTTTTCAAAATCTCCTCATGGGTCAGCTAAGACATCTTCCTCAGATTCACTGGTTTTATTAATATTTGTTTTGACTTTGTCCTTGGAGCCAAGAGAAATGCTATAAAGAAGGGGACAGAATCCGAGCTGAAGAGGAAGAATGGAGATTGTCTGCCTTCTAACCTGGCAATGTGTTAAGCAGTATCGAGCAGAGAAGGTGGCTGCAGTGGCATTAATACGTCTTCAATTGGAACATACATTCTTACACTCTACCACAGCACACACACGCACACACACACATGCTCAATAAGTATTTGTTCAATCACAAAAAACATGGTCTCCACATAAACACTTAAGAGGTAAGTACTATTATATATTTTGTGTTCTGGTGAGGAAATCAAGGTACAGAGATATTAAGTTTTCCATATTATACAGTCAATTAAAGATAAAACACTTGAAGACATGCTGAGCTTGAGTTTTAACCCCTCTATAATGTTTTACTCAAAAGCAAAGAAAATACAAAAGTAAACAATTCTTCAAATATTTGTAGAGATTTCGGTGTATGCTTTGATGTCTTACCTGTTCTTTATCTTTTATAGAAAAATCTGTCATTGCTCAACCAACATTTATTTTTGAAAAAGGAGAACAAACTTTTAAGGTAAGATAAACCACTTTTCTTTGTTTTTACATTGTTTTCTTTGAGTTTTACTTTGACAAAGAAAATGATATTTCAAGAAGCTGGCTCTGCTGAGGTGTTACTGTTGCCTAGGTTTATCTTGGTGTTCTCCACTATCAAAGCAGAGCCTCTACACCATTAATTGAGCAAGCATTTATAGAAGTCAATTCAGCAGAAAAGAGAAGCCAGAGGCCTGGTCTTAAAACTATCAGTACCATGTTTCTTTTATTAAAAGAATATGTTTATTTGGGGTGATTTGAAAAAGGTTGGGGGCTGCAAGAGGGTAGGCAGGCCAAGGGTCCTCAAGGATCCTCACTGCTGACCTACCTTAAAACTGACTATAAAATAACTCTAAATTGTGTCATTTGTTTGAAAAGGATCTTATGGACCCTATTTGCTTTTTGAAAATCACACCAAAATCATCTTCTGTGTAAGACACACAAAATTAACAGCATTCTTATTATTGTTATCCTGGTATTTTTGTTTATGCAGATCATTTGCCTCAGTACACATAAAACGAACTAAAATAGAGGGAAAACTCAACTTCCAAGCCTTGTTTAAAAAGTAGATTTTTACCCCAGACCAGCCACTTCAGAATCTTGAGGGTGGATACCTCCAAAATCTGCATTCTAAACACACTTCCACAAGTGATTCTGTAGTCACTGAAATATAAAAGTGCTACTTGATTTGAATATTTCTTGACTATATGCCTGGTAAATAAAGATGAGTTGTTTCGTCCAGACAAGGTGAGCTAGCTCTGATTTTTGAGAACCGTGTTATAAAGTGGCAGGTGGAAATATACAAAAGCAGCAGATACTCAGCTCTCATTGGTAGCTTTGTGTCTTTTCAGAGACCTGCAGAAGATACCCTGCACGAAGCAGCACAACATGGTAATGATTCACATTCTGTATTACAAAATCAGTTTTATACAAAGAAAAATAGGTACAAACATTTTGGCATGTGGCCTAAACTCTGGAAAACTTGATGGTGTTGCCTGTTTTTATACATACATATAGATTGGCGTTTGTTTTGAAAGATGACATGCAGGTCCCTAAAAATGCTGATGAGAATGACTAAAAAGCTCACAATTCTCCAAACAGTCTCCCCAAAATATATTCAGTGGAACCTCAAAATGGACACATAATTTTCTTCTGAAGCCATTTATTTCTAATTATTTTATGATAATATGATGACAGGTTTATAATTGCCAACCTATCAGACCCAGTATTTAAAACTGGGCTTTAACATGTTACAAATGTTACCTATGATGACTAATGTTACAAATGATGACCTATGTCTATCCTGCCATATCATAGGCTGAGAATAACTTGTTTTTGCAAGTGATGTTACCTCTCCCTTTAAATTTCTTGTAGGATGTAATGGTTTCTCAAGAAAGCGTGTACGGTCTTCATCTTTTACTCTTCATAATACAGATTCTGGGTTCCAAGGAGGTAGGTATAGCCTAGACTATTGGCTGTTCATTGCTGTGTTTGTTCTTAATGTGAAATTACTAAGGAACTTTCTGAAACGGTAACGTTAAAAGTCTACCCATTGGACAATGTTTATATTTTAGTATGAAAATAAGCTATACTGTGGATTGTATAGTGAGTATAGCATTGAAAAAAGAATATTGAAATGACATAAGCCACAATGTTAACAGTGGTTATCTTAGGTATGGTAATAGAATTCCAAGTGGTTTGTTTTTCTCTTCTCCTCTAGCTTTATATTTTGTTGTTTCCAAAGTTTCTGCATTGAGTATATATTAGCTTTGTAACTGAGGAAATGGTCATATTAAAAGTGATCATCTATTTAATTAAATGAATACCTATTCTTTACAAAGAACTTTCTCATACACTGTATTCTGAGTCAGTAACTTAGTTTTTTTCTCATCTATATCATATTGTTTTACTGATTCCTTTAGGAGTTGATTGTATTGCCTTCGGCCTCATACTACAGCTGTCTGCATGTCTGTCTGTCTTCTGTAGTGTGAATTCCATGAGATCATCTTCATGTTTGATAGGGTGTCTTATACATGATCAGGACAGAAGAAATATTTAGTGACTTGAATGGAAAGAAAATTAATTTATAATCCTCACCAGAGATACTCTTCATTTATTTTTATTGATTAAAAAAACACAGATTTTTCTAAATTTTTGATTTAGTTTTTCTCAAACTCTGAAAACCCAAATCAAAAGAAACAACCCTCCTCTTTCTTATTAATTTGAGCTTGCCATCTGGTTTTAGTGTCAGCCTTGTCTCAGAAGCACCTGAGATCCTCATCCTTCACTGATCTCCCAACCTTTCCCCATTCTGGGCCAGGTAATAAAGAGTTTCTAGAACCTCAAGCCTGACACTGTGCTTTTCAAAATCATTCTTATTAATGATAAGTTTATGTTCTCAGGTGTTACAAAATGGTTACTATTACCAACAAATCTCATAAAGTCCTTGGCCAAATATGCAGGGAAGTATACTTGATGAGTACTAATTAAAAATCCAGACAGGATGTTTTGCTTTGCTGGTAGGAAGCTTGAACTTTGCTTTTTTAGGACTTCATATTTATGATAGCATTACTTTATATAAGGCAGCCTTATAAAATAAAAGCAATTTACTTTATTTATCATAGTCCAGCCTAAATAGCTTACATTGAAAATATATAACTATGCTTTAGACTCATAGTTTAATGATTAGAATGTGATTCCAATAGATTTTCATTAATTAAAACACTACTTCTCCCTACTTAAATTTTGTTTTTTAAGTAGAACTATCATAACAAATATTTGAAATGATCAAAATTTTCTTTTCATTAAAATGATAACTTTATTCTTGTTTTGATATCTACCAAACTACCAACTGCCTTTCCTAAGCTAAGTTTGCCACTAAAAAAATAAAACTATTCATTTCTTTTTAAACATTCCCCCTCTGCCTGGGAACTAGAGTTTGTAAATGAATGGATTCATATTCTTATTAATAAGTACAAGCATAAGTGAATAACGTTATGTCAGGTACCTTTCAGATACTGAAGAGAACTTCCTATCTCAGTAGACTCCTTCTGAACCCACTGGCAATCTACAGACATTAGGAGAAATAGAGAACTTAATTCCAGAAGCAAAATGTTCTGTTTTATTGTATTTGTGTATAAAGCAAAGTGATAGCTTTAACTACAGAGCTACTTCAATTCATTTAAATTCATTTTCTAAAACCAGACATACATGAAGAAAGAATAAAAGAACAATTATATCAGTAATCACTATTGCATTTTATGTTGTGCAGAATGTTGATGACACTGAAAATGAGAAACCAGTACAGTTTTATATGGATGATTTATTGTTGGTTTTCAATAATAAAGATCATAAAATTGTTAAATTAAATCTTAATTCGAGAAGCAATTCTATCTCTGCATTTGTAATGTATTATAATACTTTGAAAAAACAATTCTTATTCTTTTATTATGTCCATTAAGAAGTTGCTGTTTCTGCAATTTGCAATTAAGAAGATTTTCCTACCCCTTGAAATGTATAGAAACAATGCTTGCAGCCATGCCCAGTCTTATCCCAACAACATACCTGCAGAAAAGTAATTCAGTATAATGGGCATAATGGGCATCTTTACTTCTGTCTCCAGGTATATTCATTAAGAAGTGGTTGGAGGGTAGACTCTGCTGATAGTTTTATAACATTTTAAAAAATGTTTGAATTAATGCACACAAGAGTCCAACACCAATTCAGATTTTTTAACCTGCAGTTTCTTATAGCATAGTAGTTCATGATTAGAAAAGTTATCTTTTCTTTCTGAGACCTAATTTTCACTTAGATTTCTGAGAGTAGGTAAGTAGTATTACTTAGCAAAATTTGGCAATCCCAATTTTATCAGAATCAACCCTGTAGAGGGCACTGCTACTACTGTTAACGTCAATAGCGACATCTACTGGTGAGTTCACAACACTACTTTTTGAAACCCACTAGTGTAATTGATACACTTCCTCTGACTAAATTTTTATTTTTTATCTTACAGTAAAAAAACACAATGTTTTTATGACATCAACTCTTGTGCAAAGAAATGTTGATATGAACAGTGTGGAACAAGGTATGGAATTTCCTTTTCAAGAACCTCAGATATATTTACTATCTATATTTTAATCTGCATGTATGCATGTTTTGGTTATATGGCAGTAGGGAAGAATGATATAACATGAATAATAAAAACATTTGGTAATCCAGATTCTATGGTCAAAATAAAAACTTACAAAAGAAAAGCTAGACAGGGAGGAAGTGGTTGGCAATTTGATTAGTTAACAATACTCCTTCATTTAATTGTGATGCTAGAAAATAACATATTACTTTAAAGTAAAGAGAAAAGAGTATTTCACTAAAAAGATATTTACTCTTTAATTCTATTCTTTTAAGGTCCTGCAAAACACTCTGAGTATGTGCTAAGACCTGCTATTCTGCAGCCACCTCAAGTTCAAAGCTATGAAAATGTAAGAAAAATACTTTGGCACAATGAATCAGAATCCTGCAAGATTAAAGAAAAAACAAGATATAAGGTAAGAAAAACTCCTATGGTACAACTGGATCCACTCCCTCATCTTTTTCTATAAAAGGTTGTTTTGGGTTCCTGTTTCCAATGTTAGGGACTACCTGAGACTTAAGCAACTGCTAGGCTTATAAAATACCCAGGCTAGACCTCAAAAAGCTCTTGCTAATCTTATTAAATTTCTCCTCTTAAATTACAGTTGTTGAACTCTGTGAAGCTGAAGCAGGAAGATGACAAGTTTAGGGCAGCCTGGGCAAAGGAATGATCTAAGGAGATCCTCCCTCAATTAATGGACTGGGGATGTAGCTCAGTGCTAGGGCCATACGTTCAATCCCCAGTAACAGAAAAACAAAGCAAAACAAGAATTGCTCCCTTTGTAAGACAAATCTTGTGATCACTCTAAGTGGTAAAGCTGTGAGTACTGGGCAGTGAAAACCTCTGGGACTTATTCCAGAACATTGTTATCATAAGAGAATTAGAGAAGTAATGATGAAGAGGGCAGAATCAGTAATCAAAAAAGGGAGGGGAATATTCTGCATCCCAGCTGTTCAACATTGTAGCATGGCTTTGGCAGTTTAAGTCACACCAGAGATGCACTCCAGACCCATCTTCCTGGACACCCTACGCAGTGTAATTGGGAGGGCCTGGGCTGCTTCTGGAGACATAAGAATTCTCTCTACTAACTATAGAAGTGTCTGATTATTTACTCTAAACTTTTCTAAGCAGACATTCATTTTGTTCAGGTATTGCAGAGACGAGTTCAGGGATCCGTATTATTGCTATAGCTTTAGTTGTGTCTTCTGCAGAAACAGACACTTAGGAGAAATGGAGCACAAGACAGGCACTGTAGCTAGAATCTGAGTTACTATTACATCAGCTGTTTGTTTCCAGCAAACTACTGAGGGTCTCATTTTGTTTGTTTTCCATTATGAACATAAAGAACAATCCAAATGAAAAATATAGCCCCTTGGATTCAATTTTTTAAAAATCAGAATGAAACTTAATTCTGCCTCTGTAACCTTCTATATTTGTCCAAAGCAACTTGCATTCTCTGTTTATCAGTAAAATGAAGGAATTGAATATGGTTAGCATTTACCAACATTTTTACATTCCCAAATCCTTTTTTTGGTAAGATATAATTTAGGAAGACTCTATAATTTTTAAAAATCATTTGATCAATTAAGTATATTATATAAGTAATTTTAAAGTAGAACATATTTTTAATTTTGATCAATGTGGTAGTAAAAGTTTTCATTAAAATATAATTTAAAAGCCAGGCATGGTGGCACATGTCTATAATTCCAGCACTTGGGAAGCTGAGGCAGGAGGTTGTTGTAAGTTTGAGACCAGCAAGGGCTACAAAGTGAGCCCAAAACAAGGCTGAACTGTATAGTGAGACCCTGTCTCAAAAAAATAAATAAATTATATATATATAATTTATGTATTTATATATATTTATTATATATAATTTAAAAATTATCATCATGTTACATAAGTTATTACTTGTATCTATTATTTAGGGAAACGTATGTTAACTTATTTTAAGTTACATAAGTATATAAATTGACCAACATAAAAACGTTATATTACATTTGATTTGGAATGGGGTATCAAAATTTTGATTATAGGGTTTGACTTCAAAATTAGGTCAATACTTGTTGTCATGATTTTTATAAATCTTTAATTGTATATTTTAAAAACAAATTTTGTTAATATGTTTCTTGTATTTTTGCTTAAGTGACATTTGCTTCCAAGCATTTCCTCTTAAATAATTTATAAGTCTTAATGGGTAGAAATTGTTTTTAAATACTGACAAGTCCAATTGGATATGTTCATTATTGAGGTTTCAGTACTATGAAAATTCTTTGAAGATCTATAGACACTATGTATAAAATACAATGTAAGACATTTTACCAAATGAATGTAACTTGCCACTAATGAAAATTATCCCTAGATAAATTATGTAGAATAATTATTTTTGTGTTCCTTATTAACATATATGAACATCAGAAGTTATTATTCATCCTGTCCTTAATCAGTGATCTCTCATTATGGATATATTAAATAATATATACCTAAAGAACTATTTTAAGCAACATAAGAGTAAATACTACCATTTTGGCTGAAAGATAAATTGAGTAAGTATGTACTATGATCTTTGCTAACCACATACATGCTCTCTTCATACATACATGTCAGTTTTCAAATTTCTGTTATAAAAAAGAAAATACAAAGATTTATTTTTATTGATAGAAAAATTTAAGTGGAAACATATCACCTGCCTCTAAAACCATGAACCTCCAGACATCTTTGTAAATTCCTGAAGTAGGGCAGAGAGCTGTCCACAAAATAATGTAAATACTAGACCAGATATAGAATCTCTTCCTAGTTTTAAAATTTCTTATTTCTACATTTATGTATTTGTACAGGTAATGTGCAAAATACATGATCATCGTAAGACAAAATAACTCATTTATTCATAGACTAGTAGACAGCCTCATGATGAAGAGATGAGTTTTCTCTCAAATTAGGTGGCTGTGATGGTAAAGCTATTAGGGTATTTTCAGGGATTAAATAGCCTAATTAAATTAGAAATAAGAATTAACTTCATTTGGCTAAAAAAATAGGCAACAAGATTTCTGAATATTATAGCAAAGTCTACAGTCCAGTGTCAAACAGACCTGTGTTTGAATTCAGCAGCATTCCGTTTGTATGACTTATACAAGTTATTTAAGCTTTTAGTGTTACTTCATTCATCTATAAAATGTGGATAATAGAAATGCAAAATGTATGGTGTTGTAAGGAGTAAATGAGAAAATTTACATAAATCAGGGCAATACTTGAACATAGTAAGCTTTCAACATAACTGTTGCTTCCTTGACAAATGTTCCTATGCTAAGGCAATTCTAATGAACTTTTTTGGTGGATTTCTTTTCTTTCAGATTTCTGAGGGGAACTCCAGTTTATTAAGTGAAACTTCACCAACTTCCAGAATTTCAGTTGAACATTTTTTAGGTGCAACATTAGTAGGGTAAGTTAGTATAGAGTCCATGTCTCTTAGCAAAATATTTGGGTCTAAAATTGTTTCAGATTTTAGATTTTTTTCAAATTCCTAAATATTTGAATTACACAATTTAATATATCTTTTAAAATTCATTTATATTTCAAATATATCTTATACATGTACCATAAAGGCAATTTTACACAATATTTTTAATAACTTTGTTAATTTTGATGGTGGTCCATCCCATGAGCTAGGAATTTTCCAATTGTGATATTGTCATTGCTCAAAAAGTCTCAGATTTTGGATATCTGATTTTTTGGATTAAGGATGCTCAATCTTAATGAGAAAACAGAAATGTTTTCCTTTATTTTAGTGTTATAGATGTTCTTAGAAAATAATTTTCTGACGCTGTATGGAATTGAGAAGAATTCCATTTAAAAGACTTCCTTTTTTATTAGTACATATTTGCAATACATGGTAATTACATTCACCTTGGGGAATTGTTGCATATATATATCACATCTTAATCATTTTTGCTTAACCTTTCCCTCGCAGCTCTGCTATCTTTTCCCATTCCAGACTCCCTTCCCATCGCTACAAAGTCTACCTGCCTGTTTTCTATAATCTATATTTTATTTTGCTCTTTAAACCATTTATGTTTTGGGTTTCTCATATACGAAAAGAGCATGCAATTTTAACCTTCTGTGTTTATTTTATTTAACAACATGATCACAAGGTGCATCCATTTTCTTACAAATGACTTAAGTTTATCATTCTTTATGGCTGAGTAGTGTGGAATATATATCACACCTTTTATCTCACTGTTGATGTGCATGTAGGTCATTTCCAAGATTTAGTTATTATAAGTTGTGCTGCTCTAAACAAAGGTATATGTGCAGAATGTCCTTAACATTTTCAGGAAGATACCCAGAGAAGGTGGAGACATCTTGCAATATTATTCAGGCTGTTCTTGGGCTTTTAAGCTGACTGGTCTTTGCACTCCTCACTCCTCCTGAAGACTCCTGAATGCTGGGATTAGAGGCATATATCATCACACCAGGCTTGAGAGAATGTTTTATAACATTGGGTTAGGGTGTTTCAAAGTTATACGATGAAGCTTCAGTTAGGCATTAATGATCCGGTTATTAGATTTGTCTTTCCTCCTTTTTCTCTGACATTCTTTTTTTCCCTCTTTTATATTATTTTTTGTCTATTATTTATTGACATAAGCTATGCAAATATTCAGGAAAGTGATGTAAATCTACAAACAAAATGAAACAAAACAAATAATTAAGCCAGACATAGTGGTACATGCCTACTTGGGAGGCTAAGAGGTACATACCTAAGCAACTTAGCCAGAACTGGTCTCAAAATAAAAACTAAAAGGGGCAAGTTCAAAAGCCTGGCAATCTCCAGTATGGCAAAAAAGTTAATATTTCTTAGTATTTCTGGTGATAAAGTAGAACTGTTTGATGAGAGAGAACATTAAACCTAGCTGTAGTCATACACTGAGTTACATGAGTTGGCTCCGTCAGCAGCACTGGCCTACTGTGCATATTGGAGTATGCGCAGTATGCAATGGAGAACCCCGAGCACTATGAAGACAGAGTCACATGTTTCTGAAGTTTTTATCATAAAAAATATCATTTTTTTAAAAGAAGTTTCTAGGAGGAATAAAACTAAATTAGTGCACACTCAGGTATCATTGATGAGATAGATTAGCTTTGCTTTTGTCCTGATGATCTCTGTTTGCTAAAAGCATCATCAGCCACAGAAAAGAATGGCAATTAACCGGGGGGACTGTGCTGGAAAAGCAGAAAAGCATGAATGGGGCAGCCCCTAAGCCAATCACACAGTTGGCATAGACATGGGCCCAAATGGTCTGTAACATCCACGCCAATGCTGCAACAGTTGGCAAATATTTTAAATATCACCTCTAGTAATACCTCATTAATGCCTCATTTCTTCATTTCTCATTAACTTCAGGAAAAAAATCATCAATAAATGTTTGTGCTTTATGTAAATCTATTAAATCATTTGATTATTTTATTGCTAAGGCTTATAAAAATTTATTCATATATCTAAAACTGTGATTGCTTATTTCTTTTTCTCAGATGTCAACCAAATGAAGATAAGTGTTCTAGTAAAAGATGCAACGCTGACTTTGTTTTTGGAGAAAACATGGTAGAAAGAGTTTTGGTAAGATTTTGACAAATATTTCCACTATGATAGAGCTGTCATTTCAATTTCTGAAGGCAAATTAATTAAAAGCAGTGTTGAACTGTAGCATACTGGATTCAAAGGCACACTCTTTCTTTAACTAGAAAGGTTCTCCTGGGATGCATGTTCTAGTTAGAACAAGAAAAACCCAGAGAGGAAAAGAACTGCGTAATTATACCATTATTACTGATGTGAAATATTAAACAGTTCTTTGAGTCATGTTAAAGTAGAAGTACCTGAGGAAATCCCATATTATCTGCAGTAGTTAAATAAGCTCAACTGGTAGTGACATTTAATTTTTAATAACATTTTATGACAGGATGCATTCAAAACCAACTACCAAAGTATTCTAATTAATTACAATTTTACCCTTCATACTGTTACATTCAAAAGCATTATTATAACTTCTTTTTGGTAGCTTTAAGAGGAGAATCACAGTGCTTTGTTTGCCTAGGGGAATATACTTACCAAGCGAAAATCCCTAACTACTGTTACTATCATCCTTATTTAATACTGAGCATTTCCCTGCATGAGGCAGCTGTTGCTCAGCCTTTTGAAGAGCTCTGATTTCTGATAGCATAATCTAAGAAGTTGGGAACTGTGCATCAAAATCAAAGCTGTGGAGCAGCTGTGACTCTGAATTCATCTGGTCTCTCACAGTTTTTTGCTTCTTTTGACTTTCACCCAGGCCAGGATCATGGTTGAAATATGCACAAAGTGGCTGCTTGTCTTAGTTACTAGTTATATAGGATTCCTCAGTTTAATGCTTTAATAAGTTAGTCATTTTTAAGACCTTGCTTATTCTAGACCTGCCTCAGACTACCTCTCAGTTCCAATAAGTAGTATGGTAGCTTTTTAGCTTTAAAAGCACCTTTCTGCCATTCTCAAGAAAGTTAGCCTCAATAATCCTAGAGCTGTTGACTCTCATCTTTGGACCTAAATCAGAATGTATGAAGCTCTAGGGTGACATTCCATGCAACATATTTAGACATGTTTATACTGTGTCATTTGACCCTAGTCACAGCTTCTGTAAAATTGTCAGGCATAACTAAGATGCTTTCCCGTCCTCACAGGATCAACTTGAACACTCAACTCAATTCACCAAACATGTTTTGAGTTCCTATGATACATAAAGCACTGGTCTCTTGTTTGGCTGCATATTAGAATCATCTGGTGAGCCTTTAAAGACATTTCTTATGCTTGGCTTCACCCTAAAGTAGTTACGTCAGGATCTCTGTAGGTAAGACTAGTTATCAAGTAACTCTAATGTATAGTCAAGTTTGAAAGCTATCAGGGTAAGTGGTTGTGTAAAGTGATCATATGTATCGTAACAGGTTATATGATACAGTAAGGGAGACTTGTGCTTCATAAGGATTACAGAGGTTTGACTTGAAGGCACATTTCCAACGAGGATTTTAAATTTGGTTTATAAAAGCGTGTAAATTTCCTATGTCCTTCAGATAGAAACATAGTAAGGGATAACATGAACTATGAAGATAATTTATATTATTCCTCTATAATTTTGTAAACCAGTGGCCTTGAAATATGGGTTCCAAGATGCACTTTTGGTTACTGATTGACCATATGCACTTAAAGTGAATTTAAGTCCTGAGTTTCTATTTTCTTTCTTTTTTAAAAATCTATTTTCTTAAAATGAAAATAATTATACTGGTCTATACCAATTTTAATGGCTATCTTGATGTCTGATTAAATAATGCATAATATTTGAATTCATAAAGGAAAAGATATAAACAAAAATATATAAGGATATTGTGCCATTTTTTCCTGTTTTGTAGGTACCTATCCATGTTCATAAGTAACATCAGTTATTTTTTTTTCATTCAGGCATTGATCACATTAGATGTATACATTCCTACGTATGCAGCCTTAAAAACAATGTTGGCAAAAATTGTCTTGGAGGAAAAGTTAGGATTCTTTCTACACAGATGTTCTCTGATATATTTAGTGGGGTTTTCAGACAAGTTGTTTTTTTCCTCCCTTAAGTGGACAGTAGGAGTGAATTTTGGGAAATACTTCAATAACTTGAAACAGATACAAGGACAGCATTTCCTAGGCATCTGGTATAGCTACTAGAAGCATTAAACAGCCATTGTCTTCTTCTGAGCCACTAGGACTTTTGCCATTATTCCTGGACATTCGAAGTAGGATGATGGTAACTAGATTATGGTGTTTTGTTTTGTTGTTTTTGACAATTAGAACCAAGGGCCTCCAACAATAGGGAAGATTTCCTTGATCAGCACACAGGGAGCTGCAAACAAAAACACAGCAGCTGGGTTTGTATGCTATATTGAAATAGAACAACAAAATTATCTTTTGGCTTACTGCAAGTATAGAGGGATAAAATTAAATAATGCATCTATTCCCTACCTAGGGCACTGAAACACTAACCCAGCCTCAACTTGAAAATGACTCAGATGCCAAGGAAAAAACATTTAAATCTATTCTAAAATTTCCTATCAACTCTCCAAAATCAAGTAAGAATTTTATTATGTATAAAACATTTGATATAAGTACTTTGTCAATATCTATGTCTATAAAATTAAAAGCAAAATAATCTAGTATTTAAACAATTTTGGTAAAGGTTAAAACATAAATATAGCAACTTGATAATACAAGTTTTACGAACATTGCAATTTTATGCTATGGGGGAGTCAATAAGCAGTTTTTACCCAAGCTCAACATTTTGACTTTTTAAATATAAGATAAGGAAACATGCCTGTATACAGTGGCAACAGGGAACATTTATAGCAAAAAAAAAATGAGGTCTTTATGCACACCCCCCCATTTCTCTTAGGAACAGACTCTATTAAAAGTACATCTCTAATTGAATCAGCTGCTGCTTTTTCGTCCCAACCATCAGAAAAATGCTTGCTGGAGAAAATTGATGTTGTAACAGGAGAGGAAACAGAACACAATGTGTTAAAGGTCTGTATGTTGCGTATTGCTCTTTCTGGTAGTACTCACATGTTTAGAACAAAATTACTATCACCAGGGACATCTTAAAAATGCTGACAGAAATAAGTTTTCAGGAAGACTAAGTTGCTGAAATAAAAATGTTAGAGGCTTACAAAGCTTAAACCATTAAGTTAGTATCTTCTTACCTTTCTATGTGCAATTTGCAGGAAAGTGGTTTGTTGAGTTTACAATGGTTTCAAAGATCCTGTCTTAAAATGACTTCAGACTTCTACTTTACACTTTCCATGACTGCTTTTATAATTAGTGCTATTATCACGAGTCATAAACTTCTACTTATACTGAATGTTTTTTAATGTTCAAAACATGACTTGTTTTCAGTTTAAAATAAAATTTTTTATTCCTTTTACAATGTTTAGAATTTTGTATAAATCAAGTTTAATATGTGTACTCTACAGTCATGTTTGAGTGTTGAATAGAAACACTCAGGATACCATAACTGATAATTTTTCAACAAGTTAAGGATTTTCCTTTACCTTTCTCCATCTGCTTTTCTCCCAAACTCTCTCCATTCCTGTTCACATCCTTCAAATGTAAGGATAATTTCACTCTAAATGAATGGGTCTCAAAGCATAATCCTTGGACCAGATAAATTCCAGCCTTATTGATTTAACTGTTAAATATGAAGCCTTGGCATACTAGGGCTTTTAACTGGCGGTCTAGGTGATTCATGTACACAGGAGTATTTGAGAACCACTGTTAATCATTAAACTATAAGAGGGAACCCTCTGGTATCACTTCATAGTTTTCCAACTTTTCATGCTGTCTGCAAATTTTAAGCATGCAAATATATCCATGATTTCCTTACTTTAAAATAAAATTACATAGCACAAAAATACTAAAATGTAACAGTGGTTACCTGTAACGGGTGGAAGTTGACAGATGAGGAAGAAGGATGGAGAGTATTTCTCACCCTGTATGTCTTTTTATTTTGTGAAGTTTGAACTACTCAAAAATTGCATACTGTTAATAGTTAAATACATTTTAAAAGCTGGTTTATAAATCATTAACCAAGGTTATTATGGTAAAAGTTCAAACAGATATAAAAGTTCTATAGCATAGGAAGTAATTTACTTTGAAAAAAATTTCTGTACATTTGACATTTTTAAAAATTGTCATTTAGATCAACTGCAAGCTTTTTATATTCAACAAGGCAACACAATCCTGGATTGAAAGGGGCAGAGGAACTTTGAGACTGAATGATACAGCAAGCAGTGACTGTGGGACATTACAGTCAAGATTAAGTAAGGAATCATTTTGTAAAGCAAGCCATAATTTCTCAGGGTAAAACTGCTAATATAGGTACATATCGCTTTCTAGACACATGCTATAAAATGCACCAATAAATCAGACAGTTGAAAACAATATTATTTTCAATGTACTCTAGAGGCTTCTCATTTCAGGGTGACTCTCCTATCAGTCTGCATGGGTTCCAGTTCTGGTTTTACCACTAACTTTTTTTGGAAAAAAACCTTCTTTCTGCCCTAGTTATATCAACTTAAAATGGGGATAACTGTAGTTTGCAAATGCTTAAACAACTGTGAGAATTCAATGAGATACTATATAAAGCACCTGTGTGAAAACCCAGAATGATCTCAATATTAGTAGAAGGAATATGTTGCAAATCATCCTGCAAAGTGAAGTTTTTCAAAAAGAAAATACCCATCTCACAGTTTATCTTTGGCATTCCCTATGTGGTGTGGGCTCAATATCAAAAGAAAAAAGTGTGGGGCTGTTGAATCTTGTGGACAGAGTGATGCTGAGAAGCAGAAATTGGTCAAACTGAAAAATCCAAGAGGTTTGGCATCCAAAAGGATACACTAGGCCTGTTCAGAATCTCAGACTGAAAGTGAACCCAGAGCTTGGCACTGTGAATGGTTTGGCAGGCATTTTTGACAGTTGAAAGCTTAGGGTAGACTATATGTAAGACTGTACCAAAGTACACGGCTATTTGTTGAATTTCAGATATCATGCTCAAGAAACAGGTAAGGAATAGAACTGAAAGAATGGGAACAACAAAAAAATCAGAAGAGTGTTTTTAGTTCTGGAATTGACCAGCAGGTTTCTGAATAATGTAGTACTAGCTGTTCTTTGCTCTGGTTTAATTCCAGTGCATGAAAAAAAAAAAAAAAAACCATAAACACCGAACAAAATTTCAGACCAAACCAACTTTTTATTATGCAGGTAACAGTCACTGTATAAAAAAGAAAAAAAACTGGATCAAAAAGAAAAAAATAAAATCACTAAAGTCTGTCTTCCTGAGATAATCTCTGTAAACAAGATATCTTCCTGTGGATATTGCTTTTTGTATACACATATGTACACAGATTGCCAAACTTGTGATTCACAGTGTTACATTGCTTTGGAATCTGATATTTTCTTTCCCATAGTCTATTATGATTATCTTCCCACATCAATGTCTTTCTTCAGTTTTGTTTTTTTGTTTTTTTTTTTTGGTACTGGGGATTGAATGCATAACCTCATGCTTACCAGGCTGGTGCTTATGCCACTAAGCTAAACTCCCAGCCCCTCTTCAGTATTCTTAATGGTTTCATAATGTTCTCTTGGGTGGCTTTACTATAATTATTTAATTTTATTATTGATGGTTAAGATTTTGTTTCAGATTTTTTTCCATTTTAAACAACTCTTAGATAAATATTCTTTAGACTAGTAGGTCTTAAAGAGTTCTAAATTTAGCTATTTAAAAATTATAGTAAAAAAATAAAAATATTATAGTTAAAAATATAATTTTAGCACTTAAGCTTAAAAAACCCTCTCAACATAATAAACACCAAATATAATTTGCAAACTAGATAGCAATCTAGTCAAATTACAATTTAATAGTGAAAATATAGTCTGGAAAATTATAAGATTTACTTTGCTTTCAAAAATGGTGAGTTTCCTGGAAGGCTAAGGAATCAAGAGCTTTAAACTGATATATTCATTTTTTTGCTACAGTTATGCGCAATCAAGGGAGTCTGAAGCTGATCTTCAATAGCAAACTATGGGCTCAAATGAAGATTCAAAGAGCAAACCAGAGAAATTTACAAATAACAGCCACTGATTTAGAAGACAGTAGCATCAAAGTATTTTTAATTCAGGTAAATGACAAATTTTAGGACAAAGGATTATCCTACTAATACTGTATATTAATAGATCTCTACAGCTTCTATTTTTTTCCATTTTGTCATGATAATCTATCCTGTTGGCAAGGAAACTAGTCATTTATTATAGTTGTTAATAGTTTAATATAAGATCTGAATTGTACATGGGATTCAGAAATTACCCAAAGGCCTAATCAATTGGTATCCAGCCCAATTTGTTTAATATATGCCATCTATTCTGTTGATTACTACTTTAAATATGTCAACAACCTCACTATGCTATATTATCAAAGTAACCAGACTTTCAGGAATGTCTCCAGAGGGTGGTCTGTAAAATCCCAAGCCTGATGGCTTATCCTACAAGCTGAGATGGAGAAATCTTTGGGACCATTGGAAAAAAGCCAGTGAGAAAATGGAAAAACACAGAGTAGCAAGTTACAAGAAGTCCAGCAGCAAATTCTAATTCTGAACATGAGTAAATTTCCAAGGTAACAGGATGGAAGCACAGATTAGTTTGTCCAGGCAGCAGAAATGCTTGACCTCAAATACAAGATCCAGACACAAGAAGGCTGCCAAGAACAAAGCCCCTCTTCCTTTCCCCTTCAAAAGCTGGGTTTCACTCATAAGCTGAAACCCAGAAGACTAGAGAAGACTGAGTATCCAGGTAATTTAGATAAAGTGACAATATGAATAAATTGGTCCTGTAATAAAATGGAGAAAAAAAGCTAGTATGTGCCCAGTGGATTAAAAGACAAAAGATTTATGCTGATCTGAACAGAAACTAGAGTACTGCCCAGTGATTAAAAACCCAAAAGTTTAATAACTCTAAGTGTACAGTCAGATGCACGTGACATTACATTTTTAAAATGTTAGGATAAGATGATGTTTAAACTCTGTTTACCATTGAGAAAGAGAATACTTGATACTTGACCAGGCCAGATTCCCTGGTTTTTAAGTGAGTAAGGCAGGGTGCCAGAAACAGACCGAGACTGTTAACTATGGTTAGATTTCTAGGCTCACTGTCTGACTCATAATGACTTTTTAAACTGTAGAATCTTTACTAGAGATAAGCAACTTAAATAAAAGTTGCTCAATATTCTGCCTTCAGAGACGGTACTTATTAACATTTTAGTTGAATACTGTGTAGATTAAGCATTCCTGAATCAAAAATTTGAAATACAAAATACTCCAAACATTGAGCCTAAAAGCCCCAATATGTTGTTATAAGTGGGAAATTCCACCCCTTATCTCATGTGACAGGTCCCAGTCCAAACACAGGTATGCTTATTGTATAAAATTACTTCAGACTATGTGTATAAGGTATATACAAAGCAAATGAATTTCATGTTTGAACTTGGGTCCCAGTCCTAAGATATCTAATTATGCATGTAAATATTCCAAACTCTGAAAAAGTCCAAATACATATACATATATTTATACCATACTGTATTTATTATATGGCCTTCAGGCAAGTTTCTTAGCCTTCCTTAAACTGATTTACTCATGTGCAAAATGAAGGTAACAATAATACTACACTTTATAAAGCTATTGAGATTAAACAACAAAAGTGATTGTGGAAAAAAATCACATGTAATTTCATTTATTAATGCAAATGAGTGTTTTTCATGCCATTAGTTGACTATTCTTCCAAATTTCTTTTAGTAGATGAAAGAATTCTATTGTTGTGTACCTTAATTTATTCCATTAATCCACTGATTTGAATGACAAAAACCTGAGATTCAAGACCAGCTATTTGCCTGGTAACTGTAACTGAGTAACTCATTTTACTTTCTGACCCATAATGTCCTTGTTTGTAAAAGGAAATGAGTACATATTGAATGCCTGTGCTACCCATTTTTGCTAACATAAATGGAATAAATAATGATAGCACAGTATTGTAAGAATTGAATAAAAACAGAATACAGTAGTTACTGTTACACCAATGGTACTTATTATCATCATTTTTATATTAATAGCAACCATAAAAATAGCATAGAAAAGTATTGAAAAACAAGAACTTGTCATGTGTTTGTGGTAAACAGCATAAATTGCTCTAGTGAGTTTTGCTTCTCTGCAAAGTTATGTGGCTTGGAAGAATGTCTAGCCAAAGTAATGGAAAGGAAATAGACACCTTGTTTCTCCAACTCTACAATTTTACATACTGTAAAATAGTGAAGGAAGAATGGTTGTACCACACTTAAGTTCAAATAGAAATATCTTAAATTATAAAATTTTATTTTCTCAATTGAAAGCATATACAAAATTACTCAATTTAAGATGAAATTTGGTGCGATTTATTGGTTTTTTAATCTCTTAATTTATAGGAATGTTGGAACTTATTCTAGATTTAGTTAAAACATTCTAGATTTATGCCCTACGATTCTTTCTTTACTAATAGTGAAAATTAAAAATCTGTAAAATGTAATTAATATTAGTAGATAATTTATATTCCTAACAACTTAATTTTCCCTCTGGTGCTAAAGGCTGGTGCTAAAGACACAGGATATCTTTATGCAGCAATACATCATCGTCTTGTTGCCCTTCGAAGCTTCAGCAATAAGCAGAAAGATGTCGATCAAGCTGAAAGTCAGTCAGAAAGAGTTCTCCAACAAGTGAACTATGAAAGCTGTGACGAGGATGAGGATGATTTCATCCAAGTCACTAAAAATGGATCAGGTAAATAATTAGGTCAGAGGCTTGAATCAGAAATCTTAAGCACAATCCCAATATTGATTTTGATTGTTGATTGATTTACATTTTGGTGCTGGGAATTGAACCCAGGACCTTGCACTTGCCAGGCAGGCACTGTACCACTGAACTATATCCTCAGCCCCAATATTGATGTTAAAAAGTAAAAGTGATCTGTTTCAAGTGGGTGGTGGTTAGAACCTTGTCTGTTTTGATATGAGAAGCAAGTTGGAAAATCATTGTCTTCCATGATGGTCTTCAGTAGCATCTTAGCAAATCAGCCTCACTGTAATTCCTGCAGGTTATCTGTCTATAAATTCACATAAAATACTATCATTACAAGTTAAAGTATTATATTGCTAAGCACTTATTCCTATTTCTGTTGTTCTTATTCTACTATTTGCTATGACAGGAGGAATTATAAACACATATTATGGGGCCACTGGTAAATATGATTTAAAACCCTGAAATTGATTGCCTTAAAGAATGCCTACATTGTACAAATTTAAGGTCTGCTTTGCCTAGGTCAAATAAATTACTTTTTATCTTATTGTGTCAGGATTTACAAATAAATTAAAGTTGAGGAAGAGCCAGGAGTAAAAGAGTTTTAGATTTCAGTGCATACTCTGATGTGTGGATTTAAAAGTATTATTTATCATTATTATTGGAAAAAATATTGTCAAAGAACTAGTAAGCATAACTTTGTTGTGTAGGTGTGTCTATTCTAATAAAGCCATCCATACAAGTTTTTTTTTTTAAATCGTTTTATTTAATTGTAAATTCTGTGCTACAGTGTAATGTAGTTAAAAAGATAGGGTAGTAACAAGCATTTTCAATTTTTAATCATTTAAAAACTTTAAAGCTGCTTTTAATCATATATAATTTAAAATTTATCAGAGAAAATGTGTAGAATTGGATGAAAGATCTTTGCATATTAATAAAAATATAATCAAAAGGAAAAATACATGAAACCTGCAGATTAGGATCATAGCCTGAATGACTCAGTAAACTAGAGAATTAGATGAAAATGATTTTTTTGTTAAACAAATCTGTTAAACAAATAGTTTATTATTCTCTGAAGCATCTGAAAGTAATAAAATTACCTTTTGTATGTTTATATCATTAACAATAAAATGGGATCTGTTAAAAAATCAGTTGGTTACCATTAAAAATGTCAATCTGAAATAGGTGTTAAATAACAAAAATTCCCCATCAATGTATTATATTCTATTTTAGAAAAGGGGTGCTATGCAACTTTCTTAATGTAAAACAGTGAAAATAATGCAAAGTAAATGTCAGTTATGTGAAACTTCCTTCCTCTGTAGTTTTCCCCTTTTCATTTACTATTTTCTCTAGGAGGTATTGCAAAGAAATGCTAAAATGTTATGGAGGTTATAAAGTGTCTTTTCCTTTTTACTTCGATGCCATGAATTAAGAAAAATTTTAGGTATCTCAAAATGTTATAGTTAAGATAATTAGCAAGAATTCCAAATGTAATTTACAAAAATGTAGATTCTGTGTCTTTCATTTCTTTACCAGTAAGTACACTCATGGTCCAGTTGAATTTACTATTAAATCTACTCTAAATATATTAATGATAAAATATTACATTTATGTCACAGATCCTTCTAGGTGGACCCACAGCCAATCGGTTGCCTGTTCATGAGTATTACCTACTATAAACATGACAACATCTACAAAAAGATTGGTCACCCTGCTGAAAATTCCAAATCATTTTAACTTAATGAGAAGATACTATTAATTCTTCAAAGAAGTTTTTTAGAAGTTTAAGAAATACAATTTTTTGCCATTTAATTTTTTCTTTTATGTTTTGTATTTTTATTCCTGTGGGAAAATGTCAGAATTTAATAGATGGATTTCAGTAGTATAAAATTTATCATTTTTGAAGAAGTTAATTTAGAATAGAACTTGATAATTAATCTTGATTATTCATCACATTGATGGATATATTGCCTAAAATTATAAATTGCTGGATTTGATAAATGTCTAAGTTCTTTTCAGTCATATATTGTTTGATTATAAAACAAACATTTTACTATGTTTTCAGTCATTTTAAAAAGTTCTATAGTTGCATGATAACATTTCATTAAATCATATTTATCTTCTGGAAAAAATATATATTTATTTAACCTTTGGATTTCCTAGTAACATGAACTTGTATATTCAAGTATGGGTTTCTTCATAGAAAGTATCTGAGCTTCATAGAAAGTATCTTGTATTCATTGCATCTTATATATGCTTGAGTCATGGTCAATACACAATAGTTGAATGAATGAGTAAAATGTAATGCATTACCTATGTATAAAAGGCAGTATACAAAAATCCAAATATGTGAACTTGTTCTTTGCTTTATTTATCTGATTAAATTGTCATTCACATTCTATCAGACATGGCTGTATATAGCTGCTTTTGAAATTAATGTACCATGTACAGCCAAGTGAGTTTTTTCTTAAATTCCATTATTCTAAACTATTGTCATTTCAACAGTTATGTAACATACTATTGATGCTCTCTTTTTGAGATGTTGCAGAGCTACTTCATGACTCATACAAGAAAATTAGGTTTCATATTTATAGCCATATTTCAGTTTTAGTCCAGTTTGATTACCCTAGTCTTCAAAATAACTTTTGATTAGGAACCCTAGATAATTCCCCATTCCAGCCTATTCCTTATTTAGGTCAACTTCCAATTCATATATATTCATTCTGTTAGTGACAAAAGACAAAACACAGTACATAAAATATTTTACTTATAAGTTAATGACTCAAACAATAAAAGAGAAGGAACGTTGATGTGGTAAGGAGAGAAATGTAGAGAGATGATAAAACAGCAATTCAAATTTCTTTCTCTTTTCCCCATCCTTCACCCTCTAATCCTCAGTAGAAAAAATATCATTAGAAGGATAATATAAATAGGAGGATGTTTGAAGAAGATATTAAAATATTGGTTCTCTTCTTGAAAAGTTTTAGCTATGTGGGAACATTATAATTGAATCATAATTGCTAAAATGAAGCAGGAAATAGAGATTTATTTATCTTCCTGATAAGTTCATTCTTACCCACATTAGGGTAGAGATGAAGCAATATTTTCTCAGTGTTCCAAATATTTTAATACAAGTTGAATTAATCCTATGATTTTCTTTGGACTTTTCTGCATGAATCAAAGGAAAAAATAGACTAGTTTGTGATCTACAAGTGTCAGCGCAACAGAGCCAAAAATAGAGTTTAGAATATCAGGAAGGCAGAGAAAGTGTGAACGTTTCTGGATTATGAAATAGACAAAGAGCAGAAACATGGTTTCAAACCATTTTGATAACAAGAAATAGAAACATTTTACAGTTTTTCCTTGTCCTGCAACTTTATCTGGCTTCTTCTGTATCCTTTGACTGTTTCATGTGAAGAGATCAAATAATTTATAATGCCTTTTTAGGTTATTTAAGTGATGTGATTTCAAAGCCAACATTTTGGATTTCCACATAAGCTTTTTTTTTTAATTTAAATTTAGTCATTCCCTAAACATATTAGTTACATTATACCTAATTATATATCTTAAGATAACCTAAACCTCTTTCAATGGGATTTTACTCCGTCTAGATTATGAACCATTAACATGTCCTCCCTTAAAAATATTATTTTATATCTATTATTACCAATGTTAGGGACCCTTTGTCCCCAGAGAAAAACATTCTATACAGTTTATGTGACTATCATAAAAAGAGGCATATGCACATAAAGTTGGGTAGAGGGGTCTTAGGGGTGGTAAGAATATGTTTTAGAGCTCCATAAATTTTTAATTTGTCAATATATATATATATATATCCCATAAAATACTGCAAATAAGCTTAAAACATGGCTAGCACATGACATGGTTAGCTAGGTTTCTTCACTAGAAGAACACACCAGCCTCACAGCAGATCAGGTACAACTGTGAGACTTAGTAACATATCAGATTTTTTTAGTTGTTGGGATATATGAAAGTGATTAAATCCTTAAATGTCAGTTTTGCTTGTTTTTTAATTGTTGTTTTGCAATAGTTAGATCATATCCACAGTATTAATTTTTGACTTAATATTTGGAGTTAACAAATTGGAATACACAAACACACCTGAAATGTCTAAGATGCTATTTCCAGACTGTGACAATGGAGAAATTACTGAAATGACTGGTATAGTATGGATTTTACAGTAACAATTAGATTATTACTTTAATAACTAATTATAGAATTTCTTAATTTATATGAAACTATAGGATATAAAATACTAGTTAGGTGGACATGGTGGCACATACCTACAATCCCAGCTATTTAGCAGGCTGATGTGGGAGAATTGCAACTTTGAGGACAACCTGGGCAATTTAGGAAGATCTTGGCTCAAAATTAAAAACACTGGGAATATAACTCAGTTGCAGAAGATCTGTCTAGAATGTGGGAGGCCTTGGCTTAGATCCCTAGTGCTGCAAAAATAAATTTTAAAAATACTATTTTACTGTGACCTTAGTTTGCATTTTTCTGAGTTCTACAAGTCACAAGGTCAAGTGCCAGTGAGTGATACAGCTCAGTGGCACAGCGCCTGCCTGGCAAGAGCAAGGTCCTGAGTTCAAGTCCCAGTTTAAAAAAAAAAACCCAAAACAAAACAAAAAAACAGTAACAAGGTTAAGTATCTTTTCAAGTATGTATTCACGGTTTGTGTTTCTTCTAAGAAATTCCTCTTCATAATTTTTCAAAATTAATTGTATCTTCTATTCCTTGTATATATCTATATATACAAGATAAAAATCAAGCTTTTGCCTTTCACTGTAGCCTCACCTGTCAAGTACTGCATATCTCTCCTTAAATTTTCTAGGAATTTAGAACCACTGTTGCATCACCTCGATGCTTTTGCTTATGCTATTTCTTCTGCAGAATTTCTTTCTCATTTATGATAGTAACATATGTCTGTTATGTGAAACTTCCTTCCTCTGTCAGTTTTCCCCTTTTCACTTACTATTTTCTCTAGGAGGTATTGCAAACATATTCTAAAATGTTATGGAGGTTATAAAGTATCTTTCCCTTTTTCCTTTAATGCCATGAATTAAGAAAAATTTTAAGTATTTCAAAATGTTATAGTTAAGAAAGCCTTCCCTAAATTTCTTAGGCTGAAGTAAGACTTGCACCTTCAAATTCTTGAAACACTGTGTAGAAGTTATTGGTCGGATTTTAAGGTCCTCAAGAGCAGGGACTCTATTGTTTAAATCTCTAACACCCAGAAGGGAATCTAGTTGAAAGACATTGTATGTGTAAAACTCAAGATAGATTATCTGATAGGAAGAGAGAAATAAAGATTTGAAGCTCAGCACAAAGGTAAGGGTTAAAGATGTTGATAGTAGCTGAAGTCATGAAAGAAGAAAGGGGCTAATACTTGCCTTGGTAACAGAGGGGCAATTGTGAACATATTTACAACTTTATGAAGCAGCTATTCTGTTTTATAAATGAAGATGTAGGCTCAGAAAGGTTAAGCAACCAGTTTAAGGTTCACAAAGCTAATAAAGTTGGGATTTGAATTAAGGATTTTCTAATTTTAACACCAAGCTTTTTAAAATTACACAACACTGGATAAACTCACCCAGTACACTGAATGGAGGGCAATGGTGAGTAGGTGAGCAAAAGAGAGAAAAAAGGATAGAAGACAGATCTTGGAGATCGCTTAGGAAGAACTCTAAAAGAGGGAAGAGAAATGAAAGACTATTAGGCAATAGGATGCTAGGAGATGTGGAAGATTTCAGGAAGCCTTGATAGGCACTTCAAACGCTGCAGAAAGATCAAGTAATTTAAGGATTGAAAAAATATCTAGAGTTTTAATTAGATCTCTTGTCAACCTTGGCAACAGCAGTAATTAGTAGAAGGAATCTAGAACAGGTCAGGAGATGAACAAAAGGTAAGAATGGGCAATGACTGATGAACAGATTATTCTTCTAAAAATCTTAGCTGTAAAGAAAAGCCAGATAAATATGAAAAAAGCTGGTGCTTATATGTTTCTTTGTGAATTTTTAGTATTATAAACACGCTGAAACAGTGAAGAGGAAAATTCAGTAGAGAGGAAGAATTCAAGATACCCGACTATAACATTTTATTTGGAAGCACTATTTGGAAAGGATTCAAAATAATGATGGACAAAGGGCTTTCCTAATCAGAATGTCAATATGTATCATGTTTGCAGGTGAAACATTAAAAGCCAAAAACCCGCCTTAGCTGACAATTGTGAAAAGATGTCTGAAATTCCACATATGCACAACAAAACTCAGACTTTGATCTGAACAGGTTGTCCCTATTCATGTTTCTGTCCAATGGATAAATTAATAGTCTGCTAGTCTCCCTAGCTTCAAGTCTGTCTGTGACTTTTCTTTCTCCTTCCTAGTATCTAATGGATTATGAAGTGTTAGAATAGTAAAAACAGGAAGGACCCTTAACAAGGGCCAAGCTACAAATTACCTCTTACAGAATTTAAGTTAATTGAGGTTGTTACACAAGTTCTGGCCAGAATGTGTCAGGGACAAAACTTTGAAAAGTAAACACCTATCAGACTAAATTGTGCATGTTCCCAAATATACTACCTGGCGTACACACACACACACACACACACACACACACACACACACACACGGTGGACCTGTTAACGAATACTGGTATTGGCGGCTAAGTAAGAATCATGAGATTCACTGAATCAACTGGAGCTTGGTAGCAGTTTTTATTACTCTACTTCACCCTCCTCATTTTCCAGAGGAAAAATCGGAGACCCAGAAAAATGAAGTAACCTGCCCACAGCTCACACGCTACTTACTGGCGGTGACAGGACAGCAAGGGAAGCCCGAGGGTGCTGAGGCAGAGAGGGAGGAATCCAACACAGAGACGCGCATCACCGTGATTCCTCCCCTCTGACACTCTTCCCATCCTCTTCCCCTGGACTAGTTCCTTATCATCTCAACATATTCTGACAGCTTCCCTTCCTCCTCCCTGCCTGGTGAGACATCAAACAACGCCTTTCAACTGCTGCCTACAGCGTAAAGTTCAAAGCACTCTTGCTCTTAACCTGCCAGCCGCGTCTTATCTGGGTTTTCAACCTGACAGCCCCGTCCCGCCCAGCTCCGCCGGGCCAGGCTCTTCTGCCCAGGGGGCTGGCGCCGCGGGAGCGCTCCCGGCCTCGGGCGTGCCTCAGCGACCTGCAGGGTGTCCCCGCGGCCCTAACCAAAGGCTCGGCTTCTCCCTGCGGCGCCAGGTAGCACAGGAGGCGGCTGCTCCCAGATCAGTCTGCTCAGGCCCTAGCCCACCAGTAGGCATAGTTATCTAACAGGCATTGGTTAAAACGCACGAGCAAAGGACACGAGATCTGCTTCAGACAATAAATAAGCGCAGCTACAAAGCGCTAAGCACCACCACTCCCGCCTGACTCTCCAAACCCAAACCACAAGGTACCTCGCAGCCTCAGACAAGTTCCGGCTAGATTTCTAGAGGCAGCTTTAATGCCAAATAGGATCCTAGCCCTTTCCCCGGGTACAGCCAATCCCTGTAGCCCCTTGGGCTCGGAAACCGCAGCGGGCTGTGATTGGCTGACAGAGTTAGCCTGGGGTTGGGCAAACAGAGACCCGGCAATAGTAGGAGAAGGGGGGGCGGGCCCCGAGGGAAGAGGCCACTGCGCAGGCGTAGATTGGAACCAAAAAAAGATAAACAAACAAAACCAGTGTCCTGAGATCCTCCGGGTTTTCCGGCCCACTCATCTCTCCCGCGGGCTCCCCCGCCTCCCAATCGTCCCGTTTTCCCCGCCCGCCTAACGTCTGGGCACGTACCCCACGCGGCGCGGGCCACGCAACTCCTGCCCTTAACCTCTACTCGCCCGGTGCAAAGTTAAAGACCCGGCGGGCGCGGGCGGCGCGCAGTCGGGCGGCGGGAGCGGAGCCGGCAGCCGCGACCCGGCCGACCATGACTTGCTACCGGGGCTTCCTGCTGGGCAGCTGTCGGCGCGTGGCGGGCGGCCGGGCGGCGCTGCGCGGGGCGGGAGCGGGAGCTGGAGGCCCCGCCGGCCGGCGGCACCTGGGGCACGGGCAACCGCGCGAGCTGGCGGGCTGTGGCGGCTTCCGCCCCTCGCGGGTGGTGGTGGTGGCCAAAACCACCCGGTACGAGTTCGAACAGCAGCGGTACCGCTACGCGGAGCTCTCGGAGGAGGACCTGAAGCAGCTGGTGGGTCCTGGCGCCCCCGCCGTTGTGTCTTGGCCGGGGTCGTGGGAGGCGGCTGCGGGTCCTCCGGGGACCGTCCTGGGCCCTGCACCCCGGCATCCTACACACCCTGTGGGCCCCACAGCCCGGGTGCGCGTGTGGGGGGCCGTCGGTGTCCACGCAGAGCTCCCACACCTCATACCCCGGCGGGGGCGCCCCAGGCAGAGGGGCAGCTGCGTGGCCCCTGGCATGGGGTGAGTGGCACTTGGGGATTCACTTTTGCCCTGGCCACCGCTACAGTGCCCTTGTTGAGAATAGCGACTGCAGCCCCAAGGAAGTTAGGCGGTAGCCGGAGGTCTGGGCGCCTTGGGAACGACCCTGGGCCAGCCCAAGAAGGAGGGTCTGTGGGCGCCCCTGCTGGCTGCAGAAAAAGAGGTTCAAAGCGGCGCGGACACACCCCTTTGCTCCAGCCTGCCGCGAGGCCTGGGGCATTCGGGAAACCCCTGGTCTGGCCTGGTCTTTTCCGTGGTGGTGGCATGTGGTCTGCAGACTGCGGTGTAAGGTTTGTTTCAAAAGCACACGTGTCTGTTGCTGGGAGTGGCAAGGAAGGAAATTTGACTTGAATGTATGTTTTTAAGTAGGAAAGTCAGACAAGGGGCAACTACGCCAGGTAATGGGCGAAATAAAGAGCCTGTGTCTTCTGTAGCAGTGTCTACACAATTTGCTGTATTGTGTTTTTATTAGGTATAGAAATCCTGTGTGCGCGCTCATCTGTGTGCTAGAGTTCAATAACTCTCCCTGCCCCATTTATGTCTTTTATGATTAAAGAGATTAAACCCGGGGCCTTGTGCGAGCTAACCGTGTGGTCTGCCACTGACCGATTCCTCAACCCCCATTCCCTTTTGAAAAATTTCAAGACAGGGTCTTACTGAACTTCCTAGAATGACCTCAAATTTGGGATATTTGTGCCTCAGCCTACAGAGTAGCTGGGGTAACAGGTATGTGCCTCCCCCTTTTGACTTTAAGAGTTTGCTTTCATGTCACTAGCCATTAGCTTTAGGAAATGGAGACTGACCCATGTTATCAGGAACAGTATATCTACAAAAATGTCCTTCAGGAATCCCTTGATTGTTGGCACTGTGCCCTAAAAGGTTTTGGAGATCATTGCATAGTACCATTACTTTTAAGAACAGGATGCCTGTTGTGAACACCTGCTGTTATTTGTAGTCTGCAGGTTTCATGAAGACATCAAAATGAAACTGTAAATCTGCCTAAGTGCTGGGCCTTGTTAGTGTTAAACACTTTGATTAATTGAAGAGGGCCTGTTCCTTTACGTGATGGAAGTCTAAATAGTTATTCTCTCTCCTTTTCCTAAATGTTTGAGGTAATAGTTTATAGAACACACCTGGAATATTTAGAGTAAGTGGACGATTTAAACAGGGTTGTTAAAGTGAGTGAAATTAGTCAGATGAAATTATTTTGGGAAGAGGTTGTGTCCTTTGTATTGCACTCATTTTGCAAGGTCCAAATTTTAGAAGTTATCAAATGCCATGTATACATAAATATGTTCTTCATACAATTTTAGCAGAACCTGTCACAGCAATTTGAAATAGTACACTCAAAGAAAAAGAAAACAAATATATGAAATAGTACACTCAAAGAAAAAATCAAAAACATAAAATTATACATTCAAATTGGCACGTTCAGGTTGTGGAATTGGGGTCAGGAGCTCTAGGCTCTGCTTGTGATAGACATCCCATATTTTTAATGTCTTTGGGGTTCTGGTGAAAATGATACTTTCTTTGTGCTATTGTCAGCTTTCCAAGTGCTTTCACCCAGTGAATTGCTATGGTTGGACCAAGTCCTTTGTAGTGCTGGCATTGAAATTTTTTTTCAAGGCCTCAGAAAAGCAGGTGGTTTTGCATTGTGATGATAACTCTTGGACTCTAAACTAGATTGCCACTGATAACTTTTAAAATGTAGGGGGAAAAAATCAATAGTTAAAAAAAAAATCTTAACTGCCTAGTGTACCTTGAGTGGAGAAATTGCTTAATAGGCAAATATTTTTCTATTGCTTCACAATGCTTTTGGAATTAGAAATCTTTGAAATAAAACTACTAAAATGAAAAAATACACAGTTTTGTAATTACCAGGTAGTGGAATAGTTTTCTGAGCAGCTTTTTTTTTGTTTGTTTTTTTGTTTTTTGGTAGTGATACTAGAATTTTATTGGATTAGTCCCATAGTGATAGGAATTTATTTTATGTTTATATTAAGGGCAGTACTCACAGTACAGTAAGAAACAGTTCAAGAATATAGGGCTATATGAAGTTTTTGTTCTAAAAGGAAATTCTGTAATGGGACTAGTAAGGACTTAAATGTTGTTTGCTACATTGGGGTAAAAAATACATGAGCCATATGAAGTGGATACAAGAGATGATGACCAAGTTCTTGAGTTTTCTGGTTGCATGGCTGCTGTATATAGTGTCATGGTAAATTGGTTTTGTGTCAGTGTATTCTCTTTTGTTGTGGTGGCTTGCTTGCTTGCTTTCATATTTGCAGAATAGGTCTCTATTAGGATACTTATTAAAATGCAGATAAAAGATGAGGGACAGAGTGCCAATTTATACCCTAAAGTGTTGTGGTTTTTTAACCTGGTAGAAATTAATCAATAATAGGAAATACCTTTTTAGATGATAAAGCCTTGTCTGTCATGGCTGGGTGAAAGGTTTGACTTTGAATTACTATATTTTGTGACTCTTTCATTGTGTAGTTCAGGTTGGCCTTGAACTCACTATGTAACCTGGGCCTCTGAATGCTGGGATCAGAGGTATAGGCCACCACACTTGGCTGCAGTGACTCTTCATACAGGATGTGGGTCACATTGCTTTATTTCATAGTCTTGCCTTTTCCCCAAGCAATGACTTGTCTTGTGAATAGAGGATTTTTAGTTGAGAATTTTATCTCTGTTTTCTCATGACCTTGCAGAAACTAATAAATCTCTTTATAGTTTATTTGCATCATAAAAGATGTTAGCTGTGAAATTTTTTGTTTAAGAATATTTTAATAGGCTGGGAGTTTAGCTCAGTGGCATAAGTGCCTGCTTGGCAGACGCAAGGTCGTGAGTTTGATCCCCGATACCAATATATATATATTGGTATTTTATATATAATATATATATATTGGTATTTTATATATAATATATATATATATATATATATATATGTTTATTTATTTATTTATTTTATATATATAAATATAACATAAAAAATCAGTTTCCGAACCCCCACCTTCATTTCAAGTCATAACATCAGCACAATTCCCTTTTAGAGTTTTTTTAAAAAAGAATTCATAATGGGTTAACATATGCAGTATCATTTAACAGCACCTCTGTTATTAAATCATTCCCACTTCTTGCCTTCATCATTGAATGGGATTTTGTTTCCCAAAAATAATGTTGAGGTTTAGGTTGTAGTACTTGGGGCAGATGTCACAAGGTAGGTAGTAAGTGTATTGTATGCAGTATGAGTATTTTTTAAATTATCATCATCTGGGTAGTGCCAGAACCTCCTAACTGAATCTTGCTCCTCTCAGATCTTCCAGATGCAGGCTCCAGAGTGGTCTATCTAAAAGTGAACATCTGGCCATTCATTGGGTGCCTCTGTATACAACTCCTCAGAAGCTCCCCATAACTTTTTGTCACCTAGGGAACTTGTTAAGGTACAGATGCCTAAAACTTAATCCCCAAGGTTCTGGTTGAGTTGTAGAGAATTCCCAGACTTTGCTTCTCTAAACTACACCCTAACATTTCTGACTTTTTGCAGTTGATTTTTTTTTTTTTTTTTAATCCCCTCAGTGCTGACAGTTGGATCCACAGTCTCAGGTCTCACGTGTGCTAAGTAAGACTTTACCACTGAGCCCCAGCTTCATCTTTTTTATTTTGAGAACAAATCTCACCGAGTTGATCAGGCCAGTCTTGAATTTATGATCCTCCTGCCTCAGTCTCCCTAGTAACTGGGGTTATAGGCATGTGTCACTGTGCCTGACCACATTTTTTTCTGTCTGAATTCCAAGGATCTGCATTTTTAAGCAGCCCTTTCCAGGTTTGCAAGGGGCTCATACTCTCAGAAACAACTGTCACAACTTTCAAGTCCTATGTGGATTGAGCTCCTTCATAATTTGAGGCTCCTGTCTGACTCTTGAGCTTTATTGCTGATCACTTCTTGTCTTGAACTTTGTATTCTAGCAATTTCAAATATTTTTAATCTCTGGGTTTACTTATTGATCATATTAAAATGGTTCAAAATGTAAAAGATACAGACTGTTATATAATAAAAAGTCTTTTCTTCTTTTCACTTGTCATTCAGTTTTTGTCTGTAGAAATAACTTACTGATTTTTGTAATATGTTATTTTGGTGAAGATGACCTTGGTCATGTTTGTCACCTAATGATGTGGAGATCACGAACAGAAGTGAAATTTTTCTGAACATTTTTGTTTGCAAGAAGTATTTGTGAACTGAGATATTACTATATGCATATTTATTTAATGGGATACATGACTTAATTTAACACTGAGCTTGGTTTGAGTTGCTATTAAATATATACAATAAACACAACTATTTGTGTTCATATCTGTGTGAATCAAGCTGAAAGATAGAAACCTAAAACAGTCGCTGAGTCAAAAGACACATACATATGAAATTTTAATAGGTATTGCCGGATTGTCTTCCTTAGAGATTATATCAGTTTACTTTTGTCAGTGATGTACTTGCTTTTTATGTCTAGTTTATCAAATTTGGAGGTCAATTCCAACCTGGTAGGTGAAGAATGATATTTCAGGGTGATTTAATTTCATCCCTCAATGTCTTTGCCTTTGTGGCCTGCTCTGCCTTGAGAGTTCATCTTACATGATTTAGCCAGTTTTTGTTTTTCTTTTGAGGTCAGGCTCAGACCTTAGTGTCTCTGGAAACCTTGATAACCTTGCTGTGTTCACGCCTGTCTGCCTACCAAGGTTGGGCTAGGAGTTCTTCATTATGTCATTAATCTGTGGTTATTTTCTTTTCTAGACTAAACTATTTGGGAACAAGAATTCCATTTAATTATCATCCTGTACACCCACTAAAAAAAAGTAGGAAAGTGTTTCTGATGTTAAGATGATGTTTTAAAGAGGCTGAGGATCGGGGCCCCATTTTTGTCAGCTGTCAGTCTTCTAGATGTTAGATGATACAAGCATAAGGCCGAGATCTCCAGCATGACGCAGCTTTTTCTCTCTCTCCACCCCTCTCCCCCTTTCCATTTTTTCTTCCTTTTTACTTCCAAGGGCACCCACACTGAGCTACACCCCCAACTTTTTTTTTTTTTTTTTCATTTTGATATAGTGACTACTGTCCTTAATTGCTCAGGCTGGACTCAAACTCACAGTCTCCCTGCTTCAGCCTCCCAGAGTGCTGGATTATAGGCGTATGTTGTTATTTTTGCATGGCGCCAACATGGCTTCTTTGAATGAAAGCCATTGACTGTTGGACTTTAAAACCCTACTATTCAGCCTTTACTGTGTATCTGCATTACCTGAAGGGATTTTTAAAAAAATACAAATTTATTTTCAGCCAGGAAATTGTAAATGATGTAGTTATTCACTGTGATCCCTTTTTCTGTATTTTTCATTATAGGAAGCTCTGAGTAAATAACAAATGTACTTAATGATGCATGCTAATGTCTTAAGTAGTAAAGTGTAAATTGACTTTATTTTTTTTTTATTTTTTTGGTCTTTTTGTGACAGGGTCTTGCCATGCAGTTCAGGCCAGCCTGGGCTCATTTTCTAGCCCAGGCTGGTCTTGAACTTGCAACAAAACTCCTGCCTCAGTCTCCCTGGTGCTAGGATTATAGGAGTAGGCCACCACTCCTGGCCCTTTATTTCATTATGAATGAATTTTCTAATATGTGAAAGAAATGTGTTACTTCAAAAAATCAATCAGTTATTTCATGCCTTAGGAAAATCTATTCTCATATATAGATACAGACATAGATACAATATTTTTCCCAGTAAAGTACTAGATATGCATGGTGTAGGAAACTGGGCCAACTTTGTAAAGCATTTGCATTTAAGCTTTAAGCAGAGCTTGCCTATTTGGCTTTCTTCTTTCTGAGAGTTGGTAGAACTAGTTGAAATGACATTGATTTGATCACTCAAAAGTAGATTGCTTTAGTAAGATCACTGAAGTGAACTAAAGATTTGTTGAATTTAACTTTTAATGCTTTTTTTTGAGGAAGCTATAGTTTTGAAATTTTACCTTTCTTTCAAGTCCATTTGTAATAAGTAAATTTTTAAAATTTATAATCTACTTTAAAATATTTGCTAGTGTCACTCTACAGTACCATTAGGAAATTAGTTGACTTAATTTGCTTGAAATAATCATTTTTAACTGTTTATTCACTAAACCATTACTTGAGTACCTGCCAACCACTAGACATTCTGCTGGGTGCTGGAGAATCCAGGATGAATCAGTGGTTTCTAAATTTGTGGAGAAAGTATATTTTGGTATTATGATTGTTTGTGAGTGGTCCATGGGAGAACAAAAAAGGGAGAGAGCAATTGGGGAAGGATATGAATAAAGGAGGAAAAAAGACTTGGTTTTTTTTCAACTTTGAATAGATTTTTAAATCTCTTCACGTTTAGATTTTCATGATGAAGTATTTCAAAACTATAGAAAAGGTTCAGACTGAGCATATGCTAATAGTTTTTTCATATTTGTTTTACATTTTTTCTTTAAAAATGCTACTTATAACTAGCATTAGATAATGTCTTATCTATCGAACTTTTTCTGCTCCCTGGCTCCCCAGAAGTAACCTTTACTGTCCTGAAGTTGTCATGTATGTAATTTTCATGTGTGTAATATTTATTAATTTAATTGTGTCCACAAATAGTTATAAAGTTATTGTATATGTTAAAAAGATACATTAATGACATTTTTAACATTGAATTTTTTAGAATATGTGCCCATTCTTTAGAAATTTGCTTTTATTTTCTGTAGGTTTTGAAACTTACCTTTGTTGATACATACTAATTCATTTAAAATGTGTAATTTTCTATTGTTTGGACAGTTAGATTGTTTTCATTTTCCTATTTAAAATAATGCTATAATTAGAAGTATAAATAATTTTTCCTAAGCATTCAATCAGTATTTGAATCCCTACATTCTAATCAGCACTTGATAGATTTTAACCTTTTTACTAATATGAGAGTGAAATGGTAAGATGGATAAAATTAATCTTTTAGTTAACAAAAATTCAAACATTGTGATCTACAGTCAAAAATATTTTACTTTGTTACTTAGTAGTTCCACAAGGAATGTAAACATTATGTACTGAGAACACATATTAATAAAAAAGATGATAGGAAACAATTTAGCTTTGTTACATATTTTATTTTCTATTTAGTAGACAATCTGTTTGTAAGCAACCTGTAAAACATAAAGGCAATTAGAAAATCACTGCTTAAGAGAAAGTATATTGAAAGCAAACAAGTACAAGTCTGCCGGACATGATACGAAGGTGTCAGCTATCGTGCCAAGGAACTAGTTTTCTCATCTAGTTGTCTTCAGACTTTTTCAGCAGTAGAATAAAATCCTTGTTCAGTCTCTTTTTTCCCCACAGGAGTAGGGTGATGAATGTCAATTTGTTTTTGAGACATCAGCATTTTGGAAGTGTAAAACTAGGTTTCTGGTAGTGGTGATTAGACTGAGGGTGATAGTTAGGAAAACATGTAAAGAAGGAACTAGTTGAGGAACTCTGGAGGCAAGCTTTTGCATTAATCTACATAGGAGTGGATATGGTCCAGAACTAAGCTAGTGGCTGTATAAACATATGACACGATTTGCAGAAACAGTTTATGGGTATAATTATTTGACATCACCACTGGCTGACTGTGGAGACTCAGTGTGGGGGAAGAATTAAAGATAACAGCAGGGTTTATTCTGTTGACTATTGCCTACGCAAATGGTGCATACATGGCATGCAGCAGAACAGATTTGAAAAGAAATACAAGTCGAGTTTAAATCTTTTTGGAGAGAGCTTCTTGGGCTACCTGTGGGTGGGTATTAAAGTAGGCCACTGAAAATTTGAGCCCATGGCTCAAGAGAGAGGCTTAGACTAGCAGGATGGATTTCAAGAGTTACTAGCTCATCTTGCTAGGTCAGATTGTCCAGTTGGATAGATAATTCAGGGAAAATGAAGTGAGGACAGATAAGAAAGCCAAAGATGAAATCCTGAGCAATACCCACATTCAGGGAGGAAATAATTAACAGAAGCAATACTGAAGCTGAAAACAGTGGGGAAAGTGAGAGTAAGAACATGAGAAAGAATAACTGAAATAGTGATGATCCAAGGTGAGTAGAAAATATCTAAAGAAATTTGTAGGGGTCAGTGCATTAGACCTGATCATGATAGGAGAGCAGCTAACTTTCTAGTTGCTATTTTGGTGATGTTAGCCTTTTTAAGACAACTATGAATAAAGGGTTTATATATATTTGTACTGGCGGTTGAATTTAGGACCTATTACATGCTAGGTAAGTGTGTCATCTTGCTGAGATATACCTGTCAGCCCTTAAAAATTTTGTTTTGAGCTGTGTGATGACACATGCCTGTAATCCCAGCACTTGGAAGACAGGTAGGATTGTTGCGAGTTCAAGGCCAGCCTGAACTACGTATCTCAAAAAACAAAAATGTTGTTTGAGACAGGCTCTCACTAAATTGTCCATACTAGCCTTAAATTTAAAATCTTCCTACCTCAGTTTATCAGAGTAGCTGGGATTATAGGCATGTACCACTAAGCCTAGTGAGTGTGTATTCTTTGGAGGCTGCTTGAATTATGCCTAGTGAGTATATCCACAAAGCTGTCATTGTATCAAAATCTTGTGTGTTTCTTATTTGTTAAGTTTTAAAAGATGTAGCTACTGTTCTTAATGCAGTTTTATGGAAATTGATTAGAATGCAAAATAGCACTTGACTGGTAAAATAAATTGAGTATTTATAGTTGTAATAAATACAATTTGTGTTAAGTAAAAATGTTAGTAATAATTTAATAAAAGTGTTGTAGACCATGTAGAAAATAACTTAACCATCGCATCTCACCTTAAAGAGTACTGAATTTGAATTTGTCCCCTCAGAGTCTTCCTTTCTTTCTTAGTGTTCTGTTTTAACATCAGAGCTACTTGAGAAGAAGAGATGTTGGCTTTTGGCGATTTTTATAGGAGATACTCTTGCTTATACTGAAATGTGTTTGTCTGGATTTTAATATTCACCTGCTTTTTCTAAATGTTTGGTTGAGTAAGCTATTTTTTTAATGGATAGAAGAATTAATAGAAATTTTGGAAAAAATATTAAAGGATAATACTTAACGTGAAACATTGCAGAATTGAGAATGGATTCTATATTTAATTTCTTTAAGGTATTAATGGTAAAACATTTTAAAAGGATTCCTGTGTTCTTGTTTTTATTTGATTAAGGTAGATTTTTTAGAAGTTTGAAGTCATATTCTCTTCAGGGATATAGCTACAAATTCTTACTAGCTGTTGCATATTATACAAATACACGAGTTGAACAGTGATTTAAAACTTTTCGATTTATTCTGTTTAAATGATTTTCTTAAATTTTTAATTTTTTATATGTCTGGCCTAGCTAGTCCTTGTTAATAAAGTTCAGTTACCCACCAGCTACAGCTTTAAATAACATAATATCAAAACTTGTGTTCTCTAAATGCAGATTGAACATAAATCATTACAGAATTAGTTCAAAATAAGAAGTTTGAGTGGGACTAAGAATTTATGCAATGACATTTCTGCTCCAATGCTAAGTATGCTGATGCTAAATGAACTTTAGATTTGGAATTTTAGGAATTTTTGTATTGCTAGCAATTAAAAGGAGCTTAAGGTTTTGGGTTTTTTTTAAAGGACATTTTTTCCCCCCACAGATTCATACCCCTTCATCATCTCAAATCGGAATTCTCTAATACTTTACTGCTGAGTGTCTTAATTTTCTCAGGCCTGATGAGGACAAAATGTGAAAGTTTCTAAACCACTGAATAGAATTTATAAGACACAGTAAAGTTTGTGTCCGTTATTCCTTGGTACATGATTCATGTAATCCAAATCAAAAATTAGAACAGAAGGTCAAAAAATTTGGACAGGGAGAGCTCCAGTTGTGCAATTGGTTAGCACCCGGTATTCGTACAAAAATTTTGGACAGGGGATTGAAGTCCAAGAATCAGCTATCCCTAAGTTTTCTTCATAGCAAGTCATAAGCAGTAAATTTGATGAAACTGTAAGGAACTTATTGTGCATTTGAATTAGTTCTCATTGTCCTTGGCAATTTTCAGTGCCCTATATAATACATATGATTGAGCTCAACTGCTACTTAAATGAACATAATAGTCAAGTAGTCAGATGGTTTGATGAATACACTGAGGTTTTTAGAGCTCAGTTTCTAGCTTGTAAAGCATTCTAAAATGGGATCATGAGAAGTGCTTATTGTAGCAAAATACTACTACTACAGTTAATCTGCCGCTGTCCTATTCTGACCAGGTAAAGATGGCCCGTGTGGCTATTTTCAGCTGAGTTATTTTCTCCAGCACCTGCCAATGCAGTATTGTTGCTTTTCAGAAGTGTATCCCCAGCACCCACACAAGACAAAAAAATGGAAAAATGCATGAATGAATTAGCCCAACAAATATTTATCCACTACCTTGGCCATAGGGATGGTGGTGAACAAGATAAGAGCATATATAGTAAGGGAGAGAAATAGATTTTTAAAAAATACCCAAGACACTTTTAAGTGTAGTAAACGCTATGTAAGAAACTACAGGTTTTGGGATGAACTAACAGTAGTGGCTGTTGCAGCATTAAGGGCAGTACCAGCGGTGATGGCCATACAGTGAGCAGGCTGCCCTCATACTCTTAAGGTAGAGAAAAGTCAGAGTTGAGCTGAGGGAAGGAGAATATGCCAAGTAAAAAAAAAGCAGCTGTAGGGAATATTACGGAAAATGAGATAGGAGAAGGAAGAAGTCAGATCACAAAGGGTTTGGAGAGAGGGTAGGAAGCCCATCATTTGTCACAAGTATTGTTAAATAGAGCCATGCTGTGTAGGCTTTGGGGGTCAACAGTGGAAATGGGGAGCCCCGATTAGACCATGAATAGTGTGGGACCATGGAAAGGAGAAAAGTACATGGATAAGACCTAGGATTTAGTAATTGGATGTGGGATTAATAAGGAAGAAGGCATACAGTATAACTAGTTTCTGGGCTAGAGAAGCTTTAGGAAAATAAAGGGTTTGATGTTCACATTAATTTAAGATGTGTGTTAGACATCCAGAAGAAAATGTCAAATAGGCAGTGAGGTAAATTCATGGGATCACTTAAAGAGTTAGCAGTTGGGAATCATGAGAATTGTCATAGATTTCTTTTTAAAGTGTTGAAACTAAAAGTTGCAGAGAAAAAGTCAAGAAGAAAGGGATTTTGGGCCATATTCATTGAGAGATGTTTAGTGTAGTTTGAATCAATAGTTGGGTATTGAATAATAAACTGGATGCTATGACTATGTCCATCTATAGTCTGAAAGTGTGTTAGTTTTTCCAAACTGATTTGTTGACTAAAGTAAATGGATAGTGTTATTTAGTTATTATGTTGGTCACTGCTTTAAAAAATTCTTGACATTGTTTTGCTCTAATTATGAAGCTTATGAATAAGTACTAGTTTGTTACACAAGATGTCTGATCTATGAGTTAACATCTATGTGTTAATTTTCACATTAGCCAAATGTTTCCTTAGCTCCTCTTTTGAGGAATACACGTTTCTGTTTAGAATGGGGGCAAATTTATTTAAAACTTTATAACACAATATTCATAGACAAAAACCGGTTAGGTAGTAAAATACTAACACTGATTATCTTAGCATAAGATTCATTTGATTTTTATTTTGATTTATAATTTTTCATGTCAGTATTTTTATACCATTTAAAGTAAAATACACATAACAATTTAAAAGTTGGTTTTCTTTATAATTCAATGCATAACGATTTAAAATAAAAACATTTATATTGGACAAGATTTTAAAAATTGATTCTGTATCCTAAAGAGGAAAGGTAAAAACAATTTGGAAAAGGAAAGATGATTACATGCTTCTTAATTCTGCTAGCATTCACTCCAGTGAAGGAAGATTTCCTACTTGCTGGCTAAATGAATGCTCACTGAGGATATTTCTGAACTTCTTCCTCAATATTTTACTTTATGGCTTACTTATAAGACATATGCTTTAAAGGGGCAGTAGCAATGTAGCAATGAGATAGTTACAAAATGTTATCTCCAATCAGGTAGAAAAGTTCTTGAAGGTTGTATGTCTATGTCTAAAAATTACACCATTGAAGCTAACCAACTCTTTGTTTACCTTTTGTAGGGTAAATTCCAAATACAGTTCATAACTCTGAACACAAGAAAGCACCAAAAGCAAGTGGAATAAAGGTCTTCTAATTGCCTCTAAAAATAGTAGTTTGTGCTTGGTCAGCAGATGGGCATATATTATATTTTAAAAAATCATTTAAAGAAGCTAAGTTGTAAAACATGCAGATTTTGAAATCATGCAGTGTTAAAACCAAAGTATATAGTTTTCTGAAATTAGACTTGTTCAGTGTGAACTTGTAGGTTTCCCAGGTAGTCATTAAAATGTACTTTCAAAAAATTCTGTTTGTTATATAGAGATTTTTAAAATATAAAAACATATGTGTAAAACAACATTTCTTTTATTTTGACATAGCTTGCATTAAAAGGCTCTAGCTACAGTGGATTACTTGAACGACATCATATTCACACTAAAAATGTACAGCATATTGTAGATAGCTTACGGTAAGTATGGGATTGGGTCTTGGATGGGATTTTATATTCATGACTTTGTTTGTAAAATTGTACCAGCAACAATTTTTAGATTTTAGTAAACATTGTCATTATTAAATCAGTGTCAGAAAACTATATTGAAGTAAATGGATCTGATTTTATAGCTTTCTAAGGAAATTTTTATTGTACCCTGAAAATTTCACAGGTATTTTCAGTTATTTGATCTACCAGAGAAGTCCATTTTTTGTAGTTATTTCAGTATCAGCTGTCTTCAACAATATATGTAACATTTTACTTTTTTAAATAGTACAACATAAGTGTTTTGAGTGTCTAAAATCATTATAGAAACTTACATTAATTTGGGACTAAATGTAGTTATTGGATAAGTTTGTATGTACATAAGAAAACAGTATGAGGATATATACATGTTAAGATGTTCTGGTCACTGAGTGTCACTTATTGAATATTTATTGAATTTGAAAAAACACTACTTGGCTTTGTAATAAATTGTATCTCTAAGTGTTAATATTCTGTAACATTTTGTTTTAATAAATTTTAGCATCAAAAGGAATAGAGAAAAATAAATTAAGTTCTGACCAATCAGTATTGCTATTTGTTAGTGGTTATAAGAGTATTTTTAAAGCACATGGAAATTTGGATAGTTATCAAATTTTAGTTTATTCATATGCTTTATAACATATCATAGTTAATTGGCTGTTGTGGTTAAATGAAAATACTAAACTACAGGTTATTTATGTAACATAAACATAATTTGTTTTATATCTTCATTGTAATAATTTGTCTCAGAAAATATACCTTTATTATGTTACCATCAGTGGAAATTTTATATGACCTTTATTTTTTAATCTTAGGAATGAGGGAATCGAGGTTCGTCTAGTAAAGAGGAGAGAATATGATGAAGAGACTGTTCGATGGGCAGATGCTGTCATAGCTGCAGGAGGTAACTATTTTACAGAGATGAAGATATGCTATGGAAATGCTCTTTAATACACATTATTTCTAGATATACTGGGGTATAGCTGTTTGGAAGACTTCCAAGTCCTACCAGAAGACCACATTTTGGATTTTAGGTATTAGTTTTAAAACAGATGTTTTATATCACAGTCCAAATTTATAGTGAATTTATATTCCTGTGAGGTTCCATGTATATATTTCTGTGTTTATATTTTAGGGGTGCTTTTAATTTCAGCTATAATTAAGAAGATTAGTTATACTTGTACTTTGGTTTAATTTTGGCATCCTTAAAAAACCTAAATCAGACAGGGAATGGAGGCAAATGGCCATAATCCCAGCGATCGGGAGGCAGAGTCAAGAGCATTGCTGCAAGTTCAAGGCCATGCTGGGCTACATAGTGAGACCCTGTCTCAAAAAATAAACAAAACAAAAAACAAGCAAAAAACAAGTTGATGGTTTAATGATGTTAGGTAAATTTTATATCCCTCGTTATACTTTATTTTTTGAACATTGTTAGTGACTGTTTTCTAAAGCTTTTTATTGACAGTAGTTGTTGGAAAGATTTGAAATTGGACCCTGTTAAATATGTTCTCACTGAAGTAATTTATGAAATTTTTCTTAACAGAGGAAATTAGGAATTGTTATAAATATGTGAAGTGATGGATTTGTCTATTATGCTCAATCAGATAAAAAGTCCACATCAGAAACAATGAAAAACAAGAAAAATTTATGAATTTGGACTGGCTATAGGGAAAGGAAAGTTTTAAGATTATAGCAGTAGTTCTCAGCTAGGAGGAATTACTGTCATCTGATAGGTGTAGATCAAAGATGCTGCTGAACATTCCACAATATGCAGGACAGTCCCCTACAACAAAGAACTTTTCTGCCCAAGATGTCAGTCTAGCTACTGTTGAACTCTTGGATTAGAGCAGCAGGAATAATATAAAGGCATAAGAAAAAGAAAGGAGAGGTAGGGCTGTAGCAGTCAGCAGGGTAGTTTGAAACAAAAGTGCTTATTTTCAAGTGATGTCAAAAATTGGTTTTGCAACACATCTGGTTATATGTTATCTTTTATTACCCTTAGGTGATGGTACAATGCTTCTGGCAGCAAGTAAAGTCTTAGACAGACTTAAACCAGTTATAGGAGTAAACACTGATCCAGAACGGTAAGGAAAACATGTTTGTTTTGTAGGTTTTTTTTTTTTTTTGGCATATTACAGAAATGAGCATTTCTGCTTTGGTTTTATAGTATCTGTGGTAAATCTTAAACTTTGCTTTCTAAACTATAGTCATATTACTATGCTCTGTTACTATAGGGATTTTACTATGTCTCATGATACTTAAGTGGAAGGATCATTGTTCCTGGCTGCCATGAACAGGAACCCACATCCCCATAATTTTTGGATGAAATTTAGGCATATAAAATTAATCACTGTAGTAGGGGTATATTTTATGTAGATGTTTTGAAGGAGAGAGCACTAATTTTTAGCACAGACATAGTGCATGTCACTGACATCGATAGTAGAAAATTGTTATTGAATGAACCGGTCCTCAGGATTATCTCCTATGTAGTTTGAGAGGAGAATCTTTGGTAAATTAGACCTTAACTCTTGACGAGGAAAGTATTGGAGATCTTTAGCATTGCTGAAGAAGAATGTGTTAATACTCTTCCTTATGTCTCACACACATTCCGGGTTATTCTTGTATTGACTTTTTTAAGGTAACTTCATTGATTGACGAAAACATTATCTAAACTATTGTACTTTTCTTTTTTGTCTTTTTTGAGGCAGGGTCTCACTGTATAGTCCAGATTGGCCTTGAATTTGAGATTTTCCTGCTGTAGTGTCCTGATACTGGGATTACAGGCATGTACCACCATGCCTAGCTATCCTTTTTATTTTTTTTTTCCTCTTTTCTAACTTCAGTGATATTAACCATTATTCTATTCCAACCTTCCACAGTCATGAGCATACCTAGACTTTATTATCATTTGGAATTTCTCCGTTTCTGCAGTCCTAATTTAATTCTGATCACAGCCTCCTACTTTAACAGCAGTCTTACTCTCTCATCTCACTAAATTAACCCATTGACTTTCAGGGCTCACATCCCATCTGTTCACACCACTTAATTCTCTTTCACTTTACTTTCTTGACAGTTTCTTATTTTATTCATTACCTTTTATCTAGTGGATCAATCTGTCATCCTTCCTATTTCTATAGCAGTATTAGAAAGGTCTTCTAAAGGGAAATAAAACAGGATGGAAACTTGGGCTTAATACATCTTATAAATGATGACGAATGAACTTTCTGCCATACATTCTCATCTTCGTGTAGCAAATTATAGGGACGCTTAGCTGTCTTGTAATTTGCAATTTGTTTTAATTTGTCTCCCACATTAAGCTATGAATTTCTTGTAGTTTGTCCGTCTGTAGTTTTTTTTTATATTAGAGTAAGATTTCTCAGTTCATTGCATTTAAGAATATTATAAATGATATTTAAAGGGGGTTATGTTTTAGTGAACTTTCACATAGATTGATTCTTAAGAATAATCTTTTTTTTTTTTTTGTACCTGAAATTAAACTCAGAACCTCATGCTTGTCAGACAGGCACTGTGCCACTGAGCTATATCCCTGACCCAAAATTTTTTATAATTGGTAGTTTTATTATGCCTTTGGAGATAAGGAAACATACTAAAGTGGCTTACCCAAAGTTTCTTAGGTAAATAGTTTAAAGATAAGATGCATACACCACCATACTGTTAAATAACTTTATAGGGTAATAAAACAGTAGCTGATTTGCTGTTGTTTTTAATTTCACCATAATGTGGAAACAAGTATTGTGCATTGTGCATTAAAGCTAGACATAGACTATTGCTGTTTGGTCTTTTGTTCTTGAAAGTACAGACAGTTTTTATTTTTATAATGATACTTCTAAAATTACTTTTTCTTCTGCACTCCTTTTCTTCCCTTTATACTACTTAAAAATCTCTTTTAAATAAAGGTCTGAAGGTCACTTATGTCTGCCTGTTCGATATACACATTCCTTCCCAGAAGCCTTACAGAAATTCTGTCGTGGTGAGTTCAGGTAGGAATTTCTTACTTTTGTTCTTATATATTTTAATACCTATATACCATTAATAATGCTGTTAAGAACAGAACAAATAAGGATTACTCCAGTTAGAAAAATAGCCTTAAATAGTAATACACTTGCTCAGTCACAGATACATCTGACTTAGCTTCTTCTAGTCCAGTAATAGGAATTATTAGAGAAAACTTGTTAAGTGTTAGTTGGTTATAAGTGCAAGTAGAGGTGTTCCTTTTTCAGTGAGATAGAGGCCATACCTTTACTTTCTTTTATTTTTTTATTAAAAAAATAAAAATGATACAAATTTCAAAAGAAAATAGTAGGAGTTTAACACTATTGTTATCTTTAAAGTAGTTGTTCAGATAACAAGAGACAGACATGAAAAAAATGATGAACTAATCGACCAATAAAAGCACAAACTGTTCTTTTTTGAAGAATTTACAGAGATTAGTAGTATAGTTATCTATCTTGTATATATGTAGATACATGTACATACATATATCTATATATATATGAATATAAAGATATATAATCGTTTCTTTGCTTTCTTTTCTCCTTTCCCCTATCTTTTCTCTTAACCTTGTTAGACGTTTTTAGCAGTTTAAGATAGCTAAAACTGTTAAGGGCTCAAATTCTGAGATTTTATATATGTTTTGTGCTTTATGCATGTGTATGAGTTACTGGGTAATGAACTCAAGGCCTTCTCACTTACATTCCCAGACTTTTTGGTTTTTCTTTTCTTTCTTTTTTTTTTTTGTACCGGGTATCAAACTCATGACCTAGCGCTTGCCAGGCAGGTGCTTATGCTGCTGAGCTAATTCTCAGCATCCTCAGTCTTTTTAAAACTTTTTTTTTTTAATGTCGAGACAAGGCCTCACTAAGTTGCCTAGGCTGGGCTGAAATTTGTGATCTGATACCTCATCTTTCAGAGTGTTGGGATTATATATGTGTACCACAATGCCCAGCAAAGGTTTTATATTTTTGTGTTCATCTTTTACCCAATCAATGGAGGATTGAATATTTAATGCAACCATTTCTGTCTTGCATATTGTTTGTTACCCAGTGGCAATAAGATTATTAAAATGTTTCTTTTACTTAATATGTTCAGTGGTCAGACTGTCATGAAAAGAGGTAGGTGGAGGAAGAAGCTGAGATACATTAGCCAGTTATATGTGAGAGAACCAAGTTTGAACTACTTTTTATAGTTTAAGAAGTTTTTTCTCCAAATATTTATAAAATAGTATCAAATTTTTAAACATTTGTTCTGAAGTGACACATAGTATATATTTGTGGTGTACAGTGTTACATTTCAAAACGTGTATACAGTGATCAGGTCAGGGTAATTGGTATATTCATCGCTTCAGACATTTAGCATTTCTTCATATTGAGAAGATTCAAAATCCTATTAGCTGTTTGAAATCCCAATTATTGTCAGCTATAGTTATTCTGCTGTGCTGTAGAGCATATGAAATTACTTCTCCCAGTTAGCTGCACCTCAAAAACAATTTTCTTCTCTAGAATCACTTTATTATCAACAATTATAATGTCTTGTGATATCAGAAATCTGGTACCTCTAGAAGTAACTTATTTATAACCCCCAAAGGGAATATAGTTTTGTATATTATCAAGCTAAATCTGGCCCACTGGTTTTGAAGGAGTGTTACTGGTTTTGAAATCAGTTAAGCATAATTTCTTTTTACTTTATCAGAATATTGTTTAAATCTTTAAGTGTAGTAAAGATGTTAGATTGGTTTTTAATCTCTTTTATTAAATACATCATTGTAAAATTTGGGGGCATTTTATCCAATGCAACCACTTTAACATGGTATTTTACTTTTAGAATACTTTGTTTAGGGCTGGGGATTTAGCTCAGCAGTTCAAGTGCTTGCTTTGTAAGTGCAAGGTTGTGAGTTTGAACCCCAATACCAAAAAAAAAAAAAAAAAAAGAATACTTTGTTTATGTTTTCTTGCTCTGTAAAACACAAGTTTATAGCAAGCTCAATAATCTTAAGGCTTAATAGATTCTTGATTTAAAAAGTTTGACTTTAATGTAAGTCACTTGGAAGATTTTTACAGACACTTTAAGATAGTTTCACTTAATTGATCAAAGAAATATCCCGATTTCTCATTTAAAGGGAAACTGGGGTGTTTGGTTGTTTCATGTGTAATTTATTCATAGATTGTCTAGTTTTTTAATATGTATTTTTTAATTTGGTGATATTATTATAAAGTCCAATCCTTAATGTGCATTGTGTTTTAACTTTCTTTTTTCTAAGGTGGTTATGGAGGCAACGTATCAGGTTATATCTTGAAGGGACTGGCATCAACCCCATTCCTGTGGACCTTCATGAACAGCAGCTAAGTTTGAATCAGCATAGCAGAGCCTTCAACATTGAGAGACTTGGTGATGAAAGTAGGTGGACTGGCAAATAGAGTTGGTTTTGGGGATAGAACTTGTAGTTCTTTTGAGGTAATAATTTTTGAGGTACTGTTTTTTTGAGGAAATAATATTTACTGGTTATAAAATTTTAGTGCCACTAACAATACTTAACAATGTACAATAAACTACTTTGTTGTAAAATTTATTGTGATTGGAATCCAAAATAAATATAAAATATTTCTAGGAGAACTTTTTTTTTTTCTAGAACAGGTTTGAAAACTTGATTAAGGAGGATCATAAAATTAACTGATAGGATAGTTGATGGCTAAGACAGATTTCTGGCCTTTGAAATGTCAAAAGTAAAACAAAATAAATACAAATAGAGATAAAATAAGCTAATTTGTGGAAGAATTCATAATAATTATACATTTTATGTGGTTAATGCTTAATTTACTGTAAAGATTGTTACTGAACAGAATTTTTATGTTATAGATTTTGCATCTTAGCCTTAAGGTTTATGTCTGAAGTATTTTAAAGGGAATATTAGGAAAAGGTAGGTTGAAACTTTTTTTATATGAGGGTTAAGACAAATTCTCAGTGTTGAGCTAATTTATGGATTATTAGCTATATTTTTCCACTTTTTCTAGTAACTAAAATATTCCTTGGGTTTAATCCCCAGTACCTCCACCCCACAAAAATTATGTTCATTTCTAAAAAATCTTCAATAACTTTTAAGATTTTAAAATCATACTTAGAAATTTTATTGTATCTCACATTTGAACATGTTACTTCTACCTATAAGAGGTTGGCACTTTTCATCAAGTCATATAATTTTAGGAAAATAGGTTGGCATACAGAAATTCACTGCTCAGATACATGTGTTGGATTCACCAGGTTTAGTTTATAAAATATTAAAATTAATATTTTATATATGGAAACAATTATGGCAAGCCATAGTGTTTCATACGTGTGATCCTAAGTATTTGGGCTTAGTTTTCTAGGTTGGCCTTAAACTTGCAATCTGCTTTCCTCAGCTTCCCAAGTAATTGGGATTACAGGTGTGCACACCATGCCTAGCAATAAATGAAATTGTCTGTCTTATATAGTATAACCTGTCTGTATCTAGTTTATATTTGTGTACAAATTACTAAAACTCATTTTTTATTATCAGTATAACTTCAGAAGGGTACAGTAGGGTTTATTTATTTTCTTTCTTTTTTTAAAAAAGTTTTAGTCATGTAATTTGTAACTTTTTAACAAATTTTTTTCTTTTTATTTTATTGGTACATTTTAGATGTACATAGTGGTAACATTCATAATAGGGAATTTGTGCCTATACATGGTATATATTGCTTTTTTTTTTCTTATTCCTCTTTTCTGTCAACCCCTCTTCCCTTCTTTAGGGAAGAAGCTTTGTTTCCATTTTTCCTTTCTATTTTTTCTTGTTCCCTTTCCACTACACCTCTACTCCCTTTCTCATTTGAACACTGTATTCCCACTCCCAATATCTGTTACACATTATGATCCTTATTTACACTTTCAATTTCTCATACTAGAGAAACCATGTGATATTAATGTGTGTGTCTGATTTGTTTCACTTAAGACTATGGTCTCAGGTGCATCCATTTAGCTAGAGACGTCTCAAGCTTATCTTCCTTATGGCAAAATAGTATTCCATTGTATAAAAAAACCACATCTTTAATCATTCATGTGTCGATGGGCATCTGGGCTGTTTCCAATATTTTGCTACTACAAACTGTGCCACTATAAACATGGGCGTGCATATATTGCTGTGGGATGATGCTTTTAATTCTTTCAGGAAAATATCAAGAAGGGAAATAGCTGGAATCTGTAGTTCTAGTTTTTGAGGAATCTCTACACTGATGTCCACAGTGGTTGCACCAGTCTGCATTCCCACCAACAGTGGGAAAGAATTCCTTTTTTTACTCTGCCCATCAGCATTTGTTATTGGTTGATTTCTTGATAATAGCTATTCTTTCAGGGGTTTGTAGCTTTCAAATGGTCAGTGATGTTGAACATTTTTTTATATATTTGCCATTTCTACCTCTTCATCTAAGAAGTATCTATTTACTTCAGATGTTCATTTTTTGATTGGGTCTCTTTCACAATAGCCTCCAAAAAAATGAGATAGGTAGGAAACAATCTAAAGAGGGAAGTAAAAGACTACACTGACAGCTAACCTACTCTGAAATGGGAGATTGAATAGGATATCAGAAAATGGAAAGATATCCCTTGTTCTTGGGTAGGAAGAATAATATAATGAAAATTACCATATTTCTAAAATTGTTGCACAGATTTAATGCAATCCCAATCAGAGTTCCATTAACATATCTCAACTGGGGAAAACAAATCCTAAAATTCATTTGGAACCAGAAGAGACGGAGAAGAGCAAAAGCAATCCTGGGCAATGAAGGCAAGGCAGGGGGCATCACAGCCCCTGACTTGAAATAATACTACAAAGCTGCTGGCCAAAAAAAAAAAAAAAAAGACCAAAGGATTAATGTGAAACAACTCCAGACATACTAAGCCATTTTATCTTTGACAAAGGAACCAAACACCTTTATTGGAAGAAAGATAGTCTCTTTAATAAAAGGTGTTAGAAAAACTGGCTTTCCACATGCTGAAGACTAAAATGAGACTCTTATCTTTCACCATGCACTAAACTAAAATGGATCAAAGATAGAAATATTTTAAAACAATATTAAGCTGGGCATGGTGGCTCACACCTGTAAATTCCAGCACTCGGGAGGCCGAGGTAGGAGGATGGTTGCTAGTTCGAGACCAGCCTGGGCTACAAAGTGAGCTCAAGGCCTGCTTGACTGCCTAGAGAGACCCTGTCTCAAAAAGACAGAAAAAAAAAAATTAAAATGGAAACAGTAAATCTGTTGGAGGATAGAATAGGTAAGGCTCTTGATGACATTAGTGTGGGCAAAGACTATGAATAAAACCTTGGTCATATAGTAGTTACCACAAAAAATCAATTAGGATCTCATCTCATTAAGAAACTTTTGCACAGCTAGAAAAACCACCAACAGAGTGAAGAGACCTACAGTGTGGGAAAAATGTTTTGCTAGCTATTCCTCAAAGAGGGAACTAATGTCTAGACTATATAAGGAACTCAAAATAACTCTTAACTTTATTATTTGCAAGCTAGTCATATTAATTTGGACAGGTGAATTGGTTTCATAAATAATACCAAGTATTTTAGTGACAATGCAATTTTAAGTTTCTTTCTTGCTCATCTCACTATCCAGGGGTTGTCCAGGTAGCCCAGCCTTCTTCCAAATAGTGGCTCTGGCCATATTCTAAGGCCTCTGAGTGTTCTACTGGATCTTCAGTATCTTGTGGGGAGAATAATTCTGAGAACATAGAAGATAATAAGTTTTAGGAGCCAGGCTTTTTTCATTACTTTTGCCCACATTCCATTGGCCATTACCAGTCACTTGATTCCACCTAATGTAAGTAGACCCAGAAATATTCTTGCAATATGAGGATGTGGGAAAATTATACAGAGTAGCAGTTTCTGTCATAAGTTTAAAAAAATCTATATTTAAAAATACATACTGTAAGTTTGTAGTACATTCTCTTAGAATGTCTCATTGAAACAAGTTATTGAATAGTTTTGTGATTAGGTAGAGTTTGATAGTTAATTAGCATTAAAATATAAATAGGATTAAGATGACTAATGATATTTGAAGCAATTTTACTCATTTGACAATATTTATAATCTCCCATAGATTGTGAAGGTCAGGAATGAAGGAGCATTTTAACTGGTTAGTTCTGATGTGGGAACTCTCATGAGGTGAGGTCAAGCTGTCAATCAGGATGGCAATAGTATCTGCAGATGTGACTGGGGCTGGAGGATCTATTTCTTGTGCTGTTAGCAAGAGGCTCCAGTTCTTCTCCAAGCTGACCTTGCCAAAGGCCAAAGGTCTTTATACATATCTTCCCTCACAGCAAGTGACCTGAGGAAAAAAGGGGACATGATAGAAGCCACACTGTCTTTTCCAATTTAATCTCAGAAGTGCTACGTGATATCACTTCTGATGTATTTTATTGATCACATAGGACAATACTGATATGATGTGGGAGAGTGTGTCTATTCACAAGATAGTGCTTCTTCGGAAGTACTTCTTAGTTCTACCTCTAAGTCTTCCAAGGTAAAAGAATTGTACAAATTGGATAAATATGTTTTATCACTCTTTTGTTTTGTTGTATCACTCTTAAAAATTGTTTCAATAGAGTTAAGGTTTATTTTGGAGAGATGCTTCTTTTGTGGGTATAATGTTAGATGTCATTAAGGTTTATATTATGGATGCTTTAAGAAAGATTTAATTTATATGTGAATTACATTATGGAATATGATTCTATTAAAACTATAAAAGTTTAAATGTTTTGTAAGTTTTCTGTATAACATTTCTAAAATTTAAGGAGCTATTTTGAATTTTTCTTCATTACTTCAGGGTCTGAGGTTTCAGGACCCCAGCTTTTGCCAGTGAGAGCACTAAACGAAGTCTTCATTGGGGAGAGTCTGTCATCCAGGTACTTTTAAACTGTGATCTTGAGTGTAGAATCTAATGTAGGACTTTTTTTGGTATTTATTTAATTTCTACATCTTGGCTAAGATTTTTAAATAATTCATACTGTATAAGTAGCTATTTAAAGAAATATTTTCAAAAGCATCATATCCATTAATACATATTCAGGGAAAATAACATTCTGTGACAAAAAAATTGATGAAAACCTACATTAAGCTGAATTATTCAGGCTTCTTTACTGCATCACTTCCTAGGATCTTTAATCTACTGTGCAGATGCTTTATAAATGTTTAGCATATGAAACACTAGACATGTATTCACAATTGATACAAAACTTTTAAAGACAGTTCTTAAACTTTTTCCACTAGAGCCAGGTGTCATGGTGTGCACCTGTAGTCCCCACTATGTAGGAGGCTGAGGCAGAAGGATCACTTGATCCTAGGAATGCAAGACCAGCCTGAGAAATATAGTTAGACCTTGTGTCAAAAATAAAAATAAAAATAAAATTTCTCCAGTAACTGTCTTATCCTTCAAAGGTGATTTGTTTGTTTGCTTGTTTTTATTCAGGGTCCATTCAAGAATCATTCATTTCATTTGACCATTGAGCCATTATGACTCTAAAATTAAGAATAATGCCTCAGTCCTGTTATTACTTTGTCATTTATGACACCAATATTTCTGAGTAGTCTAAACCATTTGGTTTGTAGAATGTCACTTATTTTAGATTTGTATTACTTTTTTCACTGCCTTATAAGATGAGGGTTTGGTTTTTTTTCTTCTTCTTCTTCTTCTTCTTTTTTCTTGAGACAGGGTCTTACTGCATAGCCCAGGCTGGCCTCAAACTTAAAATTCTCCTACTTCAGTTTTTCAGGCATTGGGACTTAAGGTGTGTCCTACCGTGCCTGACTCAGACTAGTTAGTTTCTATGAGAATGCTGCATAGGTGGTGATGTACCCTTTTTAGTGTAACATATCAGAAGGCAAGTGTTTTGAGTATTGACAGTTTAAGATTGTAACAATTACTAACAAAAATTATTTAATATAGTTCCTTATTAGGAGTCTGAAATTGTAGCATGCACTTCATACTGCTCAAAACTATTTGTTCAACTTAAATAATTTAGGTTTAAATTGTTGGTCAAAAAATTTTTTTATAAAGCTTTATGTGAGACATACTTAGCAGCTTAAAATAACTCTCTGATCCTAATCAAATTTAGTATTAAAAGTAAAGTTTATTTTTAAAAGAATAAAACATTTAAAGAAAATTAAAAATATGGTAAAATGTAAAATTGATTTTAAAATGGTAAGACTTTTGTTATCTATAAAGTTTTTTGTGACATCAAGTTTGAAGCAATATGAAGATGAATAATAGGTACTATCATGTGACAGATGAGAGAAGATACAACTCTGATTAGTGATATGATCTAGTCATTACTGTATTGCTAAAGACATAAGACAGAGAACAACTTCTTCAAATGAGATTAGAGAAGATCCATTAAGTTGAATGGATGACTAAAAGAAAATGTTTTTTGTGAGTTTATGCTCCTGCTGACAAGCCAATTAAGGGCTTATGTTCTGTTTCTATATTTTAAATACGTAGTTAACTGCTGTGAGAGCTTTTACTAGCAATGCTTTATACTTTGTACTTACTAAAAAATAACTTATAAAAGGAGGAAAACTGGGATTAGCTGATACACTTTGGGGGATCAGTGAAGTCCCACAGGGTGGCATCTGATACTGCTGCTTTTTGTGTTCTTTGATGCCTCACCTATTATCTTTATTAAAATAAGGGCAGCATTGGGTGGGCTTCCAGTACTACTAAATGCATTGTAACTGTCGAATGTATTAAGATTTATTTTTAAAGATTCTATGATGATTAGGCAGAAAGAAAATAAAAATTTGTCTGCTTTGTTTCAAGCTTTTTGTATTATATAATTTTATTTAATGTTTGTAGCATTCCTATGAGAAAGTTATTAGTGAAACAATTGACATTGAGAAATTTCAAACAACCTGCAAGTTCATATAATTAATGGTAAAACTATTATATAAGCCCATTATTTATGATTTCATACTCTGTATTGAGGCTTTATTATGTTCCTTAAATTTAAGTGCATTGCTTGGAAAATACGAAGTGCAGCAATATTATTCCTGCCTCATTTATAATGTTCTTGGATTTAAGAACATTTTAAAAGCCCAATTTTTTTTTCTTTTCCCCTATTTGTTCTAACCTAGAATGTCTTATTCTTGGGCTGTAGCAGTGGACAGTTTAAGAAGAAGTATACCCACTCTAAAGGGACTGTGAGTTTTATTGCTGCCTCAAAAAAAAAATAATCTCCCAAACAACAATTCTGTGAATTAACTAATCTCAATAAACCTGCATGTGAGAATGACACTAAACTCATTGTTTTGGACTCAACATCTCTTACCTGATTATGCTTTTCTTCCTCTCCACTTCTGCCTTTCTACCACTTTTTCTCATTTACGTCTAATCCCTTTGGTTGCTACTTAATATTGCCATAGTACTAGCTATTTCTGTGGATCTGGGTAGCTTGTCTAAATGTAATAGATTTCTAATGTGCATTTCTAAGAATATTTAACAAAGCTGTGAAGTAGCTTAAATATGAACGTTAGGCCTGCTGTCTTTTATTTTTATAAGGAATGCTAACTTCACAGGAAAAATATAATGGAGTTGTTTCATGCATAACCCTCACAAATTATGATCTTACAGAAGAAATTACAAGGGTCAGAATAAAATTTATCTGTAGAGTGTTCATGTTTGCAGGAGTGTCTAATAGTCATTAATTTGAAAAGCTCTACTAAGGGTTTAATTTTTTTTTAGTTCATGGAGAACAATCCACTATTGAACAGTTATACCATTATTTTAAGATAAAATTTATAAAATAGACTTACATAGCTCAAAAGTTCTTTGAATAGGTAGAAATTGTTTCCACATTCTTGGGGTTAAAGAATAATGTCATTTTTGCTGGTATGAGAAAAACTACTTCATTATATACTTATGAAATAGTCCAAGAAATGTACTGTGTTAAGTAACTTTATAATTTCTTAAGAAATTAGTTCAAGCAGTGTGTGGTGGTACAAGCTTACAATTTAACACCTGCGAGGCTGAGGCAGGAAGATTGTGGGTTCAAGGCCGGCTTGGACAACACAGTGAAACCCAGTCTCAAAAAATTTTTAAAATTTTATTCTAATTTGTCTGCTAATCTAAAGTGATCAGGAATTTTCTTTACAATTTTTTAATCTCTTAAGTTTACAAAATATATTAACATACGGTATAACTGAAGAAATGAGTTTGGAAGAAATTGTTGGTAATTCAAAGCATTAGATACAGATTTAGATAAAGATGATGAAACTCACCTGAGCATGCTCTTCTACCTTTTGAATTCTGAAATGAAGCTATGTTCTGTATTAGATTCCACAAAAGTGGTAGCAGCAATGCTTGCCAAAAATTGACAAGCTCCTATTTGATGTATTTAAGTACTGATACAGAGGAGCATGTAGATGAGAAAGGCATGCAAACATATAAAAAATGTTCTTCTTCTAACTTATTTACTTAATCAACTTTGGAATTAGAGGCATAACGTGTGTGTCTACTAAGAAGATATGTCTTGGTCAAGCTGACTTACTTAGATTTTATCAGTTGTAAGAAAGATTATTTCTGTTTTATTTACTGTGAGCTATAGCTCAGCAAACAGTTTTATGTTCTCTCTTCACAGGGCATCCTATTATGAGATCTCAGTGGATGATGGCCCATGGGAAAAGCAGAAGAGTTCTGGGCTCAATTTGTGTACTGGGACAGGATCAAAGGCCTGGTAAGTTGGGATGTTGCTTAATCAAGGTTTGTGAAATATTTTAAATACATAATGTGTTTGATATCCCTTTTGTGCATCTTAAGCTCCTGATGTGCATGAGGTAGCTCAGTGTTATGTAGGTGACTCAGTTTCTGCTCCATTCATTGCCTGAGTAGCTTTATGACCTCTTTTCTGATTTACCCTTCCCCTACCCATCAGCACCCTGAAGCTACCACAGCAGGCTGTTTGGAATTCTCAGCACATGGTTTGTTCTCTTGGCTTTTTGTTTTCTCTCAGTGCAACTTTCTTGCTTTGAATGTCTGAACATTCTCCACTTTCCATCTGCCAGTTAAAAAATCAGTGTTCAAATGTCATTCTCTTTAGGAAATCTTCATTAATACTCAGTTTTTTCATAAGCAGTGAATCCCTTTTTTACCTTTTTCTATACTTTTCTCAGTGCTATTTAGCACCTTTCATGTTATTACCTAATGTGCTAAAATCTAGCTAGTTTTGAGTAACTTGAGGGATTTGAATTGGTGACTGGTGTTTTTCATTATATAAGAATAGACAACATAGTGCAGTGAATCCCTGTAGCAGGCAGTCCAAAAATTATTAGCCTGGCCTGTTTTTGTTGTTGTTACTTTTTGGGCGGGTATCCTAAATGTACTTATGTTCTTTGTCCTATGTTATTTTGAAGTAATTTTCATACATTCTATTTCATTCATGTACTGTATCAAATAACTTTATATCTTTTAAAAAATTTAGCCTAATAATGTTTTGGGGAATAAAACAAGCATTTAAAATGATAAGTTAACTTAGGGTTAAGTAAAATAATTTCTTGGGAAAAAAACCCCAGATATTTAAGTTAACATGATAAGTTTCTAAAATGACTTTTCCAATAATTATTTGAAAAAATAAATTTAACCTTATATATGTTATAAAATTATTTTATAATCATTTCAGATTAAGTTAAAAATATTGGGGTTGGGGGTTTAGCTCAGCGGTGTAAGTGCCTGCTTGGCAAACACAAGGTCGTGAGTTCTATCCCCGGCACCCAAAAAACAAAAAAACAAAACAAAAAAAAAACAATTAACAACTCTGTCACAGTAATTATTATTCCTTTTAATCTGGAACACAGTATGCTACCTGTGGAAAGGTGGAATGAGAATTAGAAATTGTTCTAGAAATTGTTTCCCTTGTTTTCACCCAGTATTCTCATCCATTAAAATGGGCACAGTGTTATAATTGAAAAGAATACTGGCCTGGGAGTTAGAAGAGCTGGCTAAGCCACCACCTGGTTTTATAAGCCTGTATAAGTTTCCTTATCTGGAAGATAAGAGACACGGAATAGGTAGTTTTACTTTGTCTTCTAAACTTCTGATATTCTATAAGTTTCTGTTTCATGCATTGTAAGTTTTTTAGCCTGTACTACTTTGTATTGTGCTATGCACTTTATCTGTATTGATCCTTACAGAAATCCTCAAAGGGTACAGTACTATTCCTTTTTATAAGGAAGAAGTTGAAGTTAGCTGGGCCTGATGGCATAAGTCTGTAATTCCAGCTGTCAGTGAGGATGAGGCAGGAAAATTGTAAGTTCAAGCCCAGCCTGGGGCAATTTAGCCACTTAGTGAGATCCTTTCCCAGAGAGTGGTCTGGAGGGATGCAGCTCAGTGAAATGCTCTGGGTTTAATCCCAGTAAGGACTGTGTGTCTGAGGGGGAGACATTGAAGTTTAACAAGGATAACAGTTTAAGCCAAGTCACACAACTGGTATCAGAATTGGATATAAGCACAGTATGCGTGAGTGCATTTTTCCCTGTCACCATTACTTGTGCTGCCTCATGGGAAAGTAAGCTTTTAAATGGAGTGCAGGAGTTCTGACACATACATAGAAGTCATACCCTTGAAAGGTGAATCTTTGTTGTCTTAGTCTGTTTCTTATTGTAGCAATGCCACTGAATGAGTAATTCATAAAAAACAGAAACTTATTTCTCACAGTTAACTGGGGAGTCTTATCACAGTGCCAGCAGCTGGTGAGAGCCTTCATGCTGCGTTAGCCCATTATAGAAGATGGAAGAGAGAGCTGAACTCATCCATCTGTCAGGAACGCAACCTGAGTTAATGATACTAAAGCACTCTTGCAGGCAGAGCTCTTGTGATCTAATCAACTCATAGTTTCCCTCTCTGCACTACTGCACTGTGGATTTTCTGACACATGAACTTTAGGGGACATACTCAAATCATAGCAGTTTTACTGAGCTGAAAACCTATCAAAATAAACTTGGTAATCTTAGTGAAATAGTGCTTTTGCTAAATGTACAGGGGCTTGACTTTTTCCTTCAAACACTGTGAATGTAATTGTGATAGTTTTAGTTGTCAAGTTTTCAGTAATGATAAGAACATAAATACTAACAATTACCCCCACCCACCCACACTCTATACTGAAGATTGAACCCAAGATGTTTGCTTTGATACGTGTTGTAACCATGGTTACATGTTGTATTTGAATAAGTAAGGCTGAGGTTAGAATTTCATCCTTCTCTGTGTTGTTTATTAAAGTCTCTCCTTAATGCCTATACTTAATGTAGAATTCCACATCTTATCCTTAAACTCTTTGCCCTGAGCAGCTTGTTTACCTCTTAACACTCTTCCCTCTTCCTTCCCATTATTGATTTGTATATGCTGAGGTGGATCTTTTGTTCTTTCCTCTTTGAAAAATGCAAAGAGAAAAGAACCTAAGGAGCAAGAAGGATTTGGGGAAATCTCTACATTTCTATACATAATAATTTAGTTTTATCACAACAGCACTTCTGAATACTTTTTTGGTTCCATTTGATTACATTATGTAAATTATCACAGCTATTCTGGGGGTAGGTAATTTTATTTGCCTTAACATAGTGGAAAGAAACTCTCAAGTTAACTGATTTGTCCAAAGCCATGTGGCTAATAAATGATGAAGTAAGCATTTAAATCAGAAACTTAACTTTAAATTGTAAAGCTGAGTAGTCACTGGAAAGAAAAGGTTAGGATGGTCTCTTTTCTTTTTTTCTTTTTCAATAAAAGTTTTTTTTGTTTGCTTTTTTAACATGACCATGTCAGTGTTTGCTTTAAATATAGAAATGTGGAAATGTGTAACTCAGGGTAAGCTAGTTGTTGTAACACAGTGGCTCAGCAAAATAGAAGTTTATTTTCTATTCTCATAAAGTACAGAGTGGGTAATTGGTAGGTGGCTTTCCTTCAAGTGGCTATTCAGGGAGCCAGAGCCTTTCCATCCTTGGTTCTGCTGTCTTCTAAACATGGCTCCTGAGATCACTGTGTTCGTTTATGTCAAGCCACAGAAAAAGAAAGACCATGAAGAGTCCCCTGGGAGGCTGGTGAGCCAGGCTTGCAAGTGCTGCCCATCATGTCCACTCTGATTCCTTTAGCTAGAACTCACATGGTTATGCGGTGAAAGGGTCTAGAAAATAAAGCCTAACTCCATGTCCAGAGAAAACAGAAGTCTTTGAGGAAATCCCATATTTGTTTTTCCAAAATATATTTTTCAGAGTTCAGATTAGGAGTTTTACTGAGAAGCAAGTGTCTGAATTATCCTTTATCTCAATTCTTCTGGCCAGTGCATTACATGATTTACCCCATGTACTTGGAGAATTAACTACAGAATGGAATTGTATATTTCAATTAGATTCTTCTTAAGGCTGCCCCCAGTCCTCTTCCTGCATTTATTCTGTCCTGTCAGATTTAAGGTTGGGAGTAGGTGTTTATTTGTTTGTCATATTTTGTTTTTCTTTTTTTGTGATCCTGGGCATTGAACCATTCAGTGCCTTATGCTAGCCAAGTGCTCCACCACTGAGCTACAACCCCAGTAATTTTTTATTTTAAATGTTTTGAGATGGTTCTCATTAAGTTGCCCACACTGGCCTCCCATTTGCAGTTTTTAGAGCCTATCCAAGATTACAAGGATGTGCCTCCATGCCTGGCTGAAAGGCATTTTTATGAGGTAGAATTTTAGTATGTCTTTGATGTAGAACATAACCTATTACTCCTACAGGTAGATGAATTGACTAATCTTGGTTACAAGCATAGAAAAGTAATGTTAATATAACTCTAATTCAGATAATTTATTTAGGGTTGGTTTATGATATCCCTAATAATTCATAGTTTTGGAACATTAGAGCAAGTTCTTATAAGGATTCTGTGTTTACTATAAAGAGAGATTAGTTACTAAATCTTTTCAATAATGTGAGTGATCATAAGAATTAGACTGACTCATATATCTTGATTGCTATTAACTTTTTTTTGTTGAGTTCTAGCCCTGCTCCAGGTAGTATCAAAGTGACTTATGCTTTGTAGTGTGTAACAGTAATACTAATGAGTTATATATTTACTGAATAAGAAAGTCAGGAGACTTAGAGTCATATCATGTAGTAATTCTGAGCAAAGGTATAGAGGTAGGAATGAGTTTGATATGGTTAGATTGTGAAGTCAAAGGGTAGATGATGGTGAAAGATGGAGTAGGCAAGGAGCAGATCTTAGATTTATTTTTTAAGCAAAAGAGTTTGATATGTAAATAATTTTCAGTTTTTTTAAACAAAAGGATAGAGATGATACAGAATTTCAAAAACTAGGAAATTAACACTAGTTAATATATTGCATATTGTTAGGAAGTTGTTGTTCACATTACAAGATTTAGACATAGAAAAATGATCAAACAATGAAAGCACAAACTTCTTTTTGATAAACTTACAGAGATTAATAGTATAGTTATCTATAATACACATACATATATATGTATACCTATATACATATATATTCCCTTCTTCCTTTTATTCTTCTCCCTATCCCAGTTGTTCTTTCCTTTTGAGCACTTTCTTTTCCTTTCATTTTCACAATAGCTACTGTACATTTTGACTCTTATTACTCTTTCAGTTTTTTTTTATACTAGGGAGACAATACAATATTTATATGTAAGTTTGATTTATCTCACTTATGAGGGTGGTCTCAAGTGGCATCAATTTACCTATAAAAGCCTCAAGTTTGTCCTTTGTAGTTGAGTAATACTCCATTGTATAAAAATACCATATCTTTTTTATTCATTCTGCAGTTGATGGGCATTTTGGTTGTTTCCAATATTTAGCTATTACAAATTGTGCTGCTATAAATATGAGTGCACATATATTGCTGTGGCATGATGTTTTTAGTTCTGGGAAAATACCCAGAAGGGGAACAGTTGGATTGAAAGGAATCTACTGTCCTAGTTTTTTGAGGAATCTCCACACTGATTTCCACAGTTGTTGTTCCAGTCTACACTCCCACAAACAGTAAAGATGGGTTCCATTTCCTCCACAGCCCGCCAACATTTTTTATTGGTTGATTTCTTGATGCAGCCATTCTTTCTAGAGTATGATGGGATTGCAGTGTTGTTTTAATTTGCATCTCTCGAATGACCAGTGATGTTGAACATTTCTTCATGTATTAGCATTTGTATTTCTTCATCTGAGAAATGTATGTTCATCTCAGATGTCCATTTTTGGGTTGAGTCTTTGAGTGTGGGAGGCCTGATGATTTTCAGTTCTTTATATGTTCTAGATAGAAGTCCTTGGTCTGAGAGACAGTTGGCTAAATTGTTTTCCCATTCTGTGGGTTTTCTTTTCACTCTGATGATTTCTTTTGAAGTGCAAAAACTTTTTAATGAGATCCCACTTGTTGATTCTTTGAAGTATTTACTGTGCAGTTTGTGTTTTGTTCATGTACTCTTGCCTATGCGTATGTCTTCACGATTTCTACCTACCTTGTCTTCTGTAGATTTAGTGCTTCTGTTTTAATATTTAGATTTTTGATCCATTTTTACTTTAGCGCATGGTGATAGACATGGATCTAGTTTTAGTCTTTGGAAGGTGGAAAGCCAGTTTTTCTAGCACCATTTATTAAAGAGGCTTTCTTACAGTGAACGTTTGGCCCCTTTGTTAATGATAGATTTTAAATTTTTAATAATTTGTACATCTACATCTTGTTTTAAAATGTTCAAAGTGTTTTCACATTTGTCTAAAGGTGAAAGTATAAGACTGGAGAATATAGGGAGTCAAATCTTATTTTTCATCGCACAGTGAAAAACTAGCATCTCTTTCATTTTATACACACACACTATAATGGCTTTCAAAATTAACATTCTGATTATCCTTCCATATCATACTGTATAGCATACTTTTTAACATCATAATGACTAACTATAATTTATTTAACCAGCTTCCTATGGCTATCTATTTGTTGTGCAATTACAATGCTTCAGTAAATACTTTTGTATGTATCTTTGTACATTATATGTGAGAACAGGTTTTAAGATAAGTCGTTAGAATGCAAAATATGTTCATTTTAAATTTTGATAGTGCATAAATTGCATTGCAATTATAATTTCTCCTTTATCTTTTGTTTTTGGTACTTGCAATCAAACTCATAATGTCATTCTTTCCAGGCAGGAGCTGTGCTATATCCCCAGCCCTGCAATTGCAATTTCTATATTCTTATTAGTATGAGAATATGTGTTGTGTCATAGCCATTTCAGTACTTTATTTATCAGTTTTTAGCTGTGTTCATTTATAACTTGTCTTAATAATTTCTGAAAAGTCTTTACATATTAAGTAGATTTTTCAGTTTTAACATATTTTTAGAATTAAAACAAGAAATAATTATGTATTTTTTTAGGTCTTTTAATATTAACAGGGTTGCAAGTCAGGCTGTGGAAGATGTTTTAAATATTGGTGAGTATCAAAACAACTATTATATGCTATAGCATGATTATGTTATATAACATATGTTATTGTATATTAGCTACTAAATAAAATTTTAAGGAAGATATATTCCCCATTCTTCTTTCAACAGCAAAACGACAAGGAAATTTGAATCTTCCATTGAACAAAGAATTGGTAGAGAAAGGTTGGTAACCAATGGTACTAATTACTAACAGTTTAATTTAGTTTTGTATCAGTTTTGAGAGTGATAGTGTAGTTGTTTAATTAGCAAAGCCCTTTTTTTAGAATCAGACATGTGCTTAATACAATAACACTTTAAATGTAACTCAACAATATAAACATTAAAGCCAGGTTTATATTGTACGTGAAGTCTAATAACTTATGCCAAAACATTATACATAACCATAAACATATTCTGGGGAATAGGAAAGTATAGAAAAGTATGTAACTTGCAAATAGAAAATGTACATCTAAATTCCATGTGCCACTGCAGTAGATTACTCCCTTACCCATGGCTTTGCTTTTCATGGTTTCAGCTTCTTGAATAGATTCTGTTCTTTCAGTTTGAGAACAAAAAGATTATTTGAATCATGGACCTTAGCATTAAATATACATCAAAGAATGCAAAATTAGACAGTGTAGTATAATAATTCTTAATTGTGGAGTTTAACTTAGATCATAACCCTAAAGAAATGGTAAAAGTTTTTAAAAACTTTTTATTTTATTAAAAAATAAAATTTCATAACAAAATATTAATAGTTAATACACTGTGTGCCATTACCTTCAAAATAGTTACTCAGTACAAGACATAGACAGATTCTCTTACAAATAAGAAACAGATAATAGCATAAAACTTTTTTTAATTTAGGGTGAAGTATATGCTAATTACCATGAGTTGATCACTACCCAATGTATATGTGAATCAAAATACCACATTGTCTAAGTATGTGCAACCATGTGGCAATCAAAAATGCAAACCTAAAAATTATATACATAGAAAAATTGATAGACACATACATACCCATACATATACAGATCTAAAGACTGAGGTTTATATCAGATATATAAATTAAGGGTATATACAAAACATATGGATTTATTTTTTAATAAACACATACATGTTTTTACTCCATGTTACTCATTTGAAGATTTAACTATCTTCAGAAGCAGTAGTGAGTGCTAGTGGTACAACACTGTTACTGACATTTCTGGAACTATTCCTTTGAAGTTTCTTTCAGCTATAGAATATTTTTAGTGATGTGTTCCTAAGGAAGCAAATTTTTATTTTCTTGGATGAATTAGACAAAGAGCCAAATAATGGTTTTTCAACTTTATGATGGTGCATGATATGCATAACTATACTTTACTTTGAATTTTGAGGTTTTTTTGCTGAGCTGGTAATAGGCTTTATTACCCTATCTGGTGGCAGTGAACAATGCATACCTCTAATGTTCTGTGTTACTATGATGTTTCATAGGTTAAGTATATTAGGTGCATTTTCAATTTACAGCATTTTCAGGTTATGATGATTTTGTAGAGACAAAAATTCATTTGAGTTGAACACTAGTAATTCAGATGATACTTTCATGAATAAAGTAGATCTGATACTCTTGTCATTTTTAAATATAATGATCAGTTGAATTTTCTTTCAAGCCTAATTTCTTCATAGTTTCTTCTTCCATTCCTCCATCTTTTTTCCTTCTTTCCCTCTTTTCCCTTCCTTTCAAGGCAATATATTGCTGTATTGCCTAGGTTGGCCTCAAACTCTTAGAATCAAGTGATTTTGCTTCCTCAGAATCTTGTGCAGCTGAGACCACAGGAGCATGTCGCGCTTTGAGTTATGTTTTGTATATGCTTTCCAGTTTGAGAGAAGGCAGGTCCCAAAGATTCCTAAAAATATCTTGAGTCTTGACAGTTTCGTTGAAGAAAGAATATAGCCTGTTACTGTTTGAGACTGTTTTATATCAAGATTGTTAACTTACAAAACTGTTGGGCATAGCATTCTGGAATGTTCTACTTTTGATACATTTGAGTGTGTCTGATTCCTCTATTTGTAATTACTGTCTTTGTACAAGGTAGTGTTTTTTCCCCCCCAGTTATATTGTACTTATTTTTCTGTATTGTGGGTGATGTATGCTTTTGTGGATCATTTGTGGAAGCTAATTTATAGTGCTTTTTTTTTTTTTTTTTTTTCCTTTTGGTGAAGTATGTGTTGAGTTCCAAGCAAACTCCTCAGACTTTTAAGCTAGGGATAGCATCTATTATTTTGCACTTCTCAAAAATGATCATTGAATATGCTAATATTTTTCTTTATAGTAACAAATGAATATAATGAATCACTATTGTTCAGTCCAGAAGAGCCAAAAATACTTTTCAGTATCCGAGAACCGATTGCAAACCGAGTTTTCTCCAGCAGCCGCCAGCGTTGTTTCTCCTCAAAGTAAGCATTCTTGGTCTGACTTCAATTTTCATTGCTTCACATAGCCATGATAAGAGTACTAATTCGTTTAAACTTAATGTGGTAGGAAAAGTCGTATCTATAAAACTAATGAAGAATTATGTTAACCTGGCTAATATACATTCAAACTTTGACTTCAGAGAAACCAAAATGTCAATGAAAAGAGTCATAATTGCTTAATTGGTTGATTTTAATTTGCTGGTTCTTTTAATATGTCAAGATACAAGGTCCAATTGATCATTAAAAAAACTGACTGGAAAGCAAATCTTTTTACTAAGCTGTGGAATAAAAGGATAAATATTTGTATAAAACTTTAGTTGGAATAAGATTCATTTGTTTTAGCTTTTCCCTAAATGTGAGCTCCTCATGTATTGAATTTGCTTTTTTTTTTTTTTTGAGTGGGGAAAGATATTCCTAAATGGATATGATGTATTTTATAAAATTTTGCCTAAGTTTTCAAACTAACAAGAAAACTTAATTATGAGAAAATGTCATCTTACAGGAAACAAAGGCCAGTTTAATTATAAAATACCATCTATAGTATGAATATTCTTTTTTACAGTATATATTTGATTTTTTTTTCCAGGTAAAATGTAAAAAGGAAACCTGTCTTGATATTTACTTACTCATTTGAGAGTTAATTTTGAGTAATTAAATGTATACTCAATTTGAGTAAGACAAAGATTCCTTTGGAGACACCTGTATGTTTAAACTTTTGGTAATAGTTTTGTACTTTGGCAATTGGAAAGGTTTCTTAAACATGTAATAAATAGTACTTGAACAACAAAAGATTAATTAGTTGAATTATGCTAGAATTGAGAATGTATAGTAATAAAAGTTACCAATAATAAGGCATGCTATAGAGAAAGGTGTCTGTAGGACCTATATGCAACATGAGCTCATAGCCCAAAATATAGTGCAGGTTGAGCATCCCTAATGTGAAAATCTGAAATTGTAATTTTCCAATATCCAAAACTTTGTGAAAACAGCTATGACACTAGAAAATTCCACATCTGGCATCATGTGATGGGTTACAGTCAAAATGTAGGTGCACTTGAAGTATGATATAAAATTATATTCAGGTTATGTACAAGGTATATATGAATCATAGGTAAATTTTGTGTTTAGTTTGTCCATTCCCCAAGATATCTTATCTGTATGTAAATAATCTAAAATCTGAAATCCCACACATTTCTGATGCCAAGTATTTCAGAAAAGGGATACTCAACCTATAAATAAAAATTCCTGCGAATCATTAACCCAGTCCAATGGAAGAATGGCCAGGTCACAGGATTTCAGAAAAAGGGATATCCAGTAAGCATATATAAAGGCTCATCTGGGAAATGAAAAATAAAAGTATGGAAGAAGATACCACATACACACATGGGAATGGCTAAAATACCATTTATATAAAGTTCAAGAAGAGATGAAGGTGTTGCTACTAAAGTGATGGAAATTAGGATAGTGAGTATGCTTGAGAAAGGAAGGGCACAGGCAGAAGCAGCAGGGAAAGGGCAAGTGTGTCCATTAATAATTTGTGCTCTTCTAAATATATATGCTTTTCTTTATGTAAAAGGTTTACATGAAAATAGCACTTGCTCAAGACTTAATATACTTGTAATAACTTAACAGTCATATGAAAACAGCCTTTGAATTTTACCCCTTCTGAACTTGTTTGCTGAAAACATTTGAGTGAATGGTTCTATCCTGAACATGTGCAGGATGAGACTGTGGCAGTGTTCCCATATTGTTCACATGAATTTTCCTATGTTACTTGGCTTTTGAAATCAAGGCCAAATAATTTTCCAGCTCATATAAAAATTTTAGTTATTATATTGGTTAGGATTGGGAAAATTAATAGTTAATGACATATCTTTCTGCCTAGGGTTTGTGTTCGTTCTCGTTGTTGGGATGCCTGTATGGTTGTGGATGGAGGAACTTCTTTTGAGTTTAATGATGGGGCAATTGCTTCAATGATGATTAATAAAGAAGATGAGCTTCGAACTGTGCTTCTAGAACAGTGAAGGACTTCCTCAGATGACAAGTTTCGATTACTGGGAAAATACTCTGATCAACAGACTACTAGTGATAAGCTTCTTCTTTTGTTTTGTTATGATTGAGACTTGTTGCCCTGGGCTCAGAGGTGACTAAAAGAAAATGAGATTTACATTCTTCTTCTGTTGGATTCTGATAGGGAAAGATGGTGACTATATGAAAAAATAGATGGTCTAAATGGATTACAATTAATACCAGTGAATTTTTTTAAAATTTACAATTGGTAACCAAGAATGTTGTATCTTTTAATTTAGAAGCAGGTTTAAATAAAGGATTAAATGTTTAGGATTTGAAATTTTAATTGAACAGGTGATTTTTTCTCTACCCTTTCTTTGTGAAATTGGTCACATATCATTTAAGTGCTTATTTTTCATAGTACCTGATGAAAGTAAAGATTTTTAAAATTTTGATAGAGAATTTTGATAAATCCTGACATTGACCTAATTGAAGTAGGTTAAATGTGGTTTTTATATGTGCTAAGAATTTTCTAATTCCAAAACACAGTGTGATCCTTATTGATTTAAAAATTTCAGTGATTTTTGAAATTATTTATAGATGAATATTTTCATCTCAGTTTCAGTAATGTCAGACGAAACACCTCTGTTGGGACAAAATCATGATGCTGTTACAAATATACTAAAATAGCTACTTTAGATCAGACAATCTTTTTATGATTTTGAGTCCAGTAGTTCTCTTCTGTGTTTAAAGGTCTTTTAACATGGATTTAGGGACTAAAAGGATGAATTGATGAGACGTGTTTCTTAAGAATTGGGCAAAATCTTTAAAAAAGTACTTTTATCAAGTGTTGGGAATATTGTCATAAAGAGAATGAATTCTTTTAGTAAATATGTAAAACAGTAGTTTTGGAATTGCTTTTTTCAGTATTGTGGGTTTCAGTTATCTCAATATTTCAAATTTTATAAAATATATTTGTGGGGCAAAATATGATGGCTTTTTCCCCCATTATGAGAATTTCTTTATTCTTGGAAATTGTTACTTAATTCCTGGATCTACTTATAATAAGTAATCCTGTAATTTTCACAAACATTATATTGCTGAATAATGAAATGGCATTTATCCAAAGTTGTGTTTTTTTCACTTGCTGATAAAATTTTTGTCACTGATAAGTGCCTATTCTGTGCCATGTATTACTAGGTACTGGATACATGTTGATGAATAAAACATACTATCACTAGAATTTCAGACCAGTAAGATCAGCAGTAAAATTCTTTGGAAGCTAGAATATATAGTCAAATTGAGTGCTTTTAGTTTTGTCACCAGTGTTTTTTGCTCTTACAAAAAAATTTTAAAAAGAAATGTTAAGGTAAAAAGTTAACCTAGATTTTGATTTATATCCTAAGTCTGTTGTTTTTTTTCTTAATTTGGAATAATCTACATAAATACTCAGAGCAAATAATTTACATGATGCATCATCAGATGGAGGTAAAATAAAAATTGTTTTTCCAGAGGTGGGTATCAGTTCATAGGATTTAAAATATGTAAGATACTACTTTATAAAGAAGTTAAAATTCCACAATATAAAATGTCCCTTAGAAGGTTTAAAAATACCTTGAGAAAATGCCAACTTGATAGTATCTCAAGGATATTGATTGGAATATTGATTGCCTGACTGCCTGTGTGCCACCATAGATCTGTTAATATGTAACATATTAATAGATAACCTGCTGTGTGAAATTGCACATAAGCCATACTTAAAAAGTTCTTAATATGCTTCATTTGCAATATAACTTCTACTCCTTGGTGAGAATTTATTTCTAAGAGATGAAAAACAAAGGATGTTAGAATAGTCAAAATGTTTTTATAAATGAGTTAATCTTTTAATGGTCACTATGTGAATAAAATTAAACCATTGTTATCTCTTTTTTACTTAATTTCTTATTTCCTTAACTCTCATGGGGTCATTATTTGGAAACTAAGTTTTCTTGAAATACTGTTTTAAGAAAAGACATTTTACTCACTATTGTGTATTATTCTGTGCCCTGAAGACTTCCTTCATTGTGGTATTTCACATAGAATGATGATCAGTTATTTAATCAGAGCATGAAATGCTTACCTGGAAAAGGAAGATGCTTCATATAATTGTCAGTTATTTTTAATGTTCCATTTAAATATTGAGGGTCCTACTATGTTGAATTATATTATAAGTTTTAGTAAATGTATAACTTTCATGTACAAAAACTTTACAGATTTCACCTTTTTTTTTTTGGTACCTGGGATTGAACTCATGACCTTGTGCTTGCCAGGCAGGTGTTTACACCACTGAGCCAACTCCCTGGCCCCAGACTTCACTTCTTAAAAAGTAGAACAATACAGCCAGTTAGTACAAATGTTTTGTAAAATATTTACTCAAGTTTTAAAGGTGTTAAATATAAATTTAAGGATACATATATAACTTAAACCACTAAAATTTCATTCCATTGTGTTAATATATGTATGCTGATACTTAGGATAGTATCTATACTAAGGTGGAAGAGATAATGTAACAACCAGATAAGGTGACAATATGATGAAATATATATGATGGTGTGTGGCTAAGAGTAAAATGTAATTTGAATTAAAGAAGTTATTTTTTTCAAATTCAGTTTATTTTTTATTTTAAGCATATATATGCCAGGGCTGGGCAGCCTGTCAGTGAGAAGGCTTATTAAATTTTGTACATTAAAGAAGGTATGAAAAGCTGTCTTATGCATTTATAAGAAAATCACTAAAAAAGCTAAAGATAAAATATTTTAAGTATTATCCTGAGCACACCTTAAATACTGATTTTAATGTTCAAAACTAATGTAAATATTTTGGCACTCATTTTGAGAAATATAAAAATATCAGCATTCTAATGTTGAGATTCATGAAAATATTAAAGCAAAACAAACTGTAAAATGTTTAGTACAGGCTTGGACCTATATCTTGGAGTTAGCCTCATGGTGAAAATACCTTTTTGACTTTTTGGGTGGGATATGTGGCCAGGTAGGAAGGGGAAAAAAATAATTGTTTTTCTAGGATTAGCATACACAGTAACCAGGAGTTTCCTTCTGTTGGCCCATTCCCCCATCATGCTGTGAACCTTGCTGTGTTTCAAACACAGCATCTTCTACATGGTAGGTTCTCTCTAAATGTTGAACTATAATTGACTTTACTAGGACAGAAGGGACATATGTATCCTATCCAGAAATAAATTTTGCCTTAGGCTAAACTATCCTTCATGTCTGAAACTTTAGAGGAGAATTGAAGAATCAAAGGTCCATAAGTGCTACCAATTAAAAAAGGAAACTTTATCATGTTTTTGGTTGAGACAGGGTCTGACTCTGTAGTCCAGGCTCAGCCCTTATAGCAATCCTTCTGCCTCAGCCTTTCAAGTACTAGGATTATAAGCATATAGTTCAATGTTCTATACCTTTTAACATGTCTTTATATTACCTAGTATCTCCTGGGAGGTAAAAATTACCGTTTGTCTGGATCTAGACAAGCTAGATCTGACCACCAGTTTATGGAAATAGGGGACAGAGTAACCTGCTAAGCACCATTCCAAATAATAGCAAAATCTATCCTATAATTATAGGGCAGGTGATCTAGTTTCATTAATGAATACAGTGGAAGGGAAAAAAGAAGGGATATAAAGATTAAATTTTAAGGATATCATTGAAATGCAATGTATGGACCATGTTAAGAGCCTGATCAAAACAAACCCATATATGAAAACACTGAGGAATCTTCAACATTACCTGATATTTTAAGACTAGAGGTACATAGTTAAATACTTAGAAATTACAGGTCTGAGTATTGTTTCAAAATGATCTATGTGTTGTGTGTGTGTGGTGGGGAGAGAAGAATGGTTGAGGTCATAGGCTAGGCAGGAATTAATAATTGCTAAAAATAGATGATGGAATTTGTCATAATCTTTACTTACTACATATATTTGATATTTTCATCATTCAAAAAAGCCACAGTAGAGATAAGGTAAAAGAATGATCACCAAAACTGGATGGTATTCAAGAAAGATGGCTGGCTTCAAAAGGAATTGAATTTCTGGAAGGCCTCCAGGCATAAACTAAGCAACAAATTTTCAAATAGCAATAAAATATGTAAAGAATATAAACAAATTGAGTCTATTTAAAATTTTTACCAGTTAGCTTTTATTGATAGTACTTGACTATCACATTAATCACTGGAATTTAAATGTTTTATAAATGCTATTACATTTGGAAACACTTTAAAGGAAATAAGCCAATATTTAGCACCTTTTAAAAATGCATTATAAACTACCATTTAAACTTGACCACAAGCATGTGAAGTAGACATGTTGTTTAGGGCTCTGTTTTATAGTTTTAGAGGCTATGGAGCCAAATGGCAGCCCCCAGTGACTGCTTTCTAATTTTAAGGATGTAAAGAAAAATGGGATACAACTTAGCTCAAGTACTCCTTTTTAAAAAAATGTGTTTTATTTGAAAACAAGTCTATAAAAGTAGAAATCACATACAAAAATACAGATTACTCTGACATGTTGGAAAAATAGCTTATTGTTGGAACTGAGTTTGGAAGCACAGGCACTGTAAGTATGAAGGTACCCGGAGATCAGTCCAACCGGATCCTATCACCAGCCCTTGTCACTAATCTGTAAACAACGATTTCAAGTAGTAATTAGCACTTTTTAGCTAAGAGATTGAAACATAATCATTTCCTGTATATCACTAAATATTCTTCCTTTGGCCTGAGCAAATAAGGGCACTTCATCTATTACCATATCCTTAACCTTTAAAATTTGATTTAAAAAAAATTAACCAATTACTAGTCCAATTATTTAAATACAGGATGACCAAGCATTGCATATTTTTTCATTACTTTTTTATAACAGGAAAAGTTTTATCAAATATATTCAATACAAGAATCAACTGGTTGAAATGACACCTGCTCAAGCAAAACTCAGGATAGTCAGTATGTAAACAAATATGCTGCCTGAGTGACATTTGGGGAAAACTGTTAAGTGGTTGATAGGAAAGATAGGTTTTGGCTTTTTTGTTACATTGTGAAAATAGGTCGTTGACTTAAAACTAGATTTATTAATTTTTGGTGATTTTTAAAAACCATTTAGTCTTTCTGCTTGTATGCACTAGGTTTCGAAAGAAAACCACTCGTGCCATCAAAAGTTTCAGTATGACTCTGAGTTCTACAGGAAGTAGATGTAAGTAGCGGCCAACTGTGGGAACACTTGTTTCTAGTGCATCTGTGATTTAAAGGAATAAGCTGTTCATAGGTCCAGTAACCTTACAAACTGTGTAGTTTCAAACAATTACTTTGAGAGACCATTAAAAAAGACGATTTAAAATCCTTGATTCCAGAGTAATATAGTAACTTCAGCACTAAAGGAAAACAGGCAGTATCAACTCAAAGTTCTTCCATCCAACTTTTCAACAGACTGATTATGATAATATCCTCTCTAAAAGCAAGCCATTTTAAAAGCTAAATAACCCATAATAACATAATTTGATTATAAAGTTAGAAAACCACAGTACTTCTTTACCTATTTCAAAATTCGGAGAATACAGTACATTAAAGGACTCTTCAGATTAACCTGGCATGGAAAACTGTCTCCTGAGCCTTCAAATCCTATACCAATTTTAAACCTCTGATCATCTTTAAACTTGTTTCTTTTTATTGAGGGGTTATAGTGAATTACAGGAGATTTTCTGATAAATGCATTAACCCCCAGAAAAGATTACCTCAAGCACTATTCTGTGACTCTGTTCGGCTCACAGTGCATACATAGCTTAATGTTCTCCTAAGCTGGTCTTATAAAATATTGGAAAATTCAATGCATGAAAGTTACCACATAGGCTGTGACAATTGTTAGCCTGTGATAATTTTTAAAGCTTGATTCAAAATGGACTTAATCAAAAGGGCACTTGAAAGGTGTGGCTCAAATTCTGATCTTTTAAAAAGTCATCCGGAAATTACAGCCTCATACTCCTAAAACCTTCAAAGGCTCTTAAGGGCCCAGCACCAAAAGAAGCTTTTAAAGTCCTTTAAAAAAAGCAATACTTCATAGTTTTCTCTCTTAAATGCTTCCCTAAAATACTCACAGGAGGAAGGCTAAAGGAAAATCAATAATAAAACTAGCTGAGTGTCCAGCAGTTGGGCTTCTTCCCTGTTTCCCCCATTCCAGAGGGAGAGAAGAAACCATCCTGTAGTAAATACTTCATAGACAACTGGGCTTTTGCAGTGTCAGCCGGCATTTGATGCCCCATATCTCCTGGTTCTTTTTGTTGCCAACAGTTGGCCTGGCAATGGTAGTGAAATAGGAGCAATTAATCTGCAGATGAGGAAGGGCTTCCCTTAATAGTTGAAGGGTACCGTCTGGCACGATTCCAAAAACTTGTAGTGTTTTTAGTGTAGGGATTTCTCCAAGTTCACTGGAAAGGAAGAAAGAGATTTTCAGGGAGAGATACCTATGAAAAACTCTGGAGTTATATATATGTCCTAATTGTTACAATTTGTATCACAGCCTACAAAATGCAACCTAAAAACAGAATCTGTAAGAAATGACTTGAAGGAATAGCAGAAGTAAGTCAAACTGGGAAGCACAGACCATCCAGCTTGACCCAGGTTGCCTACAGAAATATACCTGCATTTTGTTGAATAAACCTCTTAACATTAGAACACTCTCTGAAGCTGAAGAGTAAAACCTAATCATACTTGTTTCCTTTCTCCATTCCTTTACATAGTGGTCTGAATGGGATTTCTGAGCCCAATGCTAGGAAGCTAGTAATAGTAAAAGTTTTACTTTAGTGTCAACTGGAAATACCACCAGTTACATGAAATTTAAGGAGTGGATATGACCTTTAGTTGAAGTGACTCCATCTCTAAAAAGGAGCTCATGACTTCTTAATAATGGTTCACAATCCACAAGTCCATTATGTATGATGAACCATACCAGTGGATTCCTTAAGAGACTGTAGATAATTATGTCGTTGGGTGCAGAAGGAGAGAAGGGGTGCCAAATCATATTCCTTTATGCATAGGAGGCAGCAGCCCCTTTCTTCTGACATATTACCATTTTTTCACGTTAAAGGCAGGCCAGTCCTTTTCTTAGATATTTTGCTTTAGGTGAAATACAACTGTGTCAACAGTTGTCACAAAAAAAGAGAGTTTATTTACCCAAAGTAAACACTATTTGGTTTTGAGAATCTTTTTTTTTTTTTTAAACACAGACCTATGTGCCTATAAATTCATTTGTCCCTGATCTGTATTTGCTCCAGGTTGGGAAACAGTACAAAGTCTCAGGAAAAGAGAACACTTATTTTGGAATTTCAGAATTCCAACTGTAGAATAATGAACACATTAATAACCTAGAGTTAGATGAATCCTTTATTTTTTACACTATCATCGTTAGTCAAACTTGTATTATAACCTGTCACTTGTCCTCCCATTTTTCTTTCCAGCCCATTCCACACACCAATGTTTGAGGCATCCTCCTAAAGCACTGTTCTGAGTATAGCATGTGTTCCAAAACCATTGATTTTTGTGTATTTAGGGAACCCAGACCCTAAGCTTAACTTGCTCATCTAAGTTTTCCCATTACCCTTCTAAATGTTTTTGTTCTATATCCCACAAAATATCCTAAGCACTAAAGATGTTTAATATATGTTAGTAGAACAAAAGATGAAGGGAAATTTAGAAAATAGAAGTATTGTTTAAGTAACATAAATATGCTTCTTTAAAAGGAACAAGAACATTTGGAGATCCTAACGTATCAAAATCAAGTAGAACAACTTGCTATTCTCAAAGTAATTTCTGGACTGTTGCAACAAAATATAAAAGCAAGGTTCCAACTCATAGATGTCTATACTTATCATCACTGAAGATGACAGCAATCCTGCATGAGTATTGGTAATAACTATGAGAATTCTGGTTCTGAGATATCCAAAGCAGACAAATTGTGAATCACTCACAATATTCACCATATTTAAAGGAAGAAAGTAGGTGGTATAGTAAGAAAAGAAGGAAGGATGGCAGACAGCAGAGAAGGAAATATTCCTACAGCAGCTTTGGCAAAAAGCTTTCTTGGGCAAGGAAGTCATGAAACACTCTATAGAGTTACATGAGAAGGAAGCCATGTAAGATGGGCTGACCAGTCAAGGAATGGAAAAATCTTTAAAATTTTAAGAAGGAAACAAACATATAAAAATCTATTTGACATTACAGTGGAAGAGAGGGAAACCAAACAAAGGGACAGTAAAGAAAAATGAAGCATTTAGAAGCCATTCCAATATAATAATGTCTTGGTATTTGTTCAGTTTAGTAAACTTAGGTTTATTCCTCACCTCATCTGTATAATAGTTTTCCTTTATAAAATGTGAAATGCCTTAATTACACATTCCAACAGAAATTTTTGTCTCTTAATCTTAGATCAGCAAACTCTCCTCAAGAAGATCAATTAGATAAGGAAATAAACACAATGGAGTACTGGGGGGGGCACTAGTTTCTCAAGTATTACAAAAGATTATTATTACAGAAGACCTCAAATTTTATTTGCCAATTTCAGAAATAAGTAACCTTCACTTTGTTTTGTTTTGTGCTGGGGATCAAACTCAGGACCTCACACCTGCCAGGCAGGTGCTTATGCCACTGAGCTAAATTCCCAACCAGCCTTCACTTCTTTAGCACAGGTGACTGTCTCTCTAGAAATGAGACACCTTGGAACTTTTGAGCTTCAAGTATGACAGATGCAAGAATGACTGAAATTATAGCAAAAAGACATTTTATTTTGGGAAACTCCTGGATAGGGCACCAACAAGCTTATCTTAAAGGATTTAGAGTACAAATCATACTATATACACATGGAATGTAGAGAAACATTATTTTACCTTACAGTTTAAGGACTGTATATTTCTTCTTTTCCTCATTCTGTCCTGCTTCTGACCTGGAATACACCACTTAAGCCCTTGATATTCCTGTTCCTCTTCTTCCAAGATTAGACTTCAACAAGTAATATTGTAAAGAAAAGTTCATACCTAGGTCTGTGACTTCAGGCCCAAACTCTCAACTATCAGTTTCATAGTTTCTGCAGGGATGCAGGTTTCAGTGTCATACCACTGGGTACAAATTATTAAAATATGAGAGCTCAAAAGTTTCCCCTTGCTGTGTGTGGTGGTGCACCCTTATAATCCCAGCACTCAAGAGGCTGAGGCATGAAGATCATTGCGAGTTCAAGACCAACCTGGGCTACAAAGTGAGCTCAAGACCAGCCAGAACTGCATAGCAAGACCCTGTCTCAAGACAACAAAAAAGTTTCCCCACAGCTTAAAGGAAAGAACTTGGGTTATTATCCACTTAGCTTCTTTCTTTATGCATTAAGAAGACACTTGGATATATTCTCTTCAGAAGAAAATCATCTCAATCAATAGACTGATTTAGATTTAGATTTAAAAGACCCCCAAAGCTTCACATGTTTAGAAGGTATCTGGATTATTGGGGTGCTATAGCTTTGCTGTTAGAAGGTGGGGGAATGGAGAGTTACTAGGGGCATGACCTAGAAGTCTCCTTCCTGGCTCCTCTCTTCTGTTTCCTGCCTGCTAGACCTTTCTACCGTGCTGCCTTGGAGACAGCAAACTATGGACTAAAAGTGAGACAAAAGACATGTTTCCTCCTTTAAGTTTAAATGTCAGGTACTGTGTCTCAGCAATGGAAAAGTGATTCAGACACAACCTTTCCTGAGAAACTGCCCAGGCAAAGTAGGAGCCCAGATGGCAAAGACAGTACAGAACAGATGACAGAGAAATGTTTTTGGGTAAATACTAGAGGATCTGCATGCTACAAAACCAGAAAGACAGAAATCTTAATAAGAGTTTCATAGTAATCATTAGATCCCAACATTTGAAAGCCACACAAGTAAACACTAGTATTCTGTTTAGCTAGTGCTTTTCCAGCTCAGGCTGTAAGCTCTGAGTTTAAAATGATTAATTATATAATTACCAGATCCCCAATTCTGTTAGTTAACCTTGTACAGCCTAAGTATCTGCTTTATTCATTAATTTTTGAAACTAATTCATAAGATCATTAACTTGGGAACTAAATACATAATTTGTTCAAATTCAACCTTCTTAGGTGGGAAGCTGAAATTAAATTACTGACATTCAGACAGTAAGCTAAGTGAGTACGGCAGCTTTACTGGGCACACTGGTCATTATGAAAAAGGGCATTGGACTAAGTACAAAATACTGACCTCTTGTGGTTTTTCATGAAATTACTACAGACTTAATCAGAAGTAGAAAGTATTTCAGCATTTCGGGGTGAAATAAAGGAAACATTTTTAAAAATTAAAGAGATAATATTATTCCCAGGATACCTTGGGAAAAGCACTTTTAAAAAGAAAGATGGATTAGACTTTTTTTTTTGCTTCATACTCTTGGATCCTGTGGAAACTGATGAGCAGATAAAATGAACCCTCAAATGAACCACATGATGAGACTATTATTCTGCATTTGTCCAGGAAAAGTTGGATCTATACTTAGTGTGGCCAGTAACTCACCATCATGTCTGGGATATGCCACTTCACTTTTCTGGACTTTAACATCTTCTGTTCAGAGAATATTCAATTCTTACAACATACATTACGTATGTGTTTAGATTCTTCACATTTCTTGAGCAACTGGGACATCACTAGATTACAGAACTTTTCCTCTAAGGCCAGATAAAGACTTTTGGAATCAGCTAGAGCTGATTTGGAAAACAAAGTAAAACAATAATCACACTGGCTTGGCCTTCCTAATTATACATTGAGTGCCCTCAAAGCTATCTTGTACTTATGGATAGCGAAATAATAAATACGCAGGGAATAATCAGTTAACTCACTTTTACCAAACATTTTTAAGTGAAAAGCTTGTTTTTTCTCTCTTGATGGTCTTTCCTAACCAGTTTTTGATTCAGATTAGTAATATACAAGATTAATAATATATATGCTTTCAATGTCTTCTACTAATAATGAATTTTAACACCAGGTGGCATGTCTTTTGGTCCCTGCCTCCCACTAGCATTAAAAGCAAAACATACTTACAGTAGCGTTTCAGGTATTATATCATAGCACCGACTGAGTGATAAGTGTTGGAGGTAGTTGAGCTGGAGAAATTCTGGAAAGCAGTCATTCTTCAGCATGATACTATCACTGTAACAGTGCAGAAGAAAAGATACTCAAAACTACCCACTAGAACACTACTGCTTAGTCTCTTCAATTCAACACTAAGACTCTTTCACCATTTAATGAGCAATCAAGAGTTTTCAACTTTTTATCTAAAACAAAAAATACCTTAAGTCTAGATGGACAAGGTTGGGGCATCTTCTAATTAAGGTAGAGACATCTAGGAAAAACAAGCAAACATGATGGTCACTATTAAATGAGGAATAGGACAAGAGTTTTTGCCAACACTATTTATTATCCTTTAACATTGTATACTACAATACGGAATTTCAGGTCTATTAAAAAACATGTTGCTATCATAACTGGAAAAAATATTTCTCCAACTCTAGTATATTCTAATATAATCCATATATCTTAAAAAGTTGTAAATGTAAATTCAGGCAATTATTTATTGACTCTTGGGATAGGTAAGGTATCTAAACATAAATATGCATAAAGAACACTTATAAACTACTACATAAAAGTTTGAAAAAATCTACCATGTTAGAACAATTACAAAATTATCAGAAAACTGATCGTTTGCCATATAAGTTAAGGTTAACAGTTGTATTATATCGAAGAAAAAGATAAACAATAGAAAAGACCTAATGAACATGAATGGATAACTTACAACATACAAGTTAATAAAAATGGAGTAAGAGATACTAAGTGAAATTAGAAATACTGCTTTCCAGCTACCAACTGAAAAGAATTATATTCTAACACCACAAATAGAGGAAATGTTGTTAAGCAGGTCCACCCACTGTACATCACAAATGGGTGTTTAATTTTATGTGCAGCCTTCTAGGAGACTGAATGTGAATTTTTTTTTTGACAGCATACTGATTTCTTAAAAAAGTATTGAGAATATTGCACACTGGGCCCATTAGTTCAATCATTTCACTTATAGAAAAATATAGATGTGCACAAACATATCCACTGTAGCAACAATTATAAGTAGAGTCCATCTTTTAGTTAAATTTGTTAACCTTCACCCATTCATGAATTACAGTGCTAACAGTTGTTATTAAGTCGTTTTTCAAAGGAGGCATAGCATAGTGCTACAGTGTCTACCTGGCATGCATGAAGTCCTAGGTTTAAGAGATACCTTATACTGAAAACGAAACAACATGAAATATATGTAGTGCACTATAATCTCAATCAAAATACACTCACAAATTCATATTTACGTACAGACTCACAGAAAGAAAGTCTAAAAGGAAATATACCAAACTATGAAATTATAAATAACTTTTCAGAATTTGGAAGTTATATAGACTGAGCTACTTTTAAGCAGAATAAATAATTTATTTAAAACAACAAATTTCAACTGACCACAGTGACAGTAGCACATGCTTACAACTCAGGAGGCTGAGGCAGGAGGCCAGCCTGGGCTACATATGTTAGTAACTAAAATGCAAGGCTGAACTGCATAGCAAGAAAAACCAAAATCAAAACAAAACAATGAAACAAAAGGCAACAAAGCAAAACCAAATCAAACCAAACCACCAAATTTTGTAAATGTTTGAGGGTGTAAGCGGCCATCAGAAAGAAATCAAGTTGTGTAAATTACTGATTTAATATAACTATTCCACATCTATTTGATGGAATATCACATAGCTGATGATAGCAGAGGATAGCTACAGAAAATGGGGTTTTCTGGGGGGAAATAAACAAGCTATTATAAAGTAGCATTTTGCATATTATGTCCCATTTAAAAAAAAAACTTGTATTGGAAAAAGAGATGATGTTAGGTTGGTGATTTGTTTTTCATTATTTAAAAAATATTTTGTATGTTTTTGAGGATGTATAATACCATGATCAGTCTTAAAATAGTGTATATAAAGGGAAAAAATGTGGAATAGAAATATTGTGTACAGAGGGGATGGAAAGAAATCAAGATACGACTGAAGCTTTTGCAGGCCTCTAAAGAAAATGTTCCCTTTGTCTGATAAAGCAGGAATTGGGAATGGCAGCATTTAAACTTGAGTCTTTGCAAAGGCAACAAACTTAAATCTCTGGCCATTCATGAAATTGTAGTTACTACTTTCTACAGCCTGATATATATTTCAATGCCCTGGAGATGTAGTTTTCAAATACTAAGTAACATTTAGGGACTATTTGCAAATATTTAAATCCTATTTTTCAAAACTATGAAATAAATGAAAACTTTCTCAATAAATACACTCAACTGAGCTAGTACCAACATCAAGACATTGAGACTTGCTTGATTTGCATCACTAGATGAGGTTTTGTGCATCTCACACTAAGTATCAGCTTGACACTGTAACATGAAACTGTTAAAAAAGTCCTTCCATTTGCAACCATCAATGTTTGCACAAGATTCCCTCAACATTATACGCATACCAAATAAAACAGATCTGCTACCCAGATCCCTACTTCAGATGCCTGTGTTCATTCAAACAACTTCATGGCTCTTTTAGACCAATCAAAACGTATACATATACACACATAAGCAGCGTTTATAACACGGATTTTTACTGTTAATGCTTTGGACTAGATTGTGTGTGTGTGATTCTGTTGCTCTATGACTTGTTCAGCAGCATTCCTGATTTGTAACTATTAGGTGCCAGCACCACCCCTCTGATAGCAATAGTCAAAAATGTCTCCCAACATTGTTAAATATGACCTTGAGAAAAAACTACCTCTGTTTGAGAACTACTGCCTAATACTAACCAAACAAAATCACTGTTCAGGATCAAGGAAAACTGATTGCAGAACACTCCTTGGATACTTAAACCCAAGGATGCTCAACACCTAATATAAAACTGTGTAGAACTGGCATATAATGTGTGCTCACTCTCCTGTGTACTTTAAATCATCTCTGGATTACTTATAATAATGAATACAACGTAAATGCTATGTAAATAGTCATACAGGATTGTTTGGGGAATAATGACAAGAAAGAAAGTCTGCACATATTGTGTTTCCAGAATACTTCTGATCAATTGTTTGCAGAATCCATGGTTTCATAAGGCCAGCTATTTTTAAACCTATTTTTATATTAGCATTTTGATTAAAAGTGTTTTGATTAAAGGTGTTCTGCCTACAAATAAAGTTTTTACCTTTTAGTCTGGTCTAGCCTCAAATCTTGATTCTAGGTCACTGATTGTCTACCTTTACCTAATTCTTCTGATCAGCAGTTCCCTGTATGGAAATAATAATACATGCACTGGACTAAAGAACACAATCAATACAGATAGCAACTTAAAAGATGCTCAATAAATGAAATCTGTTATTATTGCTAAAGCCTCCACAGCTCTGACCTGGAAACTCTCACCTGACTTCTGGAGATTCTTTCTATAGCCACTGAGATTCAGCTGGGTGATTGTTTCCGACACATGTGTTACAGCCACTTGCACATGCTTTTCAGTGAAGTCAAAGCACCAAGACAGATTCAGCTCATCCAGTCTGCATGAAAGAGCAGTTATAGAAAAATATGAATGCATCAATCAGAATGAGTTTGCCTTAAGTTGCAAACAAAATACAAAACCAAAGACTCCTTGCTATTTTATACATAGAACATTGCTATTCTGTAGCTCTGTACCCTTTATGTACAGACATTTCATAATTATATAGGTGTTAATGCAATCACCCACATATATTATGATTTATACTTACAATGTACCATATGGGGTCAAAAACTATAAGTTAGGTTTACAGATATAGTAGGGGAAAAAAATCTCACATTAGAGTCAGATTTCCTTCAACTACACTGTGATAAATACATTGCTACATTTTTCTTACTTTAGTATTACTAAAGAGAAAAAGAAATCATTCTTCAAATATCCCTTCATTACAAATGAAACTGACTTGCCTCCAGAATTTAGCCAGAAACTTTCTAGAGAAAAGGATACTACATTATCCAAGACAAGAAAGTAGAGAGTTATAAATATCTCAATAATTGATTCAATTCTGTTTGGATGGGAGGGATCACTGCATTTGATTTAAAAGCTTTACAATCAAGTGTGGAATCTTTCTTACCTGGAACAGCTGCTTAGCAAAGTCTTTAGAGCAGATTCTGAAAATCCAGAACACCCACAAAGGTTTAGTCGCACTAAATTTGAGTTCTGCCCAAGATTACTAGAAAAAAAAAATGCCACAGGAATAGAGATAAGCTCTCTTATTCAATCAACAGGTTTTGGAGGAAAGCAGGCTATAATTGTAATTAAGAAGCCTTCTGAGTTTGAAGGCTTAAAATTTGTATTATTTTTGTGACACTAAGCAGGGCTTTTCAGTTGACTCATCTGTAAAATGGCAATAAAATTATCTTCTTGGTGGGGATATTAATATTAAAGCATATAATGTAATAGGACGTAGCACAGCCTAGCACAAGAAACACTAATCAATGTATTTTTTAAATTAAAAAAAAAATCAATAAAAGACATATATCTCATTTATCCATAATTGGAATTAACTTATAAACAAATATATCTGTGAAGCTATGAGGCTCATTCAATTATACATTTCTTAAATTTGCTGTCTCCTCTATTATACTCCTAAATATCCTATGTAGGGAAACGTAGTGATTAAGAGCCATTATTCTGGAGTTCTGGAAACACATTGTAATGCTGTGCAAATCTTGGTTTGGCCACCTGTGTGACTGAACAAGTTATTCAGCCACGCTCTGTATTACTTTTCACATCTATAAAAAGGGGTTGCTATTGGAATTAAATACTACATTTAAATAACTTCATATATGGCACATAATTAGTGTTCAACAAAGGTGCTATTATTCTATCAGCTTTCATCTTTACTCACCTGAGTGAGCTCATTGGTGTCCTAGCTAGTCCAGCTTCTTCCATGTCCCCTTGATCTCCACCCCCACAGTGCCTAGCAAGTTAATTTTCTAAATTTCAGCCTTGCCATGTCTCATCTATTCTAAGGGCCCCTCTCTTCATCTTGCTTCACAGCTAACCAAAGTCTGGATGCCTTACAGCTCAGCACAGTAGCCCATCTGACCCTCTTCTTGTCACCCCCTTCCCTGAGTCTCTTCCATCAGCAACTTTAGCTACTTAAAAGAGTTTGGAACCAAACAAACAGCTTTACATAAACTGCTTCCTGTGACCTATCCCTAAAAGATCTCTTTTTTTGAATACGCAACTTGTGAGTCACTTCCTCTAAGGCTGCCCTCCATAATTTAATTAGACCTCCCCATGTGTTGCCACGTAATTGCCAGTGCATTTTACAAGTGTAATTTCTCTGCCTCACCTATGAATGAGGTACAGACTGTGCACTGATCATCTTTTCATCTGTAGTACCTAGCGCAGGGCCTGGCATACAGTTAGCAAACTTTTGTTACCTGGAGTGTTTTGCAGAAGCTGGAATCCTGTATGAGATATTTTCTTTGTCTACCTGGACATGGATAGAATGCTACCCCAGTCACAGAGAACAAAATTAACACATATAACAGCCACCTTTGTAACACACTCTGGCTGCTACTCACTTGATAATGGGATCTGAAAGCTGTAGGCCTTCCAGGCTTAGATTCTGCAACTTGGTGCACTGAGACAGAATGCCAAGGAGGGTATTCACATTTATAACTGAGTTCGACAGGTCCATGTGCTGTACGCGGAAAGGGCTGCAGACAGAATAGAAGAAAGAGGCTCTATGAGATATCTCACCCAAGCACATCCAAATCTAATCTTAGCATGACTCCTTCTCAATGAGTGGTGCATCACAAATAAAAATCTAAACACATATTCCAAATACTGAACATAGTTCTGTTCATAAAACAAAATGCTACTAGCTAATTTCCATTCCTATTCTCAATGGTTTTTAAAACTTGAGAGGATTTTTGCTAAGAACGGATGTTGCTATCAATACAGTACCAGCTTCAGAGTTAATGAGAGTGAGCTGGATGTACATACAAGGAGATGTAGCCTATGGTGACTCCTGGTTTCTGTTGAGGGTGAGTTGGGTGAGCAGCAGTGGTACTTACTAAAATGAGGAGACAGTGGACGAATGAGTTTTTAGATATAACACTGATATACTTGGACAAGATTCAGGTGCAAGTTTAGGCAATTAGAAATGTGAGTTTGAAAGAGAAGGCTGAGTAACAGATAAAGATTAGAGCACCCTTAGTATAAAGGTGGGTGTACAGGACACAGCTTATCCAACAGTGTGAGCATTGAAAAGAAAAGCAGAGAGTAATAAATAATGGTATGAATCAAAGAAATCACATGTGTAAAGGAGATTAAGAGGAACCAGCCATGCAGTCAACAAAAACAGAAGAGGTTCTGATGACGGAAACAGGAAAAGTCTTATAGCAGAGAGAGAGATTTTACTCTTAGCTCTGCCTGTCTTCAGCTTGTTTTTCTTTTTAGTATTAGTTATGCCACTCAAGCATGACATAGCACTAAATCTTGATTTGATATAGTTCCATTTGTTGGTTTTTGCCTTTATTTATGTATTTATTTTGGTACCAGAGATCAAACTCATGACCTTGCACTTGTCAGGCAGGCGCTTATGCCACCGAGCTAAATCTCTGGCCCCTTAGCACTAAATCTTAATGCTGTATAATTATCAGCAGTGGAGAAATAGTTTCTCAAAATAGTCTATCAAACAAACAAAAAGGGGGTTTTTTGTTTTAGGTTGCAGTTCTGTCCATGATTGGACAGAAAGCCCCAAGCTACATAGCTCCCACTTATTTATTTACTAGAAATGTGCAGCAAGGAAAGGATGAGGCAGTCCTTACCTGCTCATGAGTGTTCTGCCTGCTTTGCTTTGTAAGATTCACAACTGCCATTTGCTGAGGACCCAACCCAAGAAGCTAAATGAACACTGTAGGGAGGGGGAAGCACTAGAGCTTGAAATAAGGGTCTCATGCATGTCAGACAAGTGCTGTAACACTGAGCCACACCCCCAGCCTCCTAGGTGAACAGTTTGATCTGGGTAAGAGCCCAACATTAATCCTGAAATACAATGATAACAGTGGCACTGACAACTATGCCATGTTCAACCCAAGGGCCACATGGTGCAATATGCAATTAACACCTCATACTGTACAGTTGACTTGTCTCAGACTATCAGATTGCATCATGAAAAAAAGGAGTTTTAATCTTTTTCTGTCTCAAGATTTAAATAAATGTTTTTTTCCAAGGATTTTTCTTTTGTACCTGAAATGTTCAACCAATGGCTGGTCCATAAATGATCGTGGGCAGCGGAAGGCAATTACTCCTCGTGACAGTAACCGACCAGTCACATCTGGGTGCAGATTTCTACCTGTGAGGTCTAGGGTCTGCCAAAGGGACTCATCAAACCTAGAAGACAAGACAGGCTAAACCTGGTAAGAATGCCAGAGGTCTTCAAGATCATAACTAAAAAGGAGGACATAGCTACTTAACCTCCTTGAAGCAAATTCATTTTCAGGTAGATTATGTACCAACTACGCTTTTTGTATTGCTTAATCATAACATGGATCAGCATCCATCTTTCTGTATATTTCCAATTTAGATGGTTCAGTACTAAAATTAGGATCGGTGGTGATCCAGAACTGGAGAATCAAATTCTAGTATTTGATTTTTAACAATAACAAATTTAAAACTGATTATTCAAATTGCTTAACTGATTATTATTAGGTGAGTGGGTTCAAAACTTCCTCAAATAATCCTACTTACCATTTTTGTTAAGCATGGACAGGTCTCAATTACCATAAATAACATGCAAATATAACTGAAGGAAGAAAATTTAATACTATTATAGGATATACCTGTTATGTTCTAGGAAAACTGAGTCACAGTGCAGCTCTGTTTTGTAGTACCTTAAACCACATCTTTATGCATGTATTTGTGTATGTGTGCATGTATGTATGTGTGAAAGCAACAGGGAAAAATAATTAGATTAGGGATAGTGTTTCTAAAGTAAAAGGGCAATTCTAAAATGCAGAGCAGCGCATTAAGGGACGTTTAATATCCACAGTTAAATTCAACTGAACAAAAAAAAAAAAATGTGTAGTACAAGCAAATGAGGGAAATTCTAAACATTTAGATCTACCAGAATTTTCTTCTTTATAGTGCTTAAAATAAGTGACCAGGGTTTTTAAATAATTGTGTGAAAGAGTAATTATCAGTGATCAGTGATTTGGCCCCTATTCCTACAAAGGCAGACTGTACATAGACATGCTTAAGAGAGTGTACTTTTTTAGTTTCTTGCCCAGACTAAGATCCACTCCTGAGAAAATTATACCAGCTCATGCTCCAGTTATCATAAATCTCATGGTTTCCTTAATCCTGTAAGGAAACAAATAGCTTTCCCAGCATTCTAGAACAATCTGGGGAATGTTTTGTAATATATATCTTTAGCATACACAGAAAGATGTAATCAGGAGTTATCTGAATTCGCAGCTACACCTAACTAGTTATGGTTCAGCTATGGAGCTGGCAGACCTTAGATTCTTGCTGTACCGCTTGCCTCTGTAGTATCCTCACCTATAAAAATGAGATAATATAAATACTATCACTTAAAACTATAAGGAACATTGAACTGATAACATAGTCCCTGGCACATAGTTTTAACTGACATGTATGGCAACTAAAATAAGAAGCAATGGACTTGGTGGGGGAGATGTAGGTCAAAGGATACAAAACAGCAGATATATAGGATTAACAAGCTTTCTGATCTGATGTATTATATGAAGATTATTAATTAATGATATTGTACTTATTAGTGAATTTTGCCAAAAGAATATATTTTACATGTTTTTCTAACCAAAAAGGGCAGCTATGTGAAGCAATGGATATGTTAATACATTTTGGTAAACATGTCACTGTATGCACATTCAAATAGCATGCATTTCTTAAACATAAGTAACACAAACATTTTTTTAAAAAGTAAGCAGATTCTTCGTGGAATGGACAAACATACAGCTTGTGAAACAAGAAAATTAAACACTTGGGTTTCTTGGGTGGCAATAAGGGCAACTTGGCTGACACTTGCATTTCAGGTGTGCAAATCTCTGTCTTCTAAGTGAACAGCCCAATCCTGCAGATACCTACATGGCCTTATTTCCAGCATAGCCTGAACAGTAAGGAGCTCCTTCAGTCTCTGCGAGACATCTGCACTCGGGGAGTGAGAAATCAGAAAGATCTTCAAACAAAGCAAAAACTGACCAGAGGGTAGAGTACAGCTAAAGAGGGGGTGGAGCTGGCAAAAAATTCCAACTTAAAAAGTTTTGGGGATGTGGGTATGTCCATGGGTATACCAAATACACACCAGACTCAGGGGTCTATCCTCAATATCATAAAAAAATTTTTTTTTCTTGCATTAGGCCTATTATTACCTTCCTAGCTCACTATCCATACCCAAAAAGTACTGCCAAAAACTAGGAAACAAAAACATCTACGAGGTTTCCTTCTCACCATGCCGATGAGTCAAGCACTACATCAGAATCTTTACACTACATCCTGGTAACCGCCCTGCCTGGAAGGCAACATTATGTCCATTTCACAAACAAGACTGAGGCTCAGAAGTGTCAAGGAAACTTCCTCAGGTCATGCACAGCATATGTGGCAGAGGCTGAGTTTACACAAGGGTCTGAGATCAGAGCCCTGTCTTTTCTCCCTCTGGGCTCCAGTGGGACACAGCTGTCTTCACAGCTGTCCAGAACTCCCTTTGCTTTGAGCACAGTGCTTGGCCCAAACAGGTGCTGAACTCAATGTGGGGTAAAGAGGTTGTCAGAAACTGGGTGAGTTTATACTTCCAGGAAAGTTCTCTCCTCAGCTGTGAAATGAGGATCTTAATTAAAGAAGATAGTTTGTTTGGGGCTGTTATGGTTGATACATTGTGTCAATTTAAGAAGTTTAGAAGTTTAACTGAGAGACTCAGCAGGGAGCTAGGATCCTTACTTTGTAGATATCCTCATTGTGTGCAAAAAGGAGGGTATAGAGATTCTCTGAGTGCTATGCCTGCCCCAGGGGAGAGGGAGTGGCCTGTGTACAACAGAAAAGAGAAGAGGTTTGTTTCCTCTTCTTGCTCTGGCTGCTGCCTTCAAGTGTTGCCCCAGTGCCATGCCATCCTGCCTTGGAACCAGCTGATTATGGACTGAAACCTCCACAAACAATGAGCTAAATAAACCTTTCCTTCCTTCATTTTGGGTGTCAGGTGTTTTGTCCTAGCCACGAGAAAAAAGTAACCCAGACAGGCTGCTATACACACACACATATAGTTTCTTTAAATATATATGCTACATATGTATTTCTTTAAGCTTTCCATACTAAAATGATTAAGCAACCTTCTTCTCCCACATATGTCAGAGGGTTGAAAAGTACTTACGCAAGGCAGTACCACCTCTTACAGACACCAGAGACTCTCAGCAGCTCGGGGAGGCACAGACAAGAAAAAATTCCCAGGAGAAGTTCATCTGGGAGTGAGTCCCATGAAACACCTGGAAAGAGACAAAAATCTCCCATCACTATCTTCCCTGTCAGGTCTACTGAGTCTTTCCAAGCATGTAAATGATATATAACATTTAGCATAAAAGGGGGATTAACACTATTAAATTCCTCATCGTCACATTTACTTTGCTGTCCAAACCATTGTTTACCTACTCTGAAGTGAGTCCCTCATTTTCTTAGCAGCAAAAAGAGAAAACCAGGAATCCTTTTCTTATCATTCTTCCCTTCAAAACCAGCCAGCCAAGGGAGGACATTAACTGGGCCACAGAGCAAGCTCCCAGCCCATTAGGATATTGTGACACTTTGGGTCACTAAGGAAGGCCTTAATTTCTGTCTGGTATGAACTCACAGTCTTCCTGCCTCTCTTTCCAGGGTTACAGAAAGCGCACTGTAGTCCATGCACCCCATGAAGCAATATCAGAAGGGTGGAGTCAGTTCTTAATTCTACAGATATGTACTTGAGCCCCTACTGCAGTGCCCAGTACTATTGTTCCAGGTATTCGGGAAGGAGCAGCAAAGAAAATCAAGACAGATGTGTATTTCACCTTTATGGGGAATACGTGCCAGTGAGGGAGGACAGAGGTCACACGTAAGAAACAGGGACATTATGTGACAGGGTAAACAGGACGAGTGTTATGCAGAAAAATCAGCAAGGTAAGGAAGAGAATGGAGAGTGCAGGGATAGGTAAGCATGTCTGATCAGTGGTCAGGGAGGTCTTACCAAGACAGTGATCACTAAGCAAAGGCTTGACGCCAGTGAGGGAGTAAGCTATGAACACACGGAGGATGTTTTAGGTACAAGGCACAGTATGTCTGCTTGGAGGAACAGCAAGGAGGCTGGCATTGAGGAGAAGAGGAAGGCAAGGGCAGTAGGGTCATGGAGGCTTCCTGTGTCTCTGACTTGGGCTCTCACTTCAACAACTAGAGGATTCTGAGCAAAGTGATAGAATTTCACTCAAGTTTTAAAATGCTCACTCTGGCTACTGTATTCAGAATAGACCAGATGGGTAGAAAGATGGGTAGAGGAAAATCGTTTTTCTTAGTCTTAGAATAGCAAATCTTATGTAGCTATTCAACAAGTATTAATCACTTACCTATGAATCTATAAAAAGCCCACAAGATCAGGATAATATAAAATGGCCAAATGGGTGGTACCAAAGAAACACTGAAGAGTGGCTGATGAGTCCTGCTTTTCTGGTGTCTCTGCCCCAGCTGACGTTCTAATTCTAGTGATACCCTCTACCCTGCAAACCCACTTTAAAAACACCATTATCTACAGACCATCTATATCATACCAGGCACTGTGCAGGGGACTGAGGGCACAATATACAGCATCAGGAGAGTGACAAACACCATAGCTGCTGCCCCTAGCTGCATCTCCAGAGACTGAGATAAATCACACCCTTCCCTCAATTCGAACCTTTCAAAGGAACCCCTAGATACTTAGCAAAAGTCTACACTACTCTGCATGGAGTTCAAAGCTTTCATGCCAGGACCCAACTCATTTTTTCTGGGCTCCTTATCTAGAAATGTACTCCAGCCATTTGACATTTTCTGTTATTCTTAGAATGAGTCATTCTGCATCATATCTCAATGCCTCTTCTGTGCTCCATCCTCCCTATGGCTGTGCTTTAGTTTAACTCAAATTCCTATTAAAGCCCCAGCTCCTACAGAATGCTTCCCATGACATCATCAAAGACTTTTGCACTATGATCTCATTATTTCCTTGGTCATCTCTGTAGGCTCCCACTACTTCACAAGTGCTTAGGAACAAGAACCCCTAGTTTTTTTTTTTTTAAACATTCTTTGTACTTCAAGGAATGAGCACAAAGTCTAATCCAGTCATCTATTTATGTATTTACTGCACATGTGGTGCTCTCTACTGAAGAATGAGAAGAAGCTAAGCAATTGCTCAATCAATGCTCATCTCCTTCTCTTTAGGAAACAAAATAAAGGACTGACTAAGGCCCTGAAAAGTATGAGTAGAAGGATGAAGGCAGATTATCTACATGGACCTTGGGCCCCAACCTATGAAGGTAGCTGGAGGTTGTGCTGAGGTTCCTCAGTGTGACAACCTTTCAGTTGTTGCCAAGGTTCTTCCACAATCAACGTGGATGCAGGACAAAGGTTCTCAAACCAGTTCCTGCCTGCTCACCAAATCAGAAAAGAAGTCGAAAGACAGGTTTGTCTCAAATTTTCCTCATTAAATGTTAATCTGAACTGGCAAAAAAATAACATCCTTACATAGTCTGACTTTAATATGTTGAAAATGTACAATGATCTACAAAGCTGTCATGATACCAGGTGTGCAGCCTCCCCAGCAAGTCTGAAAACTACTGAACTGAAGAACAAGTTCAGCTTTGATAGGAATCCTAGCTATGCTGCCCCCAAGTCTGTGAACTTCGGCAAGTTACTCAATCTCTCTGGGCCTGTTTTCCATCTGTAGTAAAGAGGATAAACAGATTTATCTCACATAGTTGTATGATGTGCACATTAAATGATATATGAAGGAAGATTAAGTAATGCAGCTGTTATACACTAGATCTAAACTGTCCCCCAAGACCACTGATGGGCTTTGGGAGGTGATCAGATCATGAAGGCGTTAAACCTATAAATGGATTAATCGACTGAGTTCACAAGCTGAGTGGGCCATTTGGAGTGGGGCTTGAGAAAGGGAGAGAGTTATAGGGGTAGGGCCTCTGGGGACTACATCTTTTCTCTGGCCTCTTTTTCTTGGATTGTCTAGCTCTTTCTCTGCTTCCTGGCTGCCAGGAGGTGAGCAGCTTTCCTCCTCCATGATGTTTCTCCATTGTTTTTAAAACAATGGATTTAGCCGACCATAGATGGAAGCCATGAGCCAAAATAAATCTTTGGTTCCCTAAGTTGTTTTTCTCTGGTATTTTGTAATAAAGGCAAGAAACTAACACAGCTGTGGGAAGTCAACTTTCTCATTTCTGTTCCTCTCCCTTTTTCACTAAATCTAAGTATTTTCCTTTTCATTTCGATGCTGCTTTAAATTTTCACCAATGAGCTAAAATCCAAGGAATAAGGAAGGTTTAGAGTCTATCTAAAGTTGACATCTTCAGAAGCAGAAACTGAGGGTTTGACTGCAAGTAGTTCATTAGGGAAGTAATGCCAGGAAGTACAGGAAGAAGTGGAGAAGATAAACACGGAAGGGAAGGAAGCCAACTCACGGTATGTGAATAAGCAGATTACCATTTAGGGCAGTGGCTTCAAATTTTCTAGGGAGTCCCAGAAACTATCTGGAACCTGCCCCAGAGCTGTCCCACCCAAGGACATGAGGAAATCCACCATTTGCTGGCAGTGATTAGTTGGGTACTGAATATTAACTCTCTAACATTCCCTGCCCAGAGAAAACACTCAAGCATGGAGTCATATTTATGTGCAGAAAACCACTTGCAGTAAAGGGATGGTGAGCTCTAGGGGCTATGGATGGGGCACCAACAATGCCCACTAAAGATAGCTGGGAAAGGAAACTAGGAAAGCTTGCTGTGAAATGCAAAGCAAGTGAGATAAATGAAATATATCAACAAATTAGGTCAATTCCTCTTTTCCTGGAAAGATACAGGGAATCAAGAACAAATAGAACAGCAGTGGAAAACAGACAAAGTACTAGGAGAAAAATCTGACATAGGTTTGAACACAGAGGCCAGCAAACCTAGTAAGAGTTGTACAAGAGAACAGTTCAGAGTTGGGAGGAGCTTTGTGCTGCAAATTCCCTTTTTACCTGCCCAACTCCTAACTCATCCTGAGATTTCAGCTGAAATGTCACTTGCTCAGAGAAGCTTTCTAGGTCATCACTAAAGTTCTATTCCCAACCCAACATAATGCTTGACACATAATTGGCCCTTGATAAATATTTGCTATAAGTACATTACACCTTTTGTTCCTTTACACGCATGGTAAATGTTCTGATTCCTATTGTCTGTATAAAACGCCCCCCAACAATTAATTACTAATGCTTAGTGCCCAGGGCAAAGCCTAGCACTGAACATTAGAAAGTGACCAAATGGTAATTTACAAAGGAATGACTGGCATCCCAGAGAAGGATGTTAGCTTTATTTTAAAGATTAGGAGGATTATTGGCCCCTTAGGATCCATTTCCTCATCTGTAAAATGACAAGGTTAGCCTATGAATCCACTTTCCACTACAACATATGTGTGGCTTGACTAATCCATTAATGATAGGAGTTAGATTAAACCCTAGATCCTGCCCAGTAGCAGCCCTGGGAGATGAATTAATAAATAAATATGCAGCCTATGAATTAAAAACCTGCCATCTATTAGGAACTCTAACAAGTCTTAAATGTTAACCTTTGTAGCAACTTGTATACTAAGTACAGCATTATTCCCATTTTACAGATGAAGAATTAACTTAGTGGATTTAACTAACTTCATCAAAAACTAGGTGACTGCAGCAAAAGGCAACTTTGAGTTTCCGAACTCCCCTTCCCCAAGGTGAAGAAGGTGCAGTCACAAAAAGTAAAAGTGTGATGACTTGGGGAAGGAGTATTGGAGGTGGGGGTGCAACAGCTATAAAAGACTGGCACAGTACAGTTGGTGTAAGAGAGGTGAGGCTGAAGAGAAGGATCCAGTGTACAATGGTGATATCCTATTAGTACACCAGCAGTCTTTGGGGGAGAGAGAATTATGTGGAGGTGGTGATGGGGGATCAAGAGAAGAAACAACTATGATAAAAGGTACAAGGTCACACAAGCAGTTCATAGCAGAGTGGGGACTCAAACCCCGGTCTGAATTTAAAACAGGCCCTCTTTCTGCTCCATCATGTGCTAAATAAGACTACAGCTCTCCTGATTATTCTATAACTTTAGAAAAAGTGAGAAACCAGACTTGCTTTGAAAAAGTAATCAGAGATAGTGAGTCATAATAGATGGAAGAAGGCATGAAATATTAACCCTGAGAGGCTCCAGTGGGTTCACTACAAAGTGAAAGGAACATGGATGTGCACAGCCTTAGATAAAAGCCAAGTACCTGGGGCTCTGCTCTGCTGACACAGGATAACTCCCCATCCTAAGGGCTCTGGATGGGGGTGCAACAGCCTGGAATTGGCTGTTCTCCCAGCAGATGGGGAAGAAGCTTGTCTTTAATAGCTGTTCTAGTGGCTGGCAACTAGGCTGTGACACACTTAATCCAATTTTACTTGCCATATTTAATTCTCAAAACACCAGCCATCTGTTTCCTGGATTCTTGACTACTCTGCTCCCTGGTCTGTTTGCTGAGAGGAAAGGAACATCCGGAGGCCTTTGCTTGCTCCTGCTAAACCCATCAAGGCTGCACATCAGCCCTAGACAGAAGAAATAAATAATTAGGCCTGAAGCTTCCAGTCTTCAGTATCATGGATGGTGATAAGGGATACTTTAGAGCCTGAAAAGGCCAAAAAATTGGCTAGAGCAGAGCTTGCTGGGGATCACCCACACCCACTACTGCTTCTGATCACTTATTGGGTACAAACCCAACTTTCTACTGCTGTAACCCATCAATTCCTGTGTCTCTCAAATTCCTATGGAAAGTGCAGTTTTCTATGTATTTAATCACTGTAATACAGATAACTTAGCTTCTGTCAGCTATTTATTTCTCAGAACTCATATTCAAATTGAAAATCTGAAGTAATCCTAGTATCCCAGGTTTTTTTTGATCTTTTTGAGACAGGGTCTCTCTATGCAGTTCGGGCTAGCCTTGAGCTCACTTTGTAGCCCAGGCTGGTCTTGAACTCACAACGATCCTCCTGCCTCAGCCTCTCGAGTGTTGGGATTACAGGCGTGAGCCATCACACCCAGCGTATCCCAGTTTTAAATTGTTCTTTTTCTGGCATCCAATATAATGTGGCACTGAGGCTCTGCCACCCTTCCTTCCTTTAGGGGTTCCCCTCACAAATGGTCTTCCTGGCTTGTTTTAAATAACAAAACTTCCTTTCTGGGGAACTACATCCACATTTTGCCTTCCTAGTGAGTTCTTCCTCTTCCCAGGAACAATAAAGAGAAAGCATGAGACTGTGCTAGCTTTTAATATATTCTGGCTAAGAGAAAACAGAATAAAACAAAACACAGCAAAATGAAATAGGGGTCCCAGTGAAACCCTTGGCCCCACAACTCTTAGTTCTATGAAAGATTTGTTCAACCCTGGGGATGAAAGGAATAAACAGAAATAGAAATTGGAACTTAGGGAAGAGGGTTCAGGATATAAACTATGAGAGCAAGGTCTTTTGCTCATGTTCAATGCTGTATTTCCAATCCCAAGACTGATGCTTAATCAATACTTGCTAAAATGAATGAATGAATGAATAAATAAATAAATGAATGACAGGAAACTGAAACACACAAAGATGAATGGGAAAGTCCCAGAAAGTCTCCTACAGAACTGAAGTTTGGGAACTATTGGCTGGGACTAATTGACTTATCATGAAATTCATTTAGTTAAGTTTGTCTAGAAATATGTTGGTATGGAGAAATATAGTTTTGTGAAACTCTCATCTCAGACAGACATCAAGAATTATAAAGTATATTTCGTTACTGGTTAACAAATAAAAAGTTGCATGAAAAATGTTTGACCTGGGATATTAAAACAGGTCCCCAGGACTGAAAGAGTTCTTGGATGAGAATCTCAGGAATCTTGCTCTTTGAACAAGTTCCCTTGGGGATTCTGATATACTCTGAACTTTAGTCTCCACTCTGAAAATCTTTGTTCAGTCTAGAATTTCAAGCAGTCTAACAGCCATGAAAGAGCTGATCAACAAATTAATTCAACCACATTTTCAAGGACATCACCTGTTTAAAGGACAGAGAACAGGCACTGAATGATCATAAATAAAATGTGATTGTCTGCTTTCCAGATATTACTGGCCTCATTGCTGGGCTGTTTCCTTCCAAGTCCTTCCATTTACTCACCCCAGGCAAATCATACCCTTGCTGGTATAGCAGGCCCTGTAGCCTTAATCTTCCAAAGTAAACAGACAAAAAAGATTTTGCTGCCAGATATGAGGCTAGATTGGTGCTTGCAGGGAAAGACTGCTTAGCAAAGAACTAACAAAAACTCACACCCACAGCCCAGGCCAGTCATCGGATCTGTATGTACAGCAGGCATGGCCTGTCCTACCATAATTCTGGCAGAGCTATCAGCCACCTGTCCTGACAACTGGAGGCAAAACTTCCTGGAATGAGGATTATAGCTATACTGAAGGCCTAGGTTTATGGAGGCCTACTAGGAATTTTCTACACCAGCTGTCTCTCATCCTGCATCACTGGACACCCCCTGCCCCCCTCTGCATCAATTAATTAATCTACATGTATGTAAATCATGGACATACAAATGTACACTATTGTTTTCTATCTCCTGTACCTTTCTCTACTATGCCTCTTTCTTAGGTACTAAAAACCAAAAGTCACTTCTTTTCTTAAGTCAACTTTAAAATCATTTTCAGCTCTTCTTTTTCCTTGGAACTTCCACTTTTGCTCAGAGTAAGGAAGATGGTCCATATCTATCTGAATGGGAACTCAATCACTTTGTACCAGAGAATTCCTCTCTCTGAACCCTAGAACAGTGATGGCAAACCTGTTAATTTTCAGTGACACAAACAGCCTGCTGAGGAAGGCCTGTCATAGATCTGTTGTGAGTCTCCCACAGCATTCACTGAGCTACTCCTCTGCTAGTGGTCTTAGTAGAAGCCATATTATTTCCCAGGGTGAGCTGCTCTTAAATTTTTTTCTAAGTTGATTTGCAAATTTCTAGGACAGAACAACCATTTCCTATATTTCTATCTGGTTACCATACTGCCTTGCTTTAAAGAAAAGTCTTTTTTATTTACATCTGTATATGTGTGAGTGTGGAAGGACATAACAGCAATCACACTTCATGTCAAAAACTTCTGACACAGGACAAGTTAATTGAAATCTGTTCATCTTAGCAGAAGTAGGTGTCTTTTACCGTATTTGGTTGGTCAAACACCAAACTGCCAGTGCTATATTCCAGTTGCTTAAAACAGCAGTGACATTAAATTTTAAAGAAAAAGAGGTCTAGCCAGGCATGGTGTAATCCCAGCCCATAGGAAGCTGAGGTAACAGGATCATCATGAGTTCAAGGCCACATAGTGGATTACATAGTGAGTTCAAGCCTGGCTTACACTACATAGTAAGAACCCATCTCAACAAAAACAAAAATAGAAAATGAGTTCTACACAATCAGGGTCAGAGTAACATAATTATGGAGAAAAATAAAGGAGCCTCCCAAATGGATGTCAGAAATTTGGACTTTTTTTTTTTCTGGTCTTAATATTGAACTTGGGTCTCTTTGTGTGCTATTCAATAAGCTACAAACTCAGGCCTCTTTTGACTAATATTAACTGGGTTTACTTGATGAGTGTTACATGTCAGCAACATACTAAGAGGTTTACATAATCTCATTTAGTCCTCTCAGCCACTTATAAAGTGGGAATTATACTTCATTTCACAGGAAAAGAAACTAAGGTTGAGAGAGAAAGGGTGCTTAAATAACTTCCCAAGGTAGATAAAGAACAGATTAAGGATTCAAATTCAGATTTGCCTAACCTCCCAATTCTCTACTGCCTCTCTGATTAATTCTTAATGTAGATCCCCATGTTGTCTATAGAAGCATCTTTTCTATAGAAAGGGCCAAGAAAGCAATTTTTTAAAAGCAAATAGCCAACCCATAAACCCTTCCACAGAAGAAGTTGGAGGGGAGGACTTAAGAGATATACTTAATTTACTTTGGCTCTGGAGGACTTTGTGGTTTTTACCTTTTGTTTTTTAGTACCAGGGATGGAACTCTCGACCTCACGCTTGCTAGGCAGGCACTTACGCTACTGAGCTAAATACCCAGCCTCTCTTTTTTACTTTTTTTGACTTCATGTTTTTATAATCTGTCTTCTCCATCATTACTTACTGAATGTCAGTCTCTGATTGCTTCTATAGATAATTTCAACACTCTACTCATTCTGTTGTCTCCAATGTTTATATCCCTAATCTGACCACTATTTATCATCCTCATATACCTCTTAATAAGTTTCAAACTTCTCTCCGCTACTCACTACTGTTTCATCTCAGCACATCAGTCTCCTTTTAAAGTGCTCAATCATATCACATCACAACTTTGCTTACCACACTGCTACTGCACTTGGGAGGCTGAGGCAAGACGACAATTACAAGTTTGAGACCATCCTGTGCTAGAAAGTAAACTCAAGACCAGCCTGAACTGCATAGTGAGAGCCTATCTCAAAAAGATTAAAAAAAAAAAAAAAAAAGACCATCTCTAGTGGACTTCCCCATATTCTAACTCACCCACTCTATTCTGACTATGAGGCTTCCTTGTTGTTCCTTGGGTAAACAGGTCATTTTTTTTTGTTTTAATTTTAAAGGGAAAAAAAACAAAGCAATGGCATGAAATTTCAAAACAAGATTAATAGGGAAGTAACAATGATTAATACATTGCATATTATTATTTTCAGAGTAGTTGCTCATATTACAAGACAATATGCATGAAAAATTGATCAAACAATATAGGCACAAACTTCTGTTTTCAATGAACTAACAGAGATTAGTAGCATAACTATTTTAACTTATATATATGTATACATGTTTATTTTTTCTTTTCCCTTCCTTCTTTTTCCCTTTTCCCTATCCCAGTTTCTCTTTCCTTTCGAACAGTTTCTTCCCATTTCACAATATCTATTATACATTTTTTATCTTATTTACGCTTTCCACTTCTTAGTGTAGGGAAACAATTTGATGTTCATGTATGTGAGTCTGATTTATTTCTCTTATGAGTATAGTCTCCAGTTGTATCCATTTACCTAAAAAGTCTCTTCCTAAGGATCTTTTAATGGCTGTTCCTTTTGCGTGGGGCTTGTTTCTACAAGATAAGTGGATAGCACATCCCCAAGTCTTCTATATGCCTCTTCAAAACCCATTTAAATCTGTAATCTACCTTCTTGTCCCAGGACTCCAACTACCTTCTGGGTTGCTCTATTTTTATTTTTAGCCATAGCACTTAGTATTATGTTCTTGTATACTACGTAAAATTGTATTTTCTCATTCCACAAAAGTAGGAATGTTTACATTTGGCTCACTGTTGTAGCTTCATCACCTGCACAATGCCTAATAATATGCACTCAGCAAATATTTGCTGAACTACAGTTTTAAATACTAGCAAGAAAAACTGATCAAGTCAATGCAGGATGCCATGGCTTGTAGGACCCTCAGGCTTTGAGTACTCCATGGTTCTGATCCATTCAGAAGGCACTCGTTCATCTGACTGAGAAATCCAGGGGTTGGGCGCTATTTGTAAGGGATAATATGTGGTTACATCTGTCTACATTTTAGACAATCTATTCTAGCTGTAGAGGATGACCCTGGGGTAAAGAAGGCTGAAATAATTATGAGGCTAATATAATAGCTTAGGCAAGAGATGATGAGGGCTTAAGAAATATTTACTAGGTAAAAAAGAAGGATGTGATGACTGATTAGATGGTGGAGTATTCATTACATATTGAGGTACTCAGAATGAATTAAGTTTTTGTTCGGTTACTGAACAGATAATGCCACAATAAGACAGAACATTCTAGAAGAAGCCTATTTGAGAGTGGCCTGGTGAGACTTCTTGTCCATTTAGATTAAGATTTGTTTACGCAGTCCATTGACAAATAATTAACTTGATTAAAACAGAAAGCTCACCCAGGGGCTCAAAGCAGCAGAGTATAAACAAAAAAGGATCCTTCAGGCAGATCACTGTTTACATTCCCATTTATCAATGGCCCTGAGCTGGACTTTGGGCAGCCGGATTCCCTTCTAAAGAAAAACACATGAATGTTTAAAAGTTTCACGTTGATTGCACACTAAAAGACATAAACTACATATAAATTCAGTAGACCTCAATGATGGCTGGACCCATTTCATTGGAAAATAACTTCTAGACTGGGCGATTTAAAAAGCAACCCATCCTAAAGATCCTCTAACAAAGGTTTAATAACAAAGTAGTTCAATCTACCCCTTACATAACTAACCCCCTCGTCCCTTACCTGGAAAGTTCTCTCGATTGAGCTTAGGCCTGCGGATGATCACAAAATCTTTATCATTTCCTTTACTCTTCAGCCTTTTCCGTGGAGGGCTCTGCGGGTGGCCCAGGTTTGGGAGCAGTTCCTGGGGAATGTTCTCACTGTCCACCTCCTCTTTCTCAAGGGCAGAGACCCCCATGCCTGACAACAGTTCAGAAGTCTTGCTGGAATCCCATCCCCATGTGAAGCTGGTGCTAACGTTGCTACTCTGGTCTGGAATCTCCTGGAGGTGCTTCCTGTGGAAAGGCACAATATCATTCCCTCTTGAAAACCCACCCCTAAGTAATTTCAAGGTAGGCAATGAAAGAAGCAGCAAGTTATGCTTCGTTGATAACTTTAACTGCAGTTAATAAAAGTGTGTTTTTTACGTGCCCACTGCTAGCTATTCCCAAGAATGAAAGAGGAAAGAGGAAACAGAAAACAGAGAGAGAGAGAAGAGAAAAAAACAGAAAAATCTTTTTTGATTTAAGATCATGCAGAAGGCCTCAAGACTTTCTTCCCGTGGAAAGAACAAGGAAAGAGGGAGTCAGACAGGGATTGTAAACCGCAGTAGGAAAACCCAATTAGGGAAGCCAAATTAAATTGCATCTGACTCCCGCACTGAAACATCCATCAATCCGCACATTTCCCAAGGGGGTAAGCAATCATTCACTTAACAGCATTAATAACGATCTTAGTATGTAGCAATATCCGCGGCCTAAAAGAATTCAGCAGGTCCATCCACGGTCTGACTTCTTTGCAATCAACTTACCTGTGCATGGCGTCCACTGGGTCCGGAGTTTTAAATACGTGCATTAATTGCAGAACTGCCCGCCTCCTGGATTCCCGCTTTGGCGCGCAGTGGCTCCCAGCGTGCAGTTTTGGCCCCTAGCCGTCAGACCCGCGAACTGTAGCAACGTTCCATTCCTGCAGCGCGCGCAGAGCTCCTCGCTCCGCTCTCTCTATGGCTGCCGTCTGAGCCTGCAGCCTACTGGGAATTGTAGTTTTTTTACGTTTAGCTGTACAACAGGCTCACTCCCACTTCCGGTTCAAGCAGTATTTGCCCGCCTTCCAAATACCCACAACCCTTAGCGGCTCAGGGCTGGCCACCTCGCGTGGTAGGCGGGGAGACGGAAGTGGGCGGGGCTTCAATTGACTGGGAAATGTCAGCTGCTTGACTGTACGAGGTTTTCTTTCTTGGGAGCCGGGAGGCCTTTTAGTGACCCCCACCGTCGTCTCCCTTGAATGTAGGTCTCAGGTCCTGGACTGCTGTGGCGGACGCGGAGTTTACCGGTCCCTTCCAGACGCTGTCTGGCGAGATCCGTCGGTGAGCCCAAGAGGGTGGAGTGTGAGGCGCGTTGGGGTCGGAGTCCTGGACGACCGCAGACTGATATAGCGGGGGTCCGAGAGTGTGAGTGGCTGCCGCCGCGAGGCCCACCTCTTTAGCCTCAGCTTTCAGCTGAAGAGAAGCTATTAGCCTGGAGGATCACACCTGCTGGTCCCTTTGCCCTAAAGCTTCTTCCGCTGGGGAGGGGCCGCCCTTAGGAAGGCGTTGGTGACAGGATCCTTCCCTCATCTGTAAAATTGGCACGGCGACGAGGCACATCTCACAGGCTTGAAGTGAGGATCAAATAAGATAATGGGTGTGAAAGCCTGTTGTAAAGTAAAACGCAGTTCCAACGAAAAACGGTGATTTATTTTTCGAGGAACCGGGGACCGCAGTGGTTCCTCCGTGCGGTATGGAAGCAGTGTGTCCTGCAGCCTTAACAAGCCTTGTAGGTGCTAGCAAGGGAATAAGGTGCTTGCAAAGGGCTTTACCAGGCAAGCAATAGGCCACCAGCGATGCCATTCGGATATACTAGCGCAAGCGACTGTATTCGTTTGCGTGACCCTGTAAAAACAAGCTGCATTTAGCTTATCTCTGATTGGAAGAGGTTGGGGGCGGTTACAGTAGGTAGCATGCCATCTTCCAGGCACGGATGACCATGCGAAATCCACTGTGCAAAGTGTTATTACAAATGATCCTAGGAAAACAGTGGGAGAGAAAAGGAGGTAGAATTCTAACCCTAATAAAAACGAAAAAGATTTATAATGTTTAAAAATAAGCTCCATCACAAGCATATTAGATTATTAATTCAGTATACTATATGATATACTCTTGTGTTTCTTTGAAAACAAACTTAATTCACTTTACTCTGAAATTAAATCTTCCTTGCCCAGGTGTGTGCTTCTTTCAAGCTTAGTGGTTGGATTGAAAAGTAACTATCTTGGCAGAAGAAAGAATTAGGTATCTTTAATTTGCTCTTGAAAGTAATGATTGATATAAAGAGATTTGTTAATAAATTGATTTTGATTGAAATGAGGCTAAGAATACCAGGCTGAATTCAACATTCATTAAACTAATATTAACATATGGAAGATATTTTAAAATGCAGCCCCCACTATATATGTATTCAGTAGTCTCATTTTTGAAAATCGAATATAACAGAGAGGATTCTATTTACATAGAAGAGCAATGTGCTTTTTAGTTTAGTTCCATCATAGCATGGAGTAAATCTTAAAACTCCTTTAGCTTTTTTTTCTTATTTAACTCAGCAGGACAAAAGGATGAGGACCATTTCATAGCAACAAGTTTTTATCTGCTAATCAAATTTCAGTCGTTTCTCTTGATTAGTCTTAAAGTAGATTTTTAGTTCTCTTCGATTTAATGCTCTGTGATAGATGGGACAAAAACAAAAAAGTCCTAACTTGCTATATGTTTCCTACTTCTCTCATATGGATTATATTATATTAGCTTACATTGATTAGTGGTGCTATTGCATATAAAGTGAAAAGTTTAATTCTATATGGCTTTTTTTGGCATTGGTTGGTTTGCTTTCATATGGCTTCAAAAACTTTCTCTTATCTTTCTTATTTTTCAATGACCTTCTCTTATTTTTAAATGAGAGGGATAGTTCCTTGTGGTACTCTATATCTTAAACTGAATGCTCTTTATATCTGAAACCTTAAATATAAGAATAATGATTGTTTAAAAGACTTATATTTGACTTTTTTTATTATTCAGTTCTAGTTCCAGTTATTTTTGTTTTTTATTAAGATCTTGAGTTGTCTCCTAATTTTTATCTATTTTATTATTTATTTTGTCCCCAGTTTGTCACATATTTGAGTAAAGATAATTATGTAAGTTAACAGTAAATCTAATGAATCGTTAGGTCCTCACCAGAAAATTTTCAGTTTAGGAATGTTTGGTTTTGATAAAACTTTTATCAGGTTTTTATTTGTGTTTTCATCAATTGTTACCAGTTCTTGCTCTTTCTATCTCTCCTTTTAAACATTAGAATTCCTCAAATTCCAAAATTATCTTAATCTCTAAAGTTTTCCTGAAAGAATATTATCTGCCATAAGATACTCAGGAAACAGAACTCCCAAGTTGGGAACTTTAACAAGCTGATTATAAAACTATTATAAAACCATTTGAAAATAATATTGAATAATATCTTGATGATTGGATAAAGACTAAGTTGGTTTTTGAATGTTTAAGATTTTGGAACTGATATTTTGAAGGTACAACATATGTATGTATACATCAGGCACTAAGATTTACTAGAACGAATTGACTTTTTGATTTTGAGTAAAATCAACTTTTCACTGCTGTGCTGTTAATGTCACCCTTTGATAGCTGTAACACCCCATCCCTGATAATTCTTCTTTTGCTTTATTTTCCTTTCTATTTGAGAATTGAACCCAGAGATTTACATAGGCTAGGCAAGTGGTTTACCATTGAGCTATATACCCAGTCCTTTTAAAACTAAATTAAATTTTATTTTGAGACAGGGTCTTGATAAATTTTTCAGCATGATGGTTAATCTTGATCATCAGGTTAACTGGCCTGAGAGGTGCCTAGGAAATCAGTAAAGCATACTTCTGGGTCAGCTATGGGGATATGAGTTTAGGGACTAAATCTGGTCTCTGGTTCCTATCCTTTTGGGCTCTTCCTCGCTTCCAGCTTCCCAGATGGCTTGAGTTGATCAACTTTCCTCTGCCATACCTTTCTACCATGATGTCTCTGCTTTGGAGCCAGCTGACCAAGAACTGAAACCTGAAACTGTGAGGTAGAATAACCCTCTCCTTCTTTAAGTTTGGTGTCAGGTATTTTGTGCCATCAATAGGAAAGTTGACCAGTATACCAACACTGGCCTCAAACTTGAAATACTCCTGTCTCAGCCTTCTTAGTAACTAGGATTGTAGGGACATGCTACCCTTCCTGGCTTCCCTGTCTTTTCTAATCTCCTGGAACTGAATTTTGATTTGCCTCTAAATTGTAGCATGATCTTGACCTTCTCCCTAAACATATTATTTTAGTATTTGAAGGGTAATATTAGTCAACTGTTGGGGTCAAAGACATATTTCTGCTTTTGTCCTTGAAAATTTTTGTAAAGCTACAGATGCTTATAGTTCAGCAAATGGCCTGTGATAGTCCATCTGTGTTTTAATCATGTGCCTAGAAGAATGACATTGTCTTTCTATAATGCCATGAGTGTGTTAGGTACACCTTCTTGATATGGTTCTGAGATGTGTTCTGTTTCTTCAAAACAAACATGAAGAGATGTTTGGGCAACCTTGCAGACTGAGGAAGATAACCCTAGTTTGTTGAGAGAAGCATAGGAAACAGTTTCTGTGAGCCTATATAACATTCTCATGTAGCAACAATGATGGGTCCAGACTATTGGAGCTACAAAGAATGAGAAGTAAAAAACAATTGCTTTCTAGTCACCATGTTTTTTGAGGAGACAAGGAATAGACCAGTTAGGGGTAAAGGTATGCTGAGAGACCACTGAGACAACTAGGTATTTTCTAGAAGTATATGATACAAAGGCAGCAGAGATGAGCACCCAGCATTTATTGAAGATCTGCGTTGCCTAAAACTCCTACTTTGTGTATTATTTGATCATAGCAACCTATCTAAGGTGGTTTCCTCCTTTAAAAGTCTACATTGCATAGAGGTTACATAATTATGAAATAGAGTTGGGATTTGGAGCCTAGGTTTGCTAAAGGGTAATATTTTTAAAAAGTTATCATTTTAGGCATTTAACATCTGGCAAAACTTTTCATTTTCTTTGCATTTTATCTACATATTACTACGCTGATTTAAAAATTATTTTTGAATTGTAATATAGATTAATTATTAAAAATTACATATAGAAGAAAGGACAAAAAGAAGATAGAAATTATCTCTTTACTACAATGTGATAGCCACTATGATATGTATATGTATATGTATATATCCTTTCTCCTAGGCTGGGAGAATCTGATGATCTCCTTTAATCAATAGTGTTGCTGTTTGGTAGTGTTTGATTTAGGCATAGACTCCCTGCTTTGTGAAGCATGACTAAAATAGTAGGATTAGTGTTTTAAAATCCTTAACTGTTTTTCTCAAAAAGAAGTGGGCAGCAATGGGATGGGACTGTTTAATACAAACATATAAGTTCAGTGTCTTCAGAGTTAAATAATGCTATAGGGAAAAACAATATTGTAGATATATTTTTATTGCCATTTTAGCTTTTCTTGAAAAAAGTTACTTGTTTTGCTTGGACAAAGAATATATAATTTTTGAAAGATTTTCTATATGTGTTGACAAATTGTTGCCCTTCTAGCAATGAATTATTTAATAAGCTGGGCTTGGATTGTTCAGTTTTTGTTGTTATTAGATTTTAACTGAAATTTTTGTAATAAATTATAATTTAATTTCCAAATAACTAAGAGAGAATAAGATACCCTTAGATTATTACCCTTAGATAGCCAGGACAGGCTACAGAATTCCTAAGAATTCTTAGAAGGTGCTAGTCTGTAACAATTGTTCTTTTCTTTAGGCATAAGTTTGAAGATAGGCTTTAAAATGGTGACTGTCATTTGAGATTAAGGAAACCCTAATTTTTATCTCTATTTCATAAAACCAGTAGGTCTCATCTGTTTTATAAGAAGAAAACATTCAGTTAAAAGGAGAGAAGTAGATGATGAAGTAAACAGACTAACTCACAAGCATGGCCTCCCCTCATCTGGGGAACAAGTACATGCGATTAGGGTATCCAGGGAGTCTAGTGCTAAGATTTAGGCAATCTTGGCAAGTTAAGATCCTAGAAATTAGAGACTCTTCTCCAGAGGAAAGCAAACCTATAGCTACGTTGTGAGACTCATAAAAAAATTTAGTTGAGCCATAATAAGTTTAAATTTATATAGGAAATATCTCTACATGATATATCATAAACAAAAATCACATTTAATAAACTATTTTCTTGCTATTTTATATTGTTGAAAGTTTCTTTCCATTCCTCTGTGTATTTTCATTCTTTTTTTTTATTTTTTGCAGTGCTAGGGATTAAACTCACGACCTCACACTAGCCAGGCAGGCACTTATGCCCCTGAGCTAAATCCCCAGCCCTGTATTTTCATTCTTAATCATCAATAAATGAACCCCTCTCGTTACCATCTATCTCCTTATCCTGCTACATTTTTTCAGAATAAGGAGATAGATGGTAACGAGAGGGGTTCATTTATTGATGAATATTTTTAAATGTGTGACTATTCAATAATCATTTTTGCATAAGAACAATAGGTAAAGTGACTGTCTAAAGAAAATGAGATTTATGTAGGTAAGTGAAAAGTGGTGAGTATATCTGTGAGGCAGCAAAATAAGTTTTTTTTTTTTTTTTTTTTTGAGACAGAACCTCTATGTAGTTCAGGCTGGCTTTGATTCTTCTGCCTCAGCCTCCCAAGTGCTAGGATTACAAGTGTGTGCCACCATGCCAGCAAAAATAAAAATTTTTAAATCCTGAAAGTTGAGTTGTTAGAATAAATTAGCATAAAATGAAAATTTTTTTCAAACGAAAGATTAAATTATGGACTTCCGATATCTTAGAAAACTTTATTTTGCTAAGTATCTAACTGCTAGAATCTTAATTTGCTAAGATTGCCTAAATATGTAATTTCCTAGAGTAGTGTATTTAAAATTTTTGTTTTAGGATTTAGAGCATTGAGAAACTCTAGATGACACTGTATTTGAACTGTTCACATCTGGAATTAATGTTTTAATTTGTAATATTTTAAGAGTCAGTGTGACTTTTTTTCTGAAGGTATAATGTGAATTTTTAAGATGAATTTTAAATACTAAGATATAAGGACTCGACATTGGGAATTATTCTTTTAATCTTATTCTCAGACCAGTGTAAAGCATTACAGTTTGCCCAATACCTATAATATTAGAAAATTCATTTTTTGTTTGTTTGTTTTCAGTGAACAGATATGGTACAGAACTGTACATGAATAACTTCAGTTACTCAGAGTGAATATTCAATAATGAGTGGTGCAGCTTTGGGACTCGAGATTGTTTTTGTCTTTTTTCTGGCTTTGTTTCTACTTCATCGATACGGAGACTTCAAGAAACAGCATAGACTTGTAATTGTTGGAACACTGCTTGCTTGGTACCTCTGCTTTCTTATTGTTTTCATACTGCCTCTGGATGTTAGTACGGTAAGAAGTAAAACTGATTTTCACAATTTTAAAGCAACTGTAGTTATATAGTTTGTTTGAGATATGTCTTACTGAGCTAAATTATATCAGGTTATGCTTATATTTTGAATTTAAATGTTATTTTAGGAATTTGATCATTAAATAGCATAGTCAGAAAGATAACATTAGGTAGGTAGATTTATAAACCCCACTATCTCTTAAAAATTTAATAACTTATGACTTTCATTTTTAACTAATTGCTTTAGACAATATACAACCGGTGCAGGAATGCTGCTGCAAATTCAAGCCCTTCAGAGAGTAACAGCAGTACAGGATCATATGCAACTATTGCTCCTGTTCCCAGGTATTTTATTCTTTGTATTTTTATTTATTGTTTCTATTTTATGCTGTAAGAGGAAAATTGTTTAAACACTGTTTTGTCAACCATACTTTTTATATTTATAAAAATTAATCTCTACTGATCCACTTTTATCCTTCACCAGTATTCTTTTTATTATGGCATCTTCTATATAAATCTAAACTAAATATTTGTTGATGCACTGTAGATGGTAGTGAAAAACTCAGAGGAGACCTGATTTTTTAGCCTGACTTTTCTACTTTCCAAGTAGACTTTCAGAATTTCCAGAATTTCTGAGACTTCCAGAATTTTTATTTCCTCACGGCCTCTGTCTCATATCTAAAAAAACAGAGCATGAATATTTCTGGGTTTCAGTACCATAAATACATAAATTAGGTAGCATGCAATTTTTGGTTTTTGTTTCTGCCTAATTTACAAGGTTATTCTATATATTTTATATTGCACATCTTTTAAAAGCATTGGTGTTTTAAATGAAGAGTGAATATAGTTCAAACTGTCACAAGGTAATACTGAATTCATATCAAATGTCCAGGTAAGAAACTAATCTATGTTGGTATAAAGTTTGACCAATGCGTTGAGTAGTGTGTGTTTCTTTATGCAACTGTAAAAAAAACTGAAAGAGTTTTGGCCCTAAAATAAATTACTGTACAATCATGGCAGTGGTTTAACAGTCATGGCAGTGGTCTAACATGGCAAAAGGCTAAAACGGAAATGCCTACCACTTCCTGCTTCTTCCTTTGCCCGAACTGCAACTCCTCTTCCTGTTTGTGCACACAGAGAGTTCCAATCAGCTCCTTGGATGTCACCGAGGCCTGCCCTAAGGCCAGCCCTAAGAAAAAGCCAGGCTGCCTAGAGTCATGGGTTTCTCTCCACGTCCTCAAAATAAAGACTACTTTTTATATTATATTTTTTCTCTTATTGCGCCGAAAACTTAACAAAAACTTACATTGAATAAATTTAAATTGTATTTGTTAGTTCTCTTTGAAGCACTGTTAGAAACTGTTTATAGATCAGTTGAAGTTATAAGATGTTGTTAAATCCTTGGATTGAAGAATATCCGCATCTAAAAGACTTACATGGAATCTATGGTCAGAGACTCATCAGAAAATTTAAACCCAATCATGTATGGATACTGGTGTACATCTCCATAAAATCTATACTATAGTGATTAATTTAATCAATACTCCAGTTTCTAGAAGTTAATCACCTAACATCTTCTCCCCTACTCCCATTTCTACATAACAATTAAAACAGAAACAGAATAAAACTTCCTGGAAGGCTGAGACAGGAGGTTCAAAAATTCAAGGCCTATTTGAGCTACAGAGCTAATCCAAGGCCTGCCTGGGCTACATAGTGAGATCCTGTTTGAAAAAACCAAACCCAAAACCAAAAACAAAACCAAAGAAAAGCCTTAACCAACTGCACAAATTGGAAAGAGTTGTCATTAGAGATTTGATTTAATAACATTTACTTTTGAAGACTTGCATTATTAGTCTATTTGTTGAACATTCTTTTTACTCTTTGACTAAACATACACTGAAAGTCGAGGACTAAATGGCATTTCTCTTTAGAACAAATTGTTTTGTTCTCTTTGTGTGTGTGTGTGTGTGTTTCAGTTTCAGAGTCAGCTTTGAATTTTAAGTTTTCTATGACATCTTAAGACGCAAAGTCAGTAATTATTAATCTGATTAAAAGAACTGTGCTGCACATAAATTAATTATATAATTCATTTAAGCAATAATCACTCATGATTAATTGGCTTTAAAATTTCTATTATACAGGCAACATCCATGTTTTAAGCCATGGAGTTACATTCCTGATGGAATCATGCCAATTTTTTGGAGGGTAGTATATTGGACTTCACAATTTTTAACATGGTACGTGACAGAGAAGGATAAAATTTTTTAAATTTTGGCTAAAGTAAAAAGGGGAGGTTATTTTTCAGTGAACCTTTGTATTTTGCAATGTATTTTCCTCCTTAAATTAGTATCTGCTCCCTTTCTGCTAGCTTGTGTCTCCCCTTTATTAAAAAGGGAGGGAGAGGAAAAGAAAAGAAAAACAACAAAAAAAAAGAAAACAAACAAAAAACCCAAAAAGCTTTCCTTATTACTATTTCCTTCCAATTATTGCTCTCTCTCTTAACCTTCAACCCAGTCTTTTTCTAGTCCTTTTCTTCACATGAAACGATTCTTGCCAAGGTCACCACTATTCTTTGGTGTTCTTCTATCTGCTTAATCAATATTCACAATTTCCTTTATGGATTTAAGTTTGATCATCTTGTGTGACTCCTAGGCAGTTTTAATTAGAGCCGTGATTTTATTGGTCAATAACGTATCCCAAATTTTTCTGTAGACTTCTGTAAACCCATTGTAGCTTCATCTTTCTGCTGTCTTCACTGGTTTCACAGACACATTTACCCACTGCCTACTGAACATCTTTGAGATCAACTAAGGTTTCAAATTGTGCTGAATATTGTAAAAGAAAAAAATCACAACAGTGTAAATGAGTACCCCTGTAAATTCATGCTTATCATTTTCTACTGGACCCACAAAATTGCATTTCTTTCTTTGTTTCATTAGTCAGTTTTTTGTTCATTTCCTTCATCAAACATCTCTAGTCACTTAAAATTTCTATCCTTTTTATGGCTTTTTTTTCTCCCACTAAAGTCACCTTCACTCTTGCAACTTGACTTTACTTTCTATCTCACTGTGAAAATAGAAGTCTTTAGATGGCTGTTCTTTCAGCTTCTCACAAACAAATTCCTATCCATCTTTTCTCTCTTCCCTTCCAAGGATGGAAGAATTATTCTTGCAAAGCTGCTCCCTCTTCCTGAATTGAGGACCCATCTTCAGCTTTTGTCATCTACTTACAGCTTTTAGTTTTGAAAAAATAATTACCTTACCCTTTAAAACAAACAAGCAAACAAAAAAATCTCTCAACTCAAACACTTTCCAGTCTCCATCTTGTAGATTTTATTACAATTAAAGTCTTTTTTGGAGATTTTACACTGAATTGTATTTTCTACTAAAAAAGCCACAGATTATGTTTAGTTTGACTTTTTTTTTTATACTGGAGATTGAACCCAGGTCCTTGAGCATACTAGGCAAATGTTGTACCACTGAGCTACAACCCTAGCTCCTTTTATTTTATGAGAAAGGGTTTTGTCATGTTGCACAGGCTGTTGTCAAATTCTTGATCCCCTCCCTTGACCTCCTAAGTAGCTGAGATTATGGATGTGTGCTACTGCACCCAGCTTCTTAAATTTTTTTCAAAGCAAATGTGCCCATTCACCAATATTCAGCTGATAACAGAACATAAACAATGCTCTCAGAAGCCTTCTTCCTGCTCCTTCCTTGTCATCTCCAGTCCCCAAAGACAACCATGATTCTGGCTTCCATCACCATAAATTAATTTTGCTTAACTGTGACTTTTATAGACAGAATTGTATGATATATAATTTTTTCTCTTTGCTTATACATTTGAGATACTTATCTGTTATATGTATCAGTATTATATTCTTTTTCTTTAGTGTAAAATATTCCATTTTATGTATATATAATAGTTTATTCTACCTACCCAGGTACACTTAAAAGAACTCTCCACATTTGGTGGCTCTATTTGCTCTTATTGCTCAACCCTTAGTAGCTGTTCTTTCTATATCCATGCCTGCACTCACACATACCAGTTCTTAGTTTACTTGACCTCTTGGCAGCATTTGATTTTATTGTTTTTTCTTTCTGGTTTTAAACATTTCCTTTTCCTGGTTTCTCTCCCACTTACTCTTTGGTTTTCTTCATTGTTCCTTTTCTGTACTCTGGTCTTCTTCACTGGATCCTTTTTCTCCTGTTTCTCTGTATCTGTCTTAAAAGTTGGTATTTTTCAGCTCTTTCCTTCTTCATGCCACATATTCTTATTTCCAGAGATAATCTACTGATAATATTTTTGTACCATTTATGTGATGATTACTCCAGAATCTATTTCTAGTCTTTCCTGACTCTGTAGCTGGATACCCAACTACTTCCTCCCTTTGTAACTCTTGTTGGATGTCTCTTAAGTTGGAAGCACTAGGGTTAACAATCAATCCCTCCTATTTCTTTTCCTTTTTTAGACAAGATCTCACTGTGTAGCCCAGGCTGGCCTTAGACTCCTGATCCTTTCACCTCAGCTTCCCACGTACTGGGATTCCAGGCGAGTGCCGGGATTACAGGACAGTTCCACCATGCCTGACTCTCCCTCCTGTTTGTTATTATCACTTTCCTTAACCTCCCAACTAGTTCCAGTGTTATTCCTTTTCAGGCCTTCTGAAACTTAATCATATGTCCTTTCTATTAAAGAAGTTTCCTCATTTTTTGCATGCAGCCTGGATTCTTCATGAGGACTTTAAAGTCATATTTTTAGGCTTATCTGAAATCTTTCACATTTTTATGTTTTGCTGATCCTTGTGGTCTCCTTTGCCCCGAGAGTGTTTATTACTTTCTGTTGCCTGAGGCCTTTGTTTCCCCCAAATTTAATATTATAAAACTACTCAATAATTGATTCTGGTTTATGGTTTATCCACTGTTAATGTATAATTATTAATGAGAATTATCCATTAAAATTGAGATTTGTATATTTCTGGCATTCTGAGCTGTACTGGTATCTTATTTTCTTTCTTGTTACTGGGACAAAATACCTGACACTCACAGTTTGGAGGAGGAGAGGTTTATTTTAGCTTGCAGTTTCAGAAGTCTCATTGCTTGCATGGTATAATAGCTCCAGGTAGAAGCAACATGGCAGAGGGGCATAGCAGAGGAAGACAGCTGCTTATGTCATTGCACCCAGGAATCAGAGGGAGAAGGAAGCCAGAAAGGAGATACACACTCCCAGGTCACACCCCCCGGGGGACTGCTTTCCCCACACTAACTAACAGCAGGTCAGCTATAGCATCCCCCTGTCCAGTCCTCTTCCTAAAGCCCCACCTGTCTGTTTAGACATGATGCTCTTGGGGGACATGCAGATATAAACCAGAACAACAGATATATAATTACTTTGTTTTTCTAATTACATTTTTCTGCCCATCTAGGATTCTGTTACCTTTTATGCAGTCATATGCAAGATCTGGAGGGTTTTCCATCACTGGAAAGATAAAAACTGCATTGATTGAGAATGCAATCTACTATGGCACATATTTGCTAATATTTGGAGCATTTTTAATTTATGTAGCTGTAAACCCACATTTGCATTTAGAATGGTAAGAAAAGTAATCTTCTTAATATTGTTTCTGCATATATTTTTCCTTGAAATTCTTTTCTCATATATATAAGAATATAGATATTTTATCGAGGACCTTAGCAAGTTATGTGTTTTATAGATTACTCCATAAAAATCTAAATAATCCTTAATACTAAGAAAGAAAATGTTGGATAAAATCTTTAAAAATAGGTGTTAGGTATTGTACATGATGGCATATTCCTGTAATCCCAGCATCCTGGGAGGCTGAGGCAGGAAGATCATAAGTTCAAGTCAAGCCTAGGCAACTAAGTGATATAGCAAGACAATTTTAAAAGAAAAAGAAAAACATTAAAAAATTTTCAAAAAGCACCTAGGGCAAGTATGTTTCCTTAGAGAAAAATCTGTATGCATTTTTTTAAACTATTAAATACTCCACATTCCAATTTTAACTGTAATAGAAGCAGTATTTTCTATGTTGAAGTCCATTTTTGAGTTATAGTGTTACCTAGTTTGTGAGCTTAATTCTTTCTATGATTTCATTACAAACTGAATTGAATGAGAACTGAATCAAATTCAATGGTTAGACTCAATGTTGACATTATGGAGAAATTTGATTTGGTTATCATCCAATTAAATTTGCAACCAGAATTGTGGGAAGAATTAAGTTCATGAACTGTCTTTTTTTTTTCTTTTAAAATACAACTGAAGATATGAATCTCAGTACTTGAAATTATAAACTTTTCATATAAAATCCTACTTACCCTTTAAAATGGTTTACTGAAAAACCATTTAATGCTAATAAATTTTATTTTACTTTTTTGTAGGAAAATATATTTATCACAGCTCTCTATTTATGCTTTCTCTTAGGAATCAACTTCAGACAATTGGTATAGCTGCTGCCAATACATGGGGTTTGTTTCTTCTTGTGTTGTTGCTGGGCTATGGCTTGGTGGAAATACCTCGGTCATATTGGAATGGAGCAAAAAGAGGTTATCTACTTATGAAGACTTATTTTAAGGCAGCCAAACTGATGACAGAGAAAGCAGATGCAGAAGAGAATTTAGAAGATGTTATGGAGGTAGACAAATTTAAACTTTATAAGCAGTAGTTACCATATTGAATGTGTTTCCTTTTTGATACTGCTGGTTTTTTGTTAGCAAATTGGTGGCTTCATCTACAAAGTTGATGTTCATTCAGGATGATGTTCTACTGACAATTCAGTCTATTGTCTTAGGTAATTCTTTTTTTTAACTGTGGTCTTGGGTGCCCATACTAGGCAAGTACTTGGATTTTCCAGCAACTCTGTTTAAGAAAATGTTTTGAGGCAGGGTCTTTATTAAGGTGACCAAGATGAACTTCATGTTTCATTTGCCTCATCCTACCTGTTAGGTAGCTGGAATTATAAGCCAATATTACTTGGCTTGGGGTAGCTTTAAGTAATGACCTCTTTTACTCTCAAATATTTCCTAGATTAGACAATAGATTATATGATTGCTCTAAATAGTGAAGTGAAGTGATCAGAAAACACTTTTTTCTGAAACCTTAAGCTACGCAATCCTACCAAATCTGGAAAACTCTTTAAAGAACAATTTGCATAGATGTCTATATCACCAAATTTTGTTTTCTATCTGCAAAGCACTTCATTTTATTCCCTTGTAAAATTCAGTTGACTTAAAGAAACTTTACCAAATTTTTCTGGAGTCTATGCTTTAGAAAGTAAAAGTTTGAGTAATTACGTAAAAATATACAACAAATTATAAAACTTTTGTTGTGTTAAGTAATAATTTGGTTTTACAAGAAATAATTGTAGTCACTTCATATTTTTGCTCTAGGGGGAAAATATTTCACTTTGGTAATGTTTGTTTCCAACTGAAAACCTCATTTTGAAAGCCTTTCAAAGAGAATAAACTCCAAAAGTTTTAAGAACCAGGTTAGCTTATGTTTAGCTCTCTAGCCTTATCCTAATCAAGCCCTCCATCCTCTTTAAGTCTGCTCATTTTGGCTACTCAAACTTGCTAATGATGAAATGATAATTCAGTATTATATTATTAATATATGTGCATTATAATTACTAATATGTTATATGTAGTATAATCCTATCTTAATATTTACCTCACACTCAGCCTTATCTCCTTAAACTTGATAATGGTAATAATAATGACAATATATAGACTATATACCTAAATTTTGAGCACTTTACTATATGAATATACAATTGACCTTGAGTAATACAAAAGTTGCAGCCATTCACCCCTACACAGTCAAAACACCATTTAAATTTTGACTGCTAACAATTTAACTACTAATAGCTTATAGTTGATCAGAAACTTTACTTGTATGATAAGCAGTTGATTAATACATATTTTATGTTACATGTATTAAATGATTAACACATATTGCATATGTTATATATGTCATACATGGCAAAAAATACCCTAGAATCAAAAGAGATCACTTTTTACTGAGATAAAAAATTTACTGGTGCAAGAACCTGTTCCTGTGGGATGTTCAGTATCCCATGGTGTTTTTAATTTGCACTTGATACTGCACTTGAACTCACCACTCACAAAAAAGGGTAATTGTAAAATTATTATGGTAGTTCAGTAAGTTAATTTTATGCAGTTATGATTTAATACTGTGTATTTACATTGATTTACATTTCTCAATTTAATTACCTGTGGTTTGTAAATGTACTGATACGTTCTAATGAATTTTAACTTTATAATATATTTGTATGTATTTTATGGTAGTAAATAGTAAAATAGACTATTCACAAATATTTTATGCATTCCTTATGTGCATAATGTCTCACTTTTTAAATATTTCTATGCTATATTTTGATCTGTGATTTTGTATAAAGTTTGCAATTTTCAAAAAATGATACAGATGGACTTGTGCATGTCAAAGCTATATTTTTCAGGGGTCAACCATACTTAATTCTCATACAGCTTTATAAAGAGATTTTTTAAAGTGCCCATTTTATAAGTGAAGCAGATAAGGCACAGAGAGTTTAAATAACTTTGCTGCATTTGTACAACTAGTAAGTGATGAATCTAGACAATCTAACACTAGTTAGTCCTTTAATAGGGATTAGCAAATTTTTCAATAAAGGACCAGATAGTAAATAATTTAGACTTTCTGTGCCACGAGGTCTCTGTTGTACTATTCTGTCATTGTAGCATGAAAGGGGTCATACCCAATACATGAATGAATAAGTATGCATGTATTTCAATTCAAGAGCAGCTGGTAGACTAGCTTTGATCTGGTTTAATGACTTTTTCTTAACTATTATATTTATTACTTCTCTTTCCTGCCTTTGAGCATGTTAGTCTCAAATTTTTGGAATACTTTTTACTCTCTTTAGTTAATTTCTACTTCATTTTCAGGTCATAACATAAACAAGAATTCTTTAAGAAAGCCTTCCCCCTAGGAAGCATCCTAGGGCTGCTGTAAGAAAAGTACTGCAGATTTAGTTGACTTAAACAACAGATATTTATTGTCTCACATTTTTAGAGGCAAAAAGTGCAGTATCAAGATATCAGGGTTGCTTTCTTATGAGGACCAGCTGAAATCTTTCGTGTCTCTGCTAACTTCTAGAAATCTTTGGTATTCTTGACTTGCAGATCCAACCTTTGTTCTCTATATTTCCTTGTGTCCTACATTCCTCTTCTTGAAAGATGACTTGCTACCAAGGAACTATGAGCTCAACTTTACTTTGTTAATTATATCTATAATAACTATATTTCCAGATAAGATCAAATTTTGAGATTCTGGGGATAAGGACTTTGATATGTGAATTTTTAGGACACAAAATTCAATTCATATTATCTTTCTTAGTCTTCTAGACTCTTAGACTCTTCGGCACTCTGCAACCATTTTTTAAGTGAGTGAGTAAATGAACAAATGAATGTATGCTGTGATTTTTTTTTTTTTTTTTCGGTACCGGGGATCGAACTCACGACCTTGCGCTTTCCAGGCAGGCGCTTATGCCACTGAGCTAAGTCCCTGGCCCATTGGTACATTCTTTGGTTTTTTTTGGGGGGGTACCGGGGATTGAACTCAGGACCGCACACTTGCAAGGCAGTCACTTATTCCGCTGAGCTAAATCCCCATCTATGATTGCAAAACTTTGTGTTGACTTTTTAGTATTCTCTAAAATATAAAGAATTACTAGGCCAGGGATATAGCTCAGCAGCATAAGTGCCTGCCTGGTAAGCATGAGGTCGTGAGTTTGATCCCCAGTACAAAGAAAAAAAAAATCTTGTTAAAATGTAAAGAATTACATCAGAAAAAATTCAGAAATGTAGGAGTAAACCTATAAATAGTATACTCACATGTTTTCTCTGGCTTTTAATAAATGTTATTCTCAAAAGATGGTTGATATTTAATAATTTTTATATATGTTTGATGTAATTTGAAATTTGAAATGTTTGTAGAAGGTTTTAGATAATTATATTTATGTACATCTTTTAAAATTTTTATTTAAAGAGAAAAATAGAAAAAGGATGGGAATATTACAGAATTAAAAAAATAAACAGTATGAAATCACTAGTTGATAAATTACAAATTGTCCTTTTAGAAATAGTTGCTCAAGTTACAAAATTAAAGCATACAAAGTGGCCATTCAAGCAGTAAGACTGCAAACAGATCTGTTCAGCACTCCAACAAGAACTTAGAAATATGGTTATCAATCCTACACTCTTAAATATGCATGCAGTTATATCTTTTATAGCACTTCCTATTTTCTCTTTTTTACAATGGCAGTTACACATTTTTAAAATTTTATTTAAAGAGAAAAAAGCAAAACATAAAAAAGGGTAGCAACAATATAGAATTCTAAAAGAAAAAAAAGAGAAAAAAACACTAAGAAACCATTAGTTGATAAATTACATATTGTCATCTTGGGTTTAGTTTTTCAAGTTACAAAATTAAAGGATCCATAGTAGACATTCAAACAGTGAGACTGTAAACAGTTCTGCTCAAAGATCCAACAAAGATTCAGCAATATGGTCATCTATTTTACAGACTCAAACATACATGCAGTTATATCCCTTAGAGCCCTTTCTTTTCCTCTTTTTTACAATAGCAATTACACATTTTGGGTTTTATAGCTCTTATAGTTCTTATCACTTTTTACACTAGAGACACAATGTGATATTTATAAATATGATTCTTATTTATTTCACTAATGAGGTTAGTCTCAAGTTGTCTCCATTTACCTATGAAGGCCTGAAGATCATCCTTTTTATAGCTGAGTAATATTCCATTGTGTAAAAATACCACATCTTTTTCATCCATTCTGCAGTAGATGAGCATCTTGGTTGTTTCCAAGATTTAGCTATTACAAATTGTGCTGCTATGAACATGGGTGCACATATGTCACTGTGATATGAACTTTTCAGTTCTTCGGGGAAAATACCCAGGAGGGGAATAGCTGGATTGAATGGGGCTTCCAATCCTAGTCTTCTAGACTAGAATCCTAGAATTCTCCATATGGATTTCCATAGTGGTTGTACCAGTCTACATTCCCACCAACAGTGGAGCAGTGTTCCTTTTTCCCCGCAGCCTTACCAACATTTGTTATCAGTTGATTTCTTGATGGCAGCTATTCTTTCCGGATTGAGGTGAAATCTCAATGTTGTTTTCATTTGCATTTCTCGAATAACCAGTGATGGTGAACATTTCTTCATGTATTTATTTGCCATTTGTATATCTTCCTCTGAGAACTGTGTGTTCATCTCAGATGCCGATTTTAGGAGAGGGTGTTTGAATTTGGGGGGCTTGATGTTTTTCAATTCTTTATATGTTCTAGATGTAAGTCCTTTATCTGAGGGACTGCTGGCTAAAATTCTTTTCTACTTGATGGGTTTTATTTTCACTCTGTTGGTGATTTCTTTTGAAGTGCAGAAACTTTTCATGATCTTTGAAGTGTTTCCCCTGCAGTTTGCATTTTGTTCGTGAATTCTCTGCCTACCCATATGTCTCTAAGACTTCTATCTACCTTGTCTTCCAATAGATTTAGTGTTTCTGTTTTCATATTTAGGTCTTTGATCCAGTTAGACTTCAGTTTTGTGCATGGTGATATACATGGAGCTAGTTTCAGTCTTTGGCATGTGGAGTGCCAATTTTTCCAACACCATTTATTAAAGAGGCGGTCTTTCTTCCAGTGGACATATTTAGCCCCTTTGTCAAATGTCAGGTGGCTGAGTGTCTTTGTAGTTGTGCTTGCATCTTCTAATCTGTTCCATTGATCTTCAGGTCTATTTCTTTGCCAGTGTCATGCTGATTTTATCACTGTGGCTTTATAGTACTGTTTCAAGTCAGGAATTGAGATGCCTCCTGCCTTGCCTTTGTTTCCCAGAATTGCCTTTACTATTCTAGGTTTCTTCTGTTTCCAAATGAATTTTAGGAGTGTTTTCTCTAGATCTGTGAGGTATGTCAATGGTATTTTGATTGGGATTGCATTAAATCTGTATAACAGTTTTGGGAGTATGGCCATTTTCACAATGTTGGTTCTTCCTAGGCAAGAGCAAGGGAATATCCTTCCATTTTCTAATATCCTCTTCAATCTCCTTTTTCAGTGTAGTACAATTTTCAGCATATAGGTCTTTTACATTCTTAGGTTGATTCCTAAGAATTTCATTTTTTAGATGTTATTGTAAAGGGCGATATTTCCATAATTTCTCTCAGTGATTTTTTGTTTGTGTACAGGAATGCTATTGATTTTTTGAGCATTGACTTTGTAGCCAGGTACACTGCTGAACTTATTACCTCTAGTAATAAACAAATTTTATGGAGTTTTTTGGGTCTTCTATATAGAATATCATGTCATCTGCAAATAGTGATAATTTAACTTCTTCCTTTCCTATCTTTATTCCTTTTATTTCTCTCTCTTGTCTGATTGCCCTGGCTAGTGTTTCCAGAACTGTATTGAAAAGGAGTGGTGATAGTGGACATCCTTGTCTTGTTCCTGATTTTAAAGTGAAAGCTTTCAGTTTTTGTCCATTTAGCATAATGTTGGCTGTTGGTTTGTCATAGATGGCCTTTATAAGGTTGAGGTAGACACCGTGTATTCCGAATTTCTGAAGGATTTTTATCATGAACATGTGTTGGACTTTATCAAAAGGTTTTTCTGCATCTATTGAGATGACCATGTGGTTTTTGTTTTTGGCTTTGTTGATGTAGTGTAATACATTTATTGATTTGCATGTGTTAAACCATCCCTGCATTCCTGGAATGAACCCCACTTGGTCATGATGTATAATCTTCTTGATGATTTGCTGCATTCTATTTGGCAGTATTTTATTGAGAATCTTTGTATCAATATTCATTATTGAGATTGGCCTATAGTTCTCCTTTGGGTTGGATCTCTCTCTGGTTTTGGTATCAGAGTAATACCAGCCTCCAGGAATGATTTAGGAAGGATTGCTTTCTTCTCAATTTCATTGAAGAGTTTAAGGCGTATTGGCATCAAATCTTCTTTAAATTTCTTGTAGAATTCAGATGTGAATCCATCAGGAACTGGGCTTTTCTTTGTTAGTAAGTTTTTAATTACATTTTCAATGTCTTTAGCTGATATTGCGTTGTTCAAAATTGCTATATCTTCTTGGTTGAGCTTTGGTAGTTCATATGTTTCTAGAAATCTGTCCATTTCCTCTGTGTTTTCCACTCTATGTGTGTAGAGATTTTCAAAGTAGGTATTCATAATCTTTTGAATTTCCATGGGATCTGTATTAATTTCCTTCTTTTCAGTTCTTATTGTGTGGATTTGGGTATTTTCTTTCTTTTTCTTGATAAGGTTAGCGAGGGGTTTCTTAATTTTGTTTATTCTCTCAAAAAACCAGCTTTTTGATTCATTATTGTTATTATTTTAGTTTCGATTACATTGATTTCTGCTCTAATCTTTAGAATTTCCTCTCTTCTATGAGCTTTGGGTTTAGCTTCTTTTTCTAGAAGCTCGAGATGGAGCATTAGGTTGTTTATTTGTACTCGTTCTGTTTTCTTGCTATGACAATTTATTGCTATATATTTCCCTTTTAAGATCGCTTTCATTGTATCCCACAGATTACAGTATTTTGTTTCTATATTTTCATTGATTTGTAGGTATTGTTTTATTTCTTTTTTAATTTCATCTGTAGCCCACTGGTTGTTCAAAAGGTTGTTATTTAATTTCCATATATTTATGCAGGTTTTGCAATTTCTTTTGCCATTAATTTCCAGTTTCAATGCACTATGTTTAGATATTATGCATGCAATGATTTCAATACCTTTGCATTTACTTAAGAATGTTTTATGGGATAATATATGGTCTATTTTGGACAATGTCCCATGTGCAGCTGAGAAGAATGTGTATTCTGATGTGGTTGAGAAGAACACTCTAAATCCAATTGCTCACAGGTATGATTCAGTGCTGTTATTTCTTTGCTGACTTTTATCTAGTTGATCTATCTCTTTGTGACAATGGTCTGTTAAGATCCCCTATTATAATTGTGTTCTTGTGTATTTGGTTTTTCATGTCCATTAGTATCTGTCTTATATAGTTGGGTGCTCCTGTATTTGGTGCATATATATTTATAATTGTTAGTTCTTCCTCTTGAATTTTCCCACTAACGAGTATGTAGTGGCCTTCTCTATCTCTTATAATCCTTTTAGGTTTGAAGTTCACTTTGTCTGCAAATAGAATAGTTACCCCTGCTTTTTTCTGGTTTCCTGTTGCATTGAATAGTGTTTTCCATCCTTTGACTTTTAATCTATGAGTTTCCTTTTGGGTCACATGTGTTTCTTGCATACAGCATATTGCGGAATCCTGTTTCTTGATCCATTCTGTCAATCTATTTCTTTTTATAGGTGAATTGAGGCCATTTACATTCATGGATATCACTGATATGTACTCGCTTGGCTTTGCCATGTTATGTTGCAGTTTTTTCTTTCTGCTTTTCCTCTTATTTAATTGCTTATCCTACCTGGTGGTTTCTTTCTGTTGTTGTTTTGGGGATTGTGGTCATTTTTATCTCTGTGTAGTAAGTCTTTCAGTACTCTTTCTAGGTTTGGTTTGGTGGATGTGAATTTCTTCAGTTCTTTGTCATGGAAGTATCTTGTTTCTCCATTAAATTTGAATGAAAGTTTTGCTGGGTACATCAGTCTGGGTTGAAGGTTGTTTTCTTTCAGGGATTGAAATACCTCACTCCAAGCTCTTCTTGACTTGAGGGTTTGTGCTGAAAAGTCTGCTGTGATTCTCATGGGCTTTCCTTGATAGGTGAGTTGTGTCTTTTCTCTAACAGCTTTTAGTATTCTGTTTTTATGCTCTATGTCTGAGATCTTAATTATTATGTGTCTGGGTGTGGATTTATGTTGATTGTGACTGTTTGGTGTTCTGTATACCTCACTTATCTGCATATCAGATTCTTTCCCCATGTTTGGGAAATTTTCTGCTATTATTTCTGTAAATACTTTACATATGTCATTTGTCTGGACTCCTGTATCTTTGCTAATGCCCTTTATTCTTACATTGTTGTTCTTGGCATCATCATGAAGCTTCTGGATTGCCATTTCATGCTGCTTTGTTATTTTAAAAAGTTCTATCCTTTCCTGATCACTAATTGTGATCCTGTCCTCAAGGTCCAAAATCCTATCCTCAGTTTCCTTTAGGTGGTTTTGCATGCTTTCAATAGAATTTTTTGTTTCTTGGATGTCTCTTTGAGTTTGTTTCATGAATTCTGCTTGTTTTCTGTATTGTTCAAGGTTTCAATCAGTTTCCCATGCTCCTGTACTTTTTTCTCTATTTCTTCTTTATTTGCATTCAGCAATTCCTTTACTAAGGTTGTTATTTCTGTCTTTACATGGGAGAGTACTTCTAATTTGATTTCCTCTATAACCTGATGGAGATGTTTTTTTTATTTCGCTCGCTATGTTTTCAGAGATTCCTGGTATGTTACTGTTGGGGTCCTCTATTTCAATATCTCCTCTACTTGTTTCTGGTGGACTAGATGTTTGAGACTGCATCTTGCTTTTTTGCTTTGCCATTTTCACTCTGCCTGATGTTTTCTGCATGTAGGAGGGGGTCACCCGCACTCTTTTCAGACTCACGAAGGTCTTATCATCAGTTGGAAGAGGCTTTACTACTGGCCCTATTTGCCCACTGTACACCTTTATTTTAGGGGCATACTCACCACACTGACATAATTAATCCACTGCAGTCTAAGGATTGCCACCTGGGAGCTAAGTTCCAAGTTTTTTCCATGCGCTGGGATTCTGCCAGGGCACGGGGTCAGGACCCGAGGCTGGATTCTGGGTCTTGCTTGCAGGGTTTGTTGGGTGTGGCCCAGTTAGGCCCCCATCCCTGTGTGCACCTTGGGGTGGTCTCAAATGCAGCACATGGTCTTACCGCTTAGGAGCAAGTTCAAAATACCTTTCCGTGTGCTGGGTTTCTGTCAGAGTGCGCAGTCAGGACCTGAAATTTTGTATTTGATAGATACTTATAATTGATAAAATTATAATGTGTTTCATTTTTAGTTAAATTTAAATTTATTAAGTTATAAAGTTAAATTTAAAAGTTGGTATTAAATTCACTTGATTCAGATTATGAAGAATTTGAATTTCACCACATTATTTAATACTCCTTTAACAAATATATAAATTAATTTTGAGATCTGGACTTTTTTGAAACTTTGAATGGCTGAATGAAATAGATGTTGTTGAGACCCTAGCCTTTCCCCGTGAGTCAGCACTATTCACAGATTGGAGACAGAGAAAACAAAGGACACATCAGCCAGCAAACCCATTTTGGAAACCAGTGCCATATGTGGACCCCCAGCAGACTGGGACAGCCAGATCCCAGTTCTCAGCCCCTTCTAGCATGTGGGCAGTGCCATCCCACAGCGCCGATCATGGGTTCAGAGGACAGTGGTACACAGTGTGACATCTAGAGGGGATCTCCTTCTGAGGGTTGCAGCCAATGTTGATTCCCTATGGTCTTGTTTTGAAGTCCTGTTTCCTTTCCATTGTTTTGTTGGGTTGGGTTTTATTTTGTTTTGTTTTATTATGTCAAATTTGATGGCTGGAGCAGCTGTTTCAAAGATAGCAAGATATATTATGGTAGCTATTTTGGATTTACTATTGGCTTGTTTTGAAGTCCTTTATTGCATTCATTGTCTTGTATTTATTGCTTCTATTCTGCTCTGTTTGATATTTACTATGTCTGAAGTTATCTGCAGCTATTTTGAAGACATCAAAAGGCATTATGGTAACTATTGTTGATTTTGTAATGTTTGTAGGCCTGTATCTCTTGTACTGCTTTGTTTTGATTGGTTTTATTCTGTTTTGTCCTCTTTAAAATAAAGAAAAGTTTAAAAAAGAAATAGATGTTGTTATTAAGTAGAGCCCTCTAGTTAGGAATAATATGTAGGAAATTAAGAACTGGTATTGGTCCTTCTGTGCTATTTTTATATATTCATTGGTTTAAACAGAGGTGGATTATTTTTAAAAATTTAGAGAAAATTTTTCTTGTAAATAAGAAACTGCTCTTCTTACCGAATATTTTGTAGCACATTCATATGGATGCTAGAATTTTTCCCTCTCCCTGCAAACAGTATCACCAAAAAAAGTAGTTTCTCAGGTATGAATTTTTTTGTCTGTGTACTTTAAGATAATTTGAATATCAAAAAACACATATTTGAGAGAATTTATTCATCATTTAACAAGTATTTATCTTCCTGCCATGTTTAAGTTACTACCATTAGGATAACTGTCTAGAACAGAAAATTTTACACTTCCTTACAGCATACGCTGAATGTGATATGGAAGATACAAAGGAAATTTTCTAATATGGAGTGATTTCACATCTTCACATCTTCATGATCAGAAATGAAATATGACTTGGGCCTTGAAGAATGGCTAGCATTTTGATTGCTGACAGCATTCTAGTCAAATATAAGGAAGTTTTAAAGCCAAATTAAAGTGATTATGAAGTTTGTGTTAGAAAAAGCTTTATAAAGGCCTTCAATGTCAAATGGTAAAGTCCAGACTATTTTGAAAGTAATGAAAAATCATTGACACTTTCTAAACGGGGAAGAAATATGATGCTGATTTAGGACAATCAATTTGATGAATGTATACAGAATGTGCTATAGGAAAAAATGATACAAAAGTGTGAATAAGTTAGAGAGAAAACTTAAAATACATTGGTGTTATGTCTTTTAATAGATTATAAAGTTTACTTAACTTGTCTTAGTAATTATTTTCTCAGCTTTTGGTATGCAATAGCTAAATTACCCTCCATATTGATTATGTTCTTTTTAACTCTGTATAGAAATGCCTGTTTCTCTACAGTCTTATGTCACTACATTGTTGTAGAAATTCCAAGAAACTGAAGAGTTGAGGAGGGGATTTTTTTTTAGGAGCACTTTAATGGTGCACTGTCCCAGCCATTAGAAACTCTCAAAGCTAGGTTGGGCCCCAAACCAAGAAGTCCTGTTTTGTATAATTTGGGATATCAAGTAAATAGAGATACAGAGGTGGAACAAAGGCAGTTAGTCATGCTAGGGCTAAAGCTATTTTAGCCTTGAAAGAAAGCACGTCCTGTGGATCTCAGGATGTTGAGAGCTGTAAAGCTTGTTTATAACCCTATTTGTTAGAGTTGTCTGTGTTGGTACCTAGTACTGCCCCTCTAAGGGAAGAGATTTCATTGACAGAGCTGACTGAAATGTCTCCCTTGTCAGTGAGAAAAATACAAATACACATTCCTGAGGTGGGGGGAGGGTTCCCCAGGTGTTGCTGGGCTGAATTGGAAAGATTTTGCAGAGCTACTAGTTATGCTTTAACATGGCATCTGTTTTTTTCTAATTTTGCAAGAAAGAAAACTGTTCACTTTTTGAATGTATAATTGTTTTTAGTGAGCATAAACATTCTTTTATACATGTATAGGCCAACTATATTTCTTCTGTATTCTTATTTTTCTGTTTATTGCCAGAACTTTACATATGAAGGACTGTGACTCTTAGTAATATTACTTATGAATATTTATAACAATTTTTGACATGTCAGATTTCTGTGCCTCAAGTTCTATATCCTTTAATACTCTTCTGTACTCTACAGCTCAGATGTTCTTTTTAATACCCCAGTGAATTCCTTTCTTGACTCGTATGCTGTGTCATGCTGTTTTTCTTGCTTAAAATAGTTGATCCATATTTTTTATTTCATATTATATTAATATTGTGATTCCCTATGTACTATCAGTTCTAAGAATTCCTCTCCTTAACCTTTTATGCCTGTTCTGTTCATTACATTATTTATGTCACTACCAAACTATCGTGTTAGTTGTAAACTAGTCTTCCTATCCACCTTCCAGTGTAGATTAGCCAGAGCTAATTTATAATCTTAATAAACAAATGTAGAATAAATCACTTGAGACTATTCTAGAAAGGTCTCTTAATGGAAAGGAGCAGGTATTTTGTAACGTGTAGCATTTGCTACCTCTTTTGGTTTCTTTACTATATTTAAGATAATGAGATAATTGATATTGAGAGACAGGGTGGAGATATACAATCCTGTTTTTTAAGGATCACAAAATTTGTCAGATCTGTGAACTTTTAAAATAAATTTTAATCATTTTTGTATAATAAGTGATCAAATGAGATACATCTAGAGAGTTACCAAAAGTGGTTGTTTGGTTTTCTCTAAAGATCCAGAATTGGGATAAAATATATCTATAATTATTACAAAGGGGTTTATTAAGTAAGACTTTCAGAGATAGAAGAATTACAGTGGCCCTTTGTGGGATCAGAAGCAGAAGTTTCCAAAATGGCCATTGGTATGCTAGACAGCAGAAGACTAACATTTGAAGCTCACAGGTCTAGAAGTTCACTTTAGACACCAGTGTGGGTCTGGTTTTTAAGGCTGAAGAGTCTTCACTGGAAGGATGAAGAAATCAGAGCACCAATGTCCAAAGACAATGGTGAAGACTGCAGGTCTTCCAAAAAAAGGGTGTGTTGGGGGGAGATGCTTCGTTTCCCTATTTATTCTGTCCAAGTCTATTGGTTAGTGTCACCCACATCTGGGGTGGATATTCCCTTCTCAATTTGCTAACTCACATGTCAAATATCCACAGACACACCTAGAATTTACTAATCTACTAGATCTTCTTTAAGGCAAGTTAACATATTACAATTAAAGAGCATGGGTATAGATATGGCTAGTTGTTTCTTGATGCTGCTGTTGCTGTTGCTGCTGCTGATGATGCTATTAACTTTTCATTTCTCTAGACTTGTAGACCAAGAGGGCAATTACTGAGGTAAATGGTACACATATGTCTAGCTTTATTTTTTGTTTTTATTTTAGTTCCTTTGTATTTACTCAAACATGTTCTATTAGCAAGTATTGTTCAGTTTTGGAGAACACTTCATGTGCAGCTGAAAAGAAAGTACGTTCTGATGTGAGGTGGAACACTACTAAAGTCATTTGTTCAAAAGTTTGGTTCATTTCTGATATTTCATTATTGATTTTTGTCTACTTTATCTGTCTATTTGTTACAATTGGGTATTACAGTCCCCCATTACAATTGTATTTCTGCTTGTTGATTTTTTTCATGTCTATTAATGTTTGGTTTATATAGTTAGATGCATTGGTATTAGTGCATATATATTTATAATTGTTATCTTTTCCTCTTGGATTATTCCCTTTACAAAGATGTAGTGACCTTGTTTGTCCCTCCTAATAAGCTTTGGCTTAAATTCTTGTTGTCTGCAAATAGAATAGCAGTCTCTGCTTTCTTCTCATTTCCTGTTGTATGAAGTATTGTTTTTCATCCTTTGACTTTCATTTCTGTGACTTTCTTTTTGAATCAGTGTGTTTCTTGTGTACACCACACTGATGGATCTTGTTTCTTGATTCATTCTGCCTATTTCTTTCGATTAGTGAACTGAGGCCACTAACAGATGGTTATAACTGATTTATATTGACTTACCTTTGTCATGTTACTTTACTATTATTGATTTCCTTTTTTACTACCCACTGTTTAATTGCTTATCTTGCTTGGCAGATTCATTCTGTTGGGATTCACAGAGTTGTACTCCTTGTTATCTCTTTCTAGAATGTCTTTCAAGACAGTATGGAGTGCTGGTTTGGTGTTCATGAATTTCCTCTGGTGTTCTTTGTCATGGAAATATCTTACTTCACCATCAGTTCTGAAAGATAGTTTTGTTGGGTACATCAGTCTGGGTTGCAGGTTATTTTCTTTGAGGACTTGAGATATTTTACTCCAAGATCTCCTTGATTTGAGGGCTTGTGTTGAGAAGTCTGTTGTGATTCTGATGGACTTTATAGATTATTTGTTTCTACTCTCTAACAGCTTTTAATATTTTGTTCTTGTGTTGAATTTCTAGAATCTTGACTATTATAAGACTTGGTGTATTTTTTGTTTGTTTTCATCATGGCGAATTGGAGTTCTGTATGCCTCACTTATCTGTTTGTCAAATTATTTTCCCCTGCTAGGGAAGTTTTATGTCTTCACTTTTGTAAACAGGTTTTTTGTGTTTCATTTGCACTATGTTCTTCTTTTTCATTGACTCTGACCAATTTTATATTATTATTCCTTGTATCATCTAGCATCAGCTGAATTGATTTTTCATGGTCCCTTGCTATTTTTAATAAATCTTTCGTTTCATGATTGCTAACTGCAATCCTATCTTCTATATCTGATACTCTGTCCTCAAATTGGCTCATTTTCCTGCATATACTTTCAATGGAATTTTTAATGTCCTGGATATCTGTTTGAATCTATTTTATAGATTTCATTTCCTTGCTATGTTGGGTATTCATAGTTTTTGTAATTTTCTAAACTGCTTCTTTTTTTTTTATCTATATCTGCTCTAGAGTCACTAAGCATGTCTTTCACTGTTGTCACCACCTCTGTAGTTAGTTATCTGAGAAATTATTTCTGATTTGATTTTTTCTAGAACCTTGTTCATCTGCTTTGTTCCTTCTGCTGTTACCACTTCAGAGAGTCCAGGTGGGTGGCTTTCAAATTGTTCCACCTCATTGCCACCTGGCCTTGCCTTTGTGAGCTAGAAGTCTGGGGTTGTGTCTTGTTTAAATGTCATATCATTTTCTAGTTTATTTTCAGTTTAATTCCTTGGTTAATGCTTATAAATTGCTTATGTAGAGTAGCTTTATTACCAGTACTTAGAACCCTTAGGAAATGACTACTTGGATATATCTTCCAAGTGTAGCTGGCTTTTGGGTTTTGAGTCTTTTAAGAAGATTCTGCATCTTCAATTTATTGAGGATGGGAAGTTACTCCCTATTTGGCCCAGTCCCTGGTTCTTTAGCATGGGCCTATAGCATTGTTTATGATTGCTATGCAATCTCAGTCTTGGTATACCAGGAAAAACAACTAATTAGAACAATTTTGTCACCTTGGCTAAAGTAGTACAATTAGCAATCATGGTAGCATCAAACACAGCCTAGAAAATGACAAACTGATAATAATTAATTTTTTTATCTTTAATCATATGAATTAGATTTGTGATTATATAACAAAATCTAAAACAAACCAGAAAGTTGTATATAGTAAGTAAGTCCTCAATATTGCCATTAAACTTCAAAGGAGTTGGGGGGGGGATAGAGAAATAGAAGAAAAAGAGATTAGAAGCAAGCCTGGAAAACACAGAAAGAGTACACAAACTTTTGGAAATTGGTGAAGAAGATAGGAGGGAAAGAGAGAAGAAAGAAATTAAAACAAGAATAGAAAGGAACAACAAAAGAACTAGAAACCGTGTAAACATTTACATACAAAACAGTAACAAACAAGAAAAATCAAAATACAACAAAACAAAATCAAGAAAAGAAAGTAAATAAGAAAATAAGAAAAAATTTCCACTTCAAGACATGTCTCTGCTGTCACTGGTAGACAGTGTGGGCAGAGTCCAGACCCAAGTTGATTAATCCCAGCAAGCCAGTTATAGCTTTATGGTGGGGTAGTGGATAATGCTAGCAAGCCAGCACCTTCAGTTCCACTGAAGTTCAGATAGGTATCTAGCTGTGAGGCTGGTACCCAGTTAATTAAGTCTGTAACAGCCCATGTGCCTCCTGCCAGTAGCTCCCTGCCAGCTTGAAGTTGGCTCTATGACCTTGTGCTGACTTGAACTCAGAAGCCTCACCCTAACACTGAGAGCTGCTACATGGAGCCAGCCTACAGATCCTCTGAGTTCTCAGTTGGCCTCTCTTCAGGACGGTTACTGCCTATTGCCCTTTCCTGGGGGACATTTGAGCATGACTAACTCAGCCACCACCACCATCTACTGTGTCCATTGCACCATTCCACCAGTGTATTTCTAATTGGAGGCCTCTAGGATTGCCAGTAGTCACTGTGCATCTTACTTTATTTTTTATATATGTTACTAGGAATTTTTACTCAATGAAAAGAACTTATATTAAATAATTTGAGTTGAAATTAAACTTGGATACTAGCATTTAGTGCATTCACATTTGAAATGTCTGATATGTAAAAGTAAAATTATTTTTATTTCTCATTGTTTTTCTAGGAAGTTCGTAAAGTGAATGAATGCATCAAGTATAACCACCCATTAAGAAAGTGTGTTGACACAATACTTAAAAAGGTAATTAAATTATATTATCTCATCTATTTCCTTTTAAAATATGAATTTATATAATATTAATTGCTGTTTTATATAGTAACAAAAGCTTCAGCAAAGTATGAAAAGAACTGTGAGTGAAGTCTTCCCAGTACATATGGAAATATTAACCATAAGCTAATGGTAATGTGTATATAGTGTTTTTTGTTGTTGTTGTTGTTGTTGTTAAATCAGGTTTAAAGTTTGTTTTCTACTGAAATGTGGAGATAGTGGTGATGTTGAATAATGTATAGTATATGCCATGACACAGTGGTAGAACCTTTAAACTGCCATTGTAAATGGTCACTAAAGGCATATCTCTTATAAGAAAATAAACTCGAAGCTGGGCATGGTGGCACATACCTGTAATTTTAGCATCTGGGAGGCTGAGGCAGAATGATTTCTGTGAGTTCCAGGTCAGCCTGGGCTACATAGCAAAACCTTGTCTCACACACACACAGAAAAGTAATCCATTTCAACAAACTTCCTACGTGTCACTTTACAAAATATTTCATTTATCATTAAATAAATGACATTATGAAATATATGACATAGGTGTTTAGTAGAAAGCCATGCAGCTAAGTTTTTGATATGGTAGTATTAAATTAGCAGAACTCCTATACTTTCAAAAGTGATTATTTGCTGAGTTCCCTTATTGTCTTTTATGCACCCACAGAACCACTGAAATATGTCTTTTTCTGTGTTTTAAATCAGTTATATTGATTATTAGCTAGTGTTTCTTTGGCTAAATATCCTGATTGTAGTAATAAATTTTTTAACCATGTCTCTTATTTGCTACTTCTGCAGACCTATTATGGAACTTATCTAACTTGCCCAAGTTCATATAGGTAATAAATTACTAATAGTGTAGCAGATACTCCATAGAGAATATGCAGTTTTCTCTACTGTAACATTTAAAAATTCAGCATCTTGGATATATAATGATTCTTCTTAACTAACCAAGAAAATCAGTAAGTTTTTATCAATTACCTACTTAGAATAATTCTCTCAAATAGTAGTTACTTCATGTAGATAAGCTTCCCTGTCTTCTACATCCTCCAGTTAGCATATCTGAACATAAAGGTTAGTATGAGTGGAAGTTAGAAGAAAGTCAATACATATTTTAAGCTATTGTTGAAAAAGTTTTAGCAAGGAGAAATCTATTTGGAGATGTTAATAAAGGAAGAATATGTTTTTGAGAAAATTCGGAGATGACCAAGAATGATACTTTTAATGTAAATAAATTTTGTTTTATTTTTTTTATTTAGAGAAAAAAAACAAAACATAAAAAAGGTAGAAATAATACAGAATGTCAAAAAAATGAGGAAATCACTAGTTGATAAGTTACATATTGTTATCTTAGAAGTAGTTGTTTACATCACAAAATCAAAGCATAAAAAGTGGACAATCAAATAATGACAGTACAAACCATTCTGTTTGATGAACTTTTGTATGGTTATCTATCTTGAACTTTTATGTTTTAAAATTAAATTTTTAAAAAAAATCTGCTTGTTCCTTTTAGTGTCCCACAGAGTATCAGGAAAAAATGGGTAGGAATATGGATGATTATGAAGATTTTGATGAAAAGCGTAATACCTACCCAAGTGAAAAAAGTCTAGTAAAATTGCATAAGCAGGTAACTTTCATTATTAATTATAGCAGTGTCACTATCAGATGATTTCAAATATATTTATAATTGTTACCTACAAAGAAATTTTAAAACTAAATATATATCTAAAAGTTTCTTTTATCTTGTCTTTATCCATGTTTTTGAAATATTTAATTTCGTGTTTCCAGACAGAGGTACTCTTAGAAATTAGGCAGAGAGAAATGCAACTGTTATGTAGAACTAACTCCTCATCACTTTCTCACCCAGTAAATGTCACTATTACTTCTCTCTTGTGAGATACATAAATAAGTTCTAAAGAGTCAATTGACCCACTGATGGATCAGAACAATGACAAATCTACCCCCTACACTGCTCTATTTTAGGTGATTTATTCAGTTCAGAGGCACCGTCGAACTCAAGTGCAATGGCAAATTCTTTTGGAACAAGCATTTTATCTAGAAGATGTAGCAAAAAATGAAACTAGTGCCACCCATCAGTTCGTTCATACCTTTCAGTCTCCAGAGCCAGAAAATCGATTTATCCAATATTTTTATAATCCTACAGTTGGTATGTAATTTTATATAAATTTCAAAGTTGAATGATAGTTTTCTGCAAGAAAAAAAGTATGTATTTTCATCAAAGCAAAGCCAAAATTCACTTGAATTATTTATAATATGTGGTAATATTATGTATTTGGTAAACTTCCCCCTCTGAAGTAAATGGTTTACTTGTCATATAGCATATTCATCATTTGTCACTATTACTTCACAAATAGTTGGAGTTTTATGCAAAAATATATGTAATACATCAAGCATATTTTGTATATGCATGATATACATTTAATTAAAATTTTAAGAAATTTGCATCATAAATTTGAGTCTCTTCAATTTTGACAGTCTATTAAAATATTCCACTAAGGGGGCCAGGGGTTTAGCTCAGCGGCATAAGTGCCTGCTTAGCAGATGCAAGGTCGTGAGTTTGATCTTTGTTACCCCCCAAAAAAAGATCCACTAAGAAGTCCTCTTTATTTTCATTTTCATTCTTTATGAAACCTACATACTTTAGTCATCATTTTTTTCACTTCTATGATTGTTTATGACACTCCCTTTAAATGTTACCAAATTTAGTGTGAAGAAACTTAATCCATGTACTCTGTCTCTGTACCAAAACTGCAAATAAATACCTTTTATTCTAAATAAACTGCAAATAAATACCTTTTATTCTAACAGCTATGCTATATTCACTTGATCATCTTTTGAATGTTTGGTCTTCAGTATGAAAGACTTAATAACCAAACAAATATCTCAGAAAATTTCTTTTCAACAAAGATTTTTTTCTAATTAAACAAAGGCATGGTATGATGGATACATTTTCATTTATTCAACAAATATTTGAGTACATAAATTTTGTGTATTGTTGGGTGCTATATATGTATCAGTTTAAAAAGACAAAATTCATGCCCTTATGGGTTGAGAAAAACACACAATAAATGCATACAGGTTTTTAGTGCTAGAAATAGAAACTCAGGGCAGAAGACTGGTCTGCAAATACAAATTAGGATGCCTTCAATGGATAGTGAGCTATGGGCCAGGTAAAAATTAATAAGGAAGTGACAGAGAGAGACAAGAAAAAGTGAGGCCCAAACGTGAAGCATTTCAGACTTCAGAGATTAATTGGTAAGGAGGAACAAGCAGAAAAGGCTAAAAAAGAAGTGGCCAGTGAGATACGATATAAACCAGGAGAGTAAAATTTTTTGAGGAAAAGGGTGTGTAACATTCCTTTCAATTGTTGTAGATAGGCTGCATCATGAATACCAAGATTTGCCCACTGGATTTCAGAGAAGAGAGATGGAAGAAAGGTTATAAAGCCTGATTGAGGTTTAGAAGAAGTAAGATAACTAAAGATATTATAGAAAACTCTTGCAATGTTTTCCTTATGAAAAGAGCAGAGAAGAGGGGTAGCAGTTGACGGAGGATCAGTGGGTATAGGGTAGAGGAGAAATTATAGCTAGTAACTTGGGGATGTATAAAGAGAAGATATTTGATAGGATAGTGGAGAATTCTGGAACAGTTCACAGATGAGAAATAATAAACAATGATGAGCATGGCTATTGATTAGGAGTAAGGCACACAATTACTGTAGATATGAGAAGTAATAGTGGAAATGTGGGGAAGTTCTCTTCTGATCATTTCTATTTGCTTAGCTAAATGCTAAGGGTAGGTATAAGGGACAGAAGGTTTTAGAGGAGAAAGTATATAATAGTACTAACTCTGTGTTTTGGTTTAGAGAAGACTGTAGGAAGGAGTGAGGTAATGTTGAGAATAAGCTAATTGGAGAAGAGATAGAGAAAATGAGAGATCATAGTATTCAAAGTAAGATCACTGGTGTGGATGATGAAATCACCAGAAATTATGCTACATTTAGGGTTGAAAGGATTTACTTCTGTGAGATGGGAGCTCAATTTTTTAGTGTATGAAGTGAAAACATAGCCTTGCTGAGGGTGTACTTGAATGTTGTAATACATGCTTAGCACACACGAGGTCATGGGTTTATTCCCTAACACCTAAAATGTAAATAAGGCCTTTTCAACTTATTGTGCTTTTTTTCTTTTAACTTGTATTTTTACCTAAATTTATACTTAAACAAACCAGAATCTGAGAAAATATTTTCATATGCCTAAGTTCTCCAAATATTAAAATTTTATTGTATTATTTGCTTTCTCTTTCTCTGTATTTTTTCCTTAATGTTTTAGACATGATACCTTTTGCTTCTATATTTCAGTGTATATTTTCTAAAATTAAAGATACATTTTTACTTAACCAATTACTACTATCAAAATCAGTCAAGTGTTATTGATACGGCCCTGTTATTCACAGACTTTATTGCTTAATTATTCTAGTGATGTCCTTTATGAAAAATTGTAGATCATGCATTGCGAACATTCAGTTGTCCTATCTTCTTAGTCTCCTTTAATTAAGAACAGTTTTTTAGGCTTTATTTGTGTTTTATGACACAGATGTTTGTGGAGAGTATGGATCAGTTTTCTGTTGAATGTCCTAATGATTAGATTCAGGTTATGCATTTGGGGAAGGAATTCCAAGGCAGTGACATTATTTTCTGCTCAGTGCATCACAGCAAAGAAGCACATGTGATAACAGTTTGTCTCATTACTAGTGATCATTTGGATAGGGTGATGTCTGTCTGGTTCCTCCAATGTAAAGCTGTTTTTCTCTTTGTAATTATCTTGTTGAATATGTTTTGAAACAGTACAAATATTCTGTTACTACTTTATTTTTCCTGATTTTATTTCTTTTTCTTATCTTTTAGAATGGTACTGGGAATGTCTTTTGCGACCATGGTTTTACAGGATTCTTGCTGTGGTTTTATCCATCTTTTCAGTGATTGTTGTGTGGTCAGAGTGCACATTCTTCAGCACAACTCCAGTCTTATCTCTCTTTGCAGTCTTCATACAGCTGGCAGAAAAAACATATAATTATATTTATATTGAGGTCAGTTGACTTTATATCTGTCATAAATATATTCAGCTTCATAGTTTAATCCTTAACTATTGTATTGTTTCTCATATATTTATTTCATATAGTAATAATAAAAGCAGAGATATTTTCTATAGTATTATTGAGACTTCCAAAAATGAGTATACCCAGCCTACAAAAAGTGAGCTGTATTTAAGGAGCAATGAAAAGGTACAAGATGGTGCAAGATTATTTTATGAGAATACTTTTCTGTTTATGCCAGTGAAGCTGCATAACTTAGAGTCTTCATGTGGAGCTTTCAAGGGAATGGGAAAACAGGCTGACTTTAGGAAATAGATTTGAAACTTTGAGATCTAGGATGCTGAACTGGTTGAAATGTAGATTTTTTTCCTGTAATTTCTAATTTTCTTAGATGATTTTTAAACATTCCATTATTGGGCCCAGGGATATAGCTCAGTGGCACAACAAGCACCTGACTGGCAAGCCTGAAGTTGGTGAATTTGATCCTTGGTACAAAAAAAAAAAAAAAATTGCATTGTCTTATTTAAATTTCAGAACATCAATAAATATTATCTGCAAATGAATAATTCTTATAATATTCATTAGTTTTTAACAAACTTTTTTTCCAGATTGCTTGCTTCCTTTCCATCTTCTTCCTCAGTATTTGTGTTTATTCTACTGTATTCAGGATTCGTGTATTTAACTATTATTACTTGGCTTCCCATCACCAGACTGATGCATACAGTCTACTTTTCAGTGGCATGTAAGTAGGATTGAGTTTGGAAACACAGAAATGTCTCCATTGCATGTATCTCTGTGGATCTCTTGTTTTTGTTTATGAATGTTGTACTAATAACTACATTTCTATAAGCCAACCAATTAGGTAATAATAAATACCATTTTTTTGGTTACCAGTTAAATCCTGCTTCACATTTAAAGTTAAGTATGCCAGGTTGGGAGGCAAAAGAAAGACAGGGAAAATGAGGTTACCAGTTCAAGAGTCAGTTTATAAATGAGTTAAGTAGTATAAACAATCGGGAGTTTAGCTTTTTAATTTTTTAGTGCTAAATTTATAAACTGACTCATACCTGCAATAATCTGAAGGTCAGTGATGTGAAATTGTTTTGAGGAAGATTAATAAAAGTGATTAGAACACTTTTTCTTAAGGAATTTAGAGATAATTTAAAGAGATGGCTCTAGCTTGGGCTAGGTTGCACAATATTATTTGTTCTTCAATCAGTCCTATGATGTGTTTGTGAGGGCTCGACTTGAAAGTTTAGAGAAAATTGATATCTCAAGCATTCTTAAGAGTTTCTTTTGCTTTTATATCTCATGCTTCTCAAATGGTGATATCTTATATAGCTGCTTTAAAATATCAATATCAAAACCAGGAAATTTACATTAGAATTTTACCGTTGGCTACATTATATAGCTTATTTAGTTCTCTTAAGGTTTTTGTTTGTGGTTTTGTGAGTGTGTATGTATATGTGTTTTAGCCAGAGTCTCACTTTGTAGTTCAGCCTGGCTTTGAACTCACTATGTAGTCCAGGCTGGTCTTGAACCCACGGCAATCCTCCTGCCTCAGCCTCCTTAGTGCTGGGATTATAGGCATGCACCATCACACTTAACCTTCTGAGGTTTTAATCCATCTTTTTTTAAAACCACAAAAGAACTTCCTTATATAACCTCTTTATATTCATAGCCCATCATTCTTTCCACTCCCAGTTCTTCAACTCTAGTTTTATAAGGTACTTTTTTTTAAAATCTGAATGAAACTGAACAATTTTTCATAGCTGTACCTGTCAGAATGACACATTTTCATACAACTTTAGATCCTTTATGTACTGAGTTCCATTTGCCTTGTGGATGTTACTGTTTTTGTCATACTGCAAGATGGCTTGCCCAGGTGGTGGAATTGAGAAGTATACAAAGTCCCTCCACAAATTATGCAGATAAAGCAGTGGTAGACACATCCATAGCAGGCACCCTGAGGCTGTAGTTTTGCTCTGTAGATATTGGTGTTTTCATGAGGGATGTTATTACTGGGACAGTGAATGTCACCCAAGTGAGTAAGGGCAGTGCACATTAAGAATTCAAAGTATGTGTTATACAACTAGATGAAAATTGTAGGTACAATGACGTGAATACATTTCAGTATAACAAAAAAATATTCTTCTGCATTATTTTTATATATTCTTTTTTTAAAAATTGTTTACCATAGGTTATTTTGCCGTTTGACTCCTCCTTTATGTCTTAATTTCTTGGGTTTGACCCACATGGATTCCTCCATCTCTCACCGGAATACTCAACCAACTGCTTATACATCTGTAAGTATGGTTAAAAAAAAAAAGCAGAATTCTTTAGATTTGTTATATATATATAACATGAAATGTTATTGTAAACTTTCTTTTAATGTAAGTTGAAAAGTTCTGTAACATTATTGGACTCCAGTTACTGAAACTTTCATTTAAAGATTGTACATAACTGCTGATGATTGGATAAAAGTGATTTTGCTTTTCTTATTATGAAAAATGTATTTTACTTCATGAGGTTGTCTAGCTGGGTAATATTAAGAGACCTAACTTAAAATAATGTTCACTTTCTTATTTATAGACTTACATATACTTTTGGGTTGTATTTTTAAAATAGCAGTTTTCTGTAGTAGAAAACCTTAATAGAAAGCAAATTTTTTAAAAATCAGATCACTTATTGCTTTTGTGTTAAGCTTTTGAAAAGTTTAAAGTTTACTTATATTGATATAACTGGTTATGAGTAAATTTTCTAATGATGGAAACAAATGAAAAATATTCAACTATGCTGATACAACTTTTTTTGCCCTTTAGATTATGGGTTCCATGAAAGTTTTATCATTTATTGCAGATGGATTCTATATTTATTATCCTATGTTGGTGGTAATTCTCTGCATTGCTACTTATTTTAGGTAAAAAATTTTATCATTTTTCCTCATATCCATAGTTGGATCTGTGTATCTTTTCTTTGTAAAACTTCTTTAAATATTTACTAGTTGCTTGTTATTGTTTGTTAGATTTTGGTTTTGAGGAAGTCGAGAATAGTTTGAAGAAATTGCTTTAATGATCAAGTCAGGTTCTTCCCTCTAAAGATATTTTAATGAAAATAAAAGTAGTGTTATTTCACTACAGTTATTTAAGCTACAAACTGATATGATTAATTACAGTATGTTAACACCGAAGTCCTGGCACTTGACAATGACAGCCAGTATAGCTTGAAAAAATCCTTTCATATCTAACTTCTTTCTAATAACTCATAATTTAATTTTAGGGCTTTTCCCATAATCATTGCTGGGTTTCTAAATGCTTCAAATCACAGCCATCATGATGAGTCAGATTAGGAACAGTTATAACCAAGAAGTACATTTAGGATTAGAGGAGAAATTCTCCTCGAGTTTGCAAGGTTCATGGATTGCATGTTTTATGGGATTAAAGTAAATGATAGAAGCTTGGCAGATATAAAATTCGAAGGAAATTAAAGGACAGGTGTGCCTGTCTTTTTGCATCCTTCTCTACTTTCACATGTAGAAGATCCTTCTTTTTGCTCTCTCTTACCTCATAAGTTCTTCATGACACACCAAAAATACCACTTCTTCAAAAACATTTTTTTTTATTTAAAGGTAACAAAACAAAACAAAGCAGATCAGAACAAAGCACAGGATTTCAAGACAAAACAACAGGAAATCACCAGTGGCTACCACAAGTTCTCCTATTCTCTCCAAAATAGTTGTGCATAACTTCACACACATTGAATTCAAAAACATTTGATTAATGTTAAACAGTTTGGTTTTTTTTCCTTCTTTCATTTTTGCTTTTTATTTTTGGTGGTACTGAACCTGACCTACTTTATTTCCTTAAGGAGTCTGTACCATAAGGAATCTATACGTAGTACTGAGAAAACTGCTGGGTATAAGCTACTTAGAAAAAGAAATTAGTGCTGCTTAAAGAATTATAGATGTAGTACTATGTAACTTGGCAATAATAAGTAATAATGAACCATAGGCTTCTTTGGGGTTGACAATACTAAAGAATAATTTATCCAGTCGTTTACAATGGAAAGTAATGCTTATCTTATGAACATCTACTTTTACTAGTTTGGGAACTCGTTGTCTGAATCTGCTTGGATTCCAGCAGTTTATGGGAGATAATGATATGACATCAGACTTAGTTGATGAAGGAAAAGAATTAATCAAACGAGGTAAGATTTGTCTTTTAAGGTAAATGAAAAGAAGATGCTAAGTGCTAAGACAAAGTACAAGAATTATGTTTGTATAATGTGTAAATAACCCTTAATATATCTTAAGAAATTAGAAATTAATGCTGTGTAGCTAAAAAATCATCTATCTATATCTTTTTAAGGAAAAATAAATTGAAAACATCCATGTTTCATGTTTCTGTAAGAAATTCTAGCTGGGCATGCCTGTAATCCCAGCACTTGGGAGGCTGAGGCAGGCGGATCCTTGTGAGTTCGAGACCAGCCTGGGTTACAAAGTAAGCTCAAGCCAGCCTGAACTGAATAGCGGGACCCTGTCTCAAAAAGACAGGAAAAAAAAAAAAAAGAAAGAAATTCTACATCATAAATTATATCTACAACTAAAAACAGCTTTTTATCATTTTGGGGTTGTATTCATGTTTACCTTGAAACATATTTTCCAAATTCTATATTGATATGAAATTCATTAAATTATACCGCATGGGAAATCATTCAATTCAAGGCTGTTTCTCTTATCATGTTATTAATGTGAGAATGTGAGCACTATTAGAATATATAGCACTCTATTAGAAGCTAATCACAAAATTGAATGTATTAGCTTACTGATGTTGAAGAGATGGTAGAATGTAGGGGTCGGAGGGGTTTGACTTTGGGACATTGGGATTTGGACATTCTCTGAAATTGTCAAATACTGTATAGTTCTTCCCTACTATTTAGTTGATGCTATAGTTTTATTTTTTGCATTAATTAGACCTCACCTGATTTTCACAAATAAGACAATAAATTAGAAAGTATTCAGAGGACAACAAAATTATAGTTTTCCTCTGTGAGGGGATGTTAAATGCTGAGTGTATATGAATTTAAGAGAGTAACGAGGGGAAACACTCCTATACACAGAGAAAAAAGTATGAATTCAGCCTAAAAGATAGAGCTAAGAAGAATAGAAGTTAGAGAGCAACAAATTTTAGGTCACCATGAGGAAAATATCTTACTTCAGTTACTCTATGTCTAATTAAACAATATTAAACCAAATTTGAGGTCATTTTTCTGTCTCTAGAGAAGAGAAAAAGGCAAAGGCAAGAAGAAGGTGAAAATCGAAGAAGAGTAAGTACAGTATTTACTAAATCACTTAAAAATAATAAGAATCATACTGATTTAGAGTAATTGGTTAAAGATATAAAAACAGTGGGAAAATGACAGGATATATTTTTAAAGAAAGTACTTTTAGTACTTTTATATGCAAATGCTAGGTGTCCTGTCGTTTTGTTCCAAAAAGTTACTGGTGACAAACTACTTAATTTGTGTTTAATGACAAGCAGTTTGTTGCCTAAGGTATGTTTTCAGTAGACATTTGTTGAATGAATGAAAAAATTCACCAAACCTGGGTATTAAAGTGGTTTTAATTGTTTTTAAATTGTTATGCCTTTTTGATAACATAGTGTAAATTTTATTCCTCCTTAATTTTTCTTAGTCCTCCCTTTGCTAGCGCAAACAAACTTCCTCTTCATGAAAAGGCAAAAAATGAAAAAACCTAGTCAAAATTACAACAAAATGTTAATACCAGGATGTATTTTCCTGATAAAATGAAGGTAAAAATGAAATTTGATAGTTGTCTATTTTACAATATATACCATGTAAAAGGAAGATGTGTTCTTTTTTTAAAAAAATATAAAGTTTTATTGAAATACAATTGCATGTACATAATATATACATTTTCAGGAGTTACACATATAGACATACCTCTACTACCATTTATTGCAAAAGGGAAAACTAGAATCAAAGAGTAAAAGTTACTGGAGAAAGATTTCACCTCTCTATGAGAATTTCTAACTTTCACCATTTACCAAAATTGCAATATGCTGCTCAAATATGGAGAATTGTGACCTAGTCAAAGAACTGAAAAGCACCTGGCATAGTTTAGAATGAGTCCTTTCGTGGCAGGTTAAATTTGGTGAATGACTTCTAGTGGCCATTTCAATTCTAAGAACTTAATGAGTACAATCTCAGCTAATGTGATTTTACTATGTTTAAGATAATTCACAATTCTATGTGAGTCATCATCTACTTATGCTTTATACAACTTTAATCACACCATCAAAAATGACTTTTCAAGGTTTTAGTAGCTTATTTGAGTGAAAGAAAATTTTACTAACATTTGATAAGTCATTTATGAGTTTTCATGATTCTTACATGGTTAAAGTAAGTTTGATGTAGTTGTAATATTGTTTTTGAATTTTAGCTAGATTAATAATTTAGCATAATCATAGCTAGCAAAAATGTCTATAAATGTCTTCATTGAAAATTAAAGCTTATGGAGACTGATTTGAATAAAACATATAAAAATAAAAACATTGGCCTGTGATTTTTAAAGGTACTGATACTAATGTATTTCTGACTAAAATAATTACTGTATATATAGAATCTGTTGACACTAATGGATATTTCCTATTCTTTTATTACATATTCATTTATATTTCCTTCTTAGGAATGGAAAGAACGTTATGGACACAATAGAGAAGATTCCACTAGGAATAGAAATGTTCATTCTGATCCAAAAGAGTCAAATATCTCAGATGGAAATACCAATTGGTGTAAGTAGTTTATATTTGCTTGGAGTGTCTTATGTTTGCCTGCATAGAGACTGAGAATTAGGATACCAATCTAGAAATGCCTAGATTTTGTAAAAATTATCTTCAGTGACTTTACTTTCTTATATTCCTCTATATACACAAGGAAAGGGAAACTCAAATATATATTCTAATACAGGAAGAAAACACCAAATGAATAACTGTAAGTATACTAATCAAATAACATAAGCACTTATGCCACTCATGTTCTAGGCAAGTACTTATTACTACTATTTATTGGTATTTTTCTATTAGTAGATGTTGGTTATTCAGTCATTTTTATAATAATTTATTGACTAACCCATATATGTCAGATACTTTCCCATGTTTATAGCTATATAAACAAAATAAATGACTTGTCTTTAGGATGCTCACATTTTGGAGAGAGACTGATACCTCTCATAGCACTGACCTTACACAGCCATGAGGCAGGGAAGCCATTTGTCTCTAGGAACATGCTATTTGTCTGTTTTTACCTAGAACCTTGCACTGTATAGAAGGTAAAGTTTGTATATCTCTGGGAGAGATACAATACTGAGGGGTCCCATCACTGAGGTTTCAATGTATAGGGGTCTGCAAAAGACTGAGAATGAAACAGGAAAACCAAGCCCTCCTTTCCAGCCAATGATAAATTTTGCACTGCAGTACTCTACTGATGGAGAAGTAGAAACATACTCCCCTCTCCCCATCCCATGGGATAGGCTGAAATCTTGCTAAAATGCAAGATTGGAAACAATACTGAGAGAGAACTATTTGACACTTGAAGCCCTACAAAACCTAAGGTAATAACAGTCCATTTCTGGAGAAATGTGCAATCTGTGGGAACTTAAGGGAACTAAAACAACAAAGTTCAAATTCAGATTACCTACAGATTACAAGCAGGTTAATTTCAGCCCTCAATAGTGATTACACAATAGAAGAAATATGCCCATTCTGGGCAAAGTTGGTATTTGTCTCAATTTCTACTTTCTTTTGTAGAAAATGTCTGGCATTTAAGCGAAAATTAGGAGATACTCAAGAAAATAGGAAATTATGAAAAAAAATATGAGCAATCTTTTACCTAGAGCAGTCAATATATTAGACTTTGATGTGACTCAAATATTGGAATTGTCAGATAGTACAGTGACTAAAATAATGAATTAGTATGTGAAAAAATCTAATGGACGAGGTGCATGAACGGTTAGGGGAATATTATCATAGATATAGAAACCACAAAAGAGCTACATGAAAGTTTTAGAAATAGTTTAGTGACAGATTTTATTATAGATTTCCCATGGGAACTATTAAGCTATTTATTGTAGATTTCTCATGGGAGCTGTTAGACTGTTTATTGTAGATTTCTCGTAGGAGCTATTATAGAAGTGTACACATATGGTACTGAAGACACTCATCTTAGGGAACAGAAAAAGGGTTTTGTCTGGGGAAAAGATTTGTCCAATAAGTAAATATTTCTATAATAAAGAAATATTCAATATTTAGGAATGGGTAGTATTTAGCCAAGTGAAGAATTTTTAATCAGAAGAAATAGTGAGTATTAGATGTAGTGATAGGAGAGAACCTTTGTATTAGTGTCCCAAGTACAGGGAGACTGAAAAGAGAGGAGGCCACACAGATGTGGGCAACAGGCATTGTCGTCTCAAAAGTTGGATTTTTGTATTGAACAAGATTTTAGTCTGAGAAGAAGCATAGGATATTTGCTTTAGAAAAATGAATTTGATGACACTATAAAACATAATTTTCAGAGAAGTGACACAAACCATTTTAGAATGTGTTTTGATAATGCAGTCAAGAAATAATTAGGGTCTTAAATAAGGCAGAGATCTCAAAGGTGAGAAGTATTTATTTGAAATAATTGGGATAAAATAAATAATGAAAAGCTAAAGCTATGAAATAGCAGGATTTTATAAAGGCATTGGGTGTTATGGTAAAGTTTACAGGATGGACACATCAGAAGAGGAGACACAAGACCTTAGATGATGAGTTAGAACCTAGAATGTGGTAGTTAATTACTATTGAATGAATGAAAAAAGTATTATGAAAAACTGAAAAAAGCTTGAATTTAGGTGAGAGTCCAAGATGACAAAATGTAAGACATGGATAGTTGCTTTAAGTTTTTAAAAAGAGCTGTATCCTAAAGTTGTTTGGGAGCTACTTGGACTGTTCAGATGATTTCGTGAGAACTTAAGTTGTTTGTAGAGAAACTCTTCATCCATGGAGAAAAGGCAGAGCTCTCTAGATCTGTACTGCTCAGTGTGGCAATCGTTAGTTGCGTGTGACTATTGAGTACTCACAGTGTGGCTAGTGCTTCCTGTTGATAATATTTTGGATGTATTGTGTTAGAATTAAATATACTGAAGTTAATTTCATGTGTATCTTTTACTGTTTCATGTAACTAATAGAAAATTTCAAATTAAATATGGAACTTGCATTTTGTATATGTTGACCAGTGCCTGCCTTTCTTTAAGAGCTTTGGTTGATTACTGCTTTTAGTCCTAGCCAAAAAAATGAAACTTGATTTGTTAATGAACAGTTTCACTGTTATAATACAATAGTTAAATATTCTCATTCATACTAAGTCTGTCTGCTGTATCTGCTTCTGAACTTAGCTGCAAGGCTAGGGAAATTTTCCCCGTTATTTGCTATTCTACTGTCTGTAGTTTTAATCAGACTTTAAGGAATTATGTAGTTATCTTTTCTTACATTATTTTTCTTCCCAATCAAAATTCAGATCCTTTATAATCTTGATTTTTCTTCCTGTGAACCCATGAATTGTAATTTATAAATAAAAAGACAGTAAGGAAATAGGCATTTCTCTTTTCCCCTTTTAAACAGCATCCAAATATACCAGGGCTAATAATAGGACTGAAAGGGATCGAATAGAACTTCTCCAAGATGCAGAACCTTTGGATTTTAATGCAGAAACATTCAATGATGATCCTCTTGAATCTGAATCAGGAAGGTAAGTTCTGATTATGTCATTTTGACTCAAGCATTCCTCTTGAAATTTTAATATATTGACAAGATTGGAAACGTGATAAGTTAGTGTAAGAAAAATGTCCATTTTTACTACTAATAAAAAACTTACTGAGCAACCTTCAATACTATTTTATTCCTTTTAATATTTTTATATTTAAAAAATTATACATTCAATCATGGTAATTAAAATTGGTATGTTCATATTATACATAAGAATTTGCACATATACCTGCATATGTCTATATCTGGCAATTCTATTTATGAAGTTTATTATATTTAGCAAACAGCTGCATACCTGTATCTTGATGGCAGACACACTTCTAAGTACCTAAATGTTATTTTATGGTTACAAATTGAGAGAGGCCTAAATTTGCCTAGAGCTACCTCTAAATGGCAAGTCAGGCATTCAGACTCCAGTATTCTTACTACAAAGACTATATAGTTTTAGCAACTATGGTACAAGGAAATAATTAAATAAAAGCAAAAATAAGCAAATATCAGATGCACAAAGATGTTGCTATATTATTGACTATAAATAGCAAAAACCTATAATCTATTTATATTCAGCAATTGAGAGTGGTTATTAAACTGATTAAGTCTCCTGAATATGTATTACATACCCTTATTTTTTAAAAAAAATATTCCTTTCTGTCATATATATATTCTAGACTCTAAAACAATTGCTGGTTGATTTATAACTAAGTTCTTTTGGATAATATGTTTGGAAGGTAAGTTTCTGCTTTTAGCTACTGATGGATTTTACAGAGCTTACAAATTATGTGGTTACTTTCTTTTACAGTGTTCTCATTTTCGTATTCTCTATTATTTTTAATGCCTCAGATTATTTCTTTATGTTTACCCTTTAGGTATCAGCCTGGTGGACGATATCTTTCAATGTCTTCCAGTATAATATTTGAAGATATCTAGTCTGAAAAAAATTTATGGGACAACTAAACAGGTCAACACATCACATCGGTTCAGTTTTTATGAACATCCGTATGCCCTAGTATTTCCTGCCTGCTCTCAAGGAAGTGTCAGTATAAAAACAACAACAAAAAATAATTAATCACAGTTTAGTTTATTAAAGAGTATTATCTTTTCTAAAAGATTTATTACATACCATTCCCTAAGTGTCTGCATTAGAAGTACAGTTACAATGGAAAGATTTAATTCATGATAAAGATCAGTATATGTGAAGAACATTTACTTCAGTTTCATGCAAATTTTTTCAGGAAAGTTACTTAAAGATTCAAGGAAGCCATAAGGTACTAAATGTCATAAATTTTATTATTGAGATTTACTGATTGCGGTTTCTAAAAAACGTATTCAACCTATATTTTCCAAAGAAACATTAGTGAATGGAGACCTCAAAGAACAACCATATTTACAAAACTCATGTCTTAAAACTTACTTACTAGACATAACTGAATGTAAAAAGTTCTTTTGCAAATCTGTATGCAAATTTGTGAGGTATTTTGCATGAATAATTAGGATTATATTTCGACTAATAGTGTTAGTGTCTTTAGCATGTATACACTAACCAAACGATATATTATTTTTTCAGTCATTGTAGTAACTGGATTTTAAAAATGCTTTGGTGTTGCTTTAGAAAAGATTTTCATTTCAGAGGGAAATACTCACTTTCGGTGTTTAGTATGTTGATTTAAGTACTGATCATTCAGTTCAAGGGGCAATCTTAAGTATTAATGATAATTTTTTTAATAGGCAAAGAATTCTGCAGAATTACCTATTTAAAGTTTCTTGTTTACACTTTTTAAGGAGAAAACATGTGGCTACTCAAAAATAAAATGTGGCTCTATTAAATTATGCTTTATAGAAAACTACTAGAACAGAGATGTATAATAATAACCTGTTGATTAAATGCTTGATGGTTTTAATCTTTTTGATTAAGCCACAGTTGGGTATTATATTTTAAAACACCAACGTTTTATTGCAAAGTGGAAGTGGCACAGTGCAACATGTTCACAGAGAGTATTTATAGTTCTAAAAACATTTGTAACTCTTACAGAATCCATCCCACATTGGGTAACCATACTTAGCTTGCCTCTCAGTTTTTTTTTTTGTTGTTGTTGTTGTTTTGTTTTTTCTTGGTGGTACTGGGGATTGAACTCAGGGGCTTCAAACTGAGCTACATTCCAGGTTGTCTTTTGTTTTGTGACAATCTCACAAAGTCACAAAGTGGGCTTGCCCTTGCAGTCGTCCTGCTTCATTCTCCCAGAATGCTAGGATTACAGGAATAAGCCACTACAACTGGCTGCTGATTCTCAGTGTAACGTCCTTATAATTATTATTAGTGCTCATTTTCCATTTCAAGTGTCTCTGTTTGAAGATTCTATCTAGTATTATCCAGTAACACAATTGTATGTTTCTTGAAGATAATTTTTCTGAATCATAAATTTAAAATTTTTACTTTCTTCTTTAATGAATGTTATAATGAAAAATTTTAAAAGCATACTCCTATCCAAGTATTGATTTTTTCTTTACTTTTTTTTTTATGGTGCTGAAGATAGAACCCAAGGCCTTGTATATGCTGACAAGTACTCCCAACTGAAGTAAACCCATAGTCCCTATCTGTTTTTTGATCTTTGAGTTTTAATGATCTTTGAGATTATATCCCCTTTAAAATAATTATTAGTGGATAGGTGTATTCTCAGTTGAAGGTCATATAGCCCACTCATTCGAGGACACACATTTGAGCTTTTTATTGTGAAGTGTTGTTAGCAATAGACTAGAAGAATAGATAATTTAGTATTGTTTGTAATTTCACAATTGATTCAGTGACTGCTTTGGACAGACCATGTAACATTTCAGTGCCTCAGTTTCTTCATATGCAGAATGAAGAAGATACTTGCTATTTCCCTACTGATATACCTCACAAAACGGTTGTGAGGGAGTTGAGCTGTGATTTATGTGTAGGAGTTTAGATGCTATGTCCTCCTAGTGGTACCTGAAGATGTCAAATGAGAGAAATGATCATCCAAAAAGGGATCCAGATTCTTGTTGTTAAAGAGAAGCTTACAAGTCCTCAAAACAAAAACTTTCTGAATTAATTCATCAAAAGTCCTGTGAAAAATCTGTTTTATTATTTGGCCTAGTATTTGAGTTTACTTTAGAATATTTTTTAAGGATCTTGTTTCTCATAAGGTTTTGTCATGTAACTCAGATACTGTTGTAAAGAAGTAGAAAAGAAGAAATTATCCAGTTACTTTAATAACTAGCTTTTATAGTGCCATAGGTAAAAATTGTATAAAGAAATATTACTCTTTCCTTTATAACTAAATTTTTTATGGTCCTAATAATTGAAGCACATGTATAAATACTTTGCAAATATTATAGAGTCCTTTTAACTTTTGAGACAGGATTGTGAATTCAAAATAATTTTTGATTAGTTCTGTGATCCCAAGTCTTCAAATTTTAAAGCAGTTTGTCTTATAGGATTTTATATGCAACCACATAGGAAAGTTACTTTGCTGAGTAAATCTGAGTTTGGAAGGCATTGATTTAATCTTTGAAGACTTAAGAGTTTTTTTTTCTAGTGAATAAGTTAATATTTGTTAAACTACCTTGTGTAGACAACTGTATATATACAAAAACTTTTCTGTTTTGAGAAGCTTATTAACATGTAATGAAACTGATCGTAAAATATTACTACTAAATTCATATACTTTACATGCAAAGTGCATTTCTTAGACTATTTCTGGTAATTACTTTTTGATCTCTTTCTTACATGATGAGGAGTACCTGATTAGAGTTTTCTAAATTATTTTTCTAAATAATTATTAAGCAAGGATATTCAGTAAGCTAGTGATTCAAATAACCATTGCAGAAAGTAATACTAACCTGTAAATCTCATGAATCACTTGTAAATTGCTGGTTGTTTTATGACACAAACAACTTATTATCAATAGAGGAGTTTTTTGTCAAAATTTTTATTTATTTTTTGTTGTTTTATTTTTTTGGTGCAGTACTAAGGATTAAACCCAGGGTCCTTGCCCTCAAGTACATCCCATCCCTTTTTAAAATTTTTCTCATTTAAGAGACAGGATCTTACCAAGTTGCTAAGTTGCCTGGGCTGAGTTTGAATTCACAATCCTGTCTCAAAGGCCACCATGCCCAACTTAAAAACATTCTTAAGAAATAAAGTCTATGTCAAGTTATTAAAAATTGACTGTCTTCCAAATGAACACAGGGGCTTTAGGATAATTTAATGGTACAAAAGGCCCTCTCTTCATAAAAGTGGCAGAAAACTAATTTAGAGTGTTAGTTTTCACTTTATCAAGACTAGATCAAAGAATTCATCAATGCAGACATTCAAAAAAAATAATCCTGTCAGTTGATTTGGTTTTTTTTGTCTGTTTGTTTAAATTATCACTCCAGAAATTTAAGCAGAATATGTACCTAAGTTAAATGTAAGTAGGAAAGTCAATATGTATGCTTTTTCAAAGTTTGTTTTAGCATGTTAATGAAGGAATTTCATTTATGTTCAATAGCATACTTCATTTTCAATATGTTTAATAGTTTTAGGGAATGTTCTTGATTGTGTATTAATTACTGTAGTAAAGGATAAGTACATTCTGTATTTACAATTTACACTGTTCAATAAGATAAGGTTTGTACTTATGATGTGAGTGGACTAGGCCTGAAAATCAGAAGGATGAAAGTATATTTGCACTAAAAAAATGTGTTACTGAGAAACCTTAGCATACTCAAAGTGTAATAGATTGCACTAAATGTTAAGAAGTAAATGGATTTAGGCTTTTTTCTTTCTTTTCTGCCACTTCTGTCACTTTTTCCTTCCTGATGCTTTCCTTCGTTTTTGAGGCCTATCTTATGTGGCTTTCAAAATGCTGATAGATTTTTCTTCTGTTTTGTGTACATAGTTGTTTTCAATGGGTAGTATACTCAAAAGGAACTACATCTGACTACAAATCCCACTACTTGTAACAGCAGTAATGAACTTAATGTAAAGTAGTGAAACAGATTTCGCTAGACACTAAGCCACATCTGAAGGGAAATGTTAAGTATGCTGCAGGGTCAGTGTGTTGTCTCTTAGGTCACTAAGGAGGACACTTCAGTGAAATAATTATTTCAGTGTAATGTTTTCCTATAAAAATGTATTCCCAAAAAAGGGACAAAAGCAAATCAAAACCCATTAAGAACTGTGGAACTTTTTTTTTTCATAAAAAGGAATTCATAAATAATATATTATTAAAAATTTCTTTGAGAGAGTTGAAACAATATAAGAGGATTACAGGAGGTTTTCTTGAATACAAATGCCTCTCTTTGTAGGGTACTTTCAGCTCAGACTTTTTCCTGCCCAGCAACACATCATGTGGTATTATCTCCTTTCCACATTCCTAGAGACCAAGCCCTATGAATCATCAGCCTAAGCATCTGCCCCCTTCCCACTGGACAGGAAACATGTCCTTGTCTCTAATTCCTCTATTCTGAACCCGGTTTAACTAAAAGTTTATTTCCATTTTCAAAGATTTAGTCATTGAGGTCAGCTGAAGCTTTGCTATAATTTTTCAATCAGTTTTTTCTTTCCTCCACACTCCCCTCCTTTCCTTTCCCCTCATTTCTTCAACTCTGTGCTTACTCCCTTCCTCTCCCCTCTCCTTTTTTGACAGGATCTCGTATTTTGCCTAGGCTAGTATGAACTTATAGGCTCGAGTGATCCTTCTGTCTCAACCTCTTGTATAGCTGGGGCTACAGTTATGCATCTGGCTATTATATTTCTTAGTAAAGCAAGACTGGTGTATTTCTCTTGTCATAGGTCTTCTAAGTTATATTTGTTTTAAATTAACCTTCTTTTCCCTGGAAAACCTTTTCGTTTGTGATTGTCTTGATCTCAAATTATTTGTAAAAGGAGAATTTTACTGTATTTTGTTCAAAAGAGTAGAAAGACATCTTACTACGGCAGGCATATGTAAATTCATAATTTTTTAAACAGTATAACACCATTTAGAGTTGATATTATTAACAAATCTTATCAACTTAACTCAGAGCTGTATTTATCAAATGGATGCTGGCTAATATCTTCCCTACTTAGTATACCAAGTTGTAGGGGAGAGAATGTGTATTTTTTTAAGCAATCCAATGGATTTGTTTTTGTCCTTATTTTGAAACCAACTTGAAGGATTTTTCTCATTTTAGAGGGTATAAATTATGTAGACCTGCCTTTTCAATTATCATACTCTAATATATATTTATAAATTATAGCAATGAAAAATACAAAATCGCTCTAATACTGATCTTATTATTACTATTTAATTTTTGTAATATTTTGTGTAAGTAGCTAATTATAGTACTGCTTTTACTGTTGAAATTTTTTTCTCAAATAAGTTCTGACTATACCTTAGGAAAAATATTCTAAAGTTGAATAATCTAACATGAATTTGAAACACTGCTATATCATATGATATATATGATATTCAGTACCCAAGCAAATTATACCAAAAGCCCAACTTTTGTATTGCATTAATAAAGTGCTTATTATTTTCCCTTCCTCTAAGTCAGGTAATTAGGTAAAATAGAAGATAAATTTTTTCAAATGTGCATCTGTTAAAGTTTTTCAAATATTAACTATGTTCATTTTTAATGCATGATGCTAAATTTATCTTTAATCAACCATTATTACCCAATCTGACAAATGTTTTCCTATCTGACCAGTGTGTAGGTTTAAGTATTTTTCTCTGTAAATTTTCACTACATTTTCAAATAGGTATTTGTAAATAGCTTCTAAAGTGCTACCTATAAGTAAGTTAGCATTTTTTATCTTATCTATGCATAATGAATGGTTTCTCCATTTGAATTTGACAAACTTGTTGACTTGCAATTCTTTTGTAGTACTGTAACTTACTGTGATGTAATGAATTTTTTGAAATGTTTATATGATTAGTTGTTAAAATATAAAAATTTATGTAGCTCTGCATGAAATAAACTACATTTATATAAGTTATGAAGACTTTTGCTAATTATTTATACATTTTATTTGACATAAATACTTCAGCAGACAAATGACTTGTGGTAATATCATAAGAAAATCAAGGAATAGATTGCCATACATATCAGACTATTGATTACCTTTGAGTAATCAATACTCAAATTTGAGGAGAAGGAAGGATTAGTGATTAAGATGACTTCTGAATAGCTGCCTGACTTCCATGCCTTGATTTCGGAGATGGTTTTATAGGTGCCCACTTTGCAGTGAATGCTGAGTAGTACAGACCTTTATGTGTGTTTTGCTTCATAGATATTTTATTCAATAATACAAAGATTGACTAGGTAGAGAAAATTAAAGTATACAACTTCTTACATAAATCTGGAGTGGAGAAATGGTATTATTATGTTAAAAGGTTGTGGTAATATTCAGTAGAAAGGTAAAGATTACTACTTAATTCAGACACATTTAATTTACACTTATCTGTATGAATGATAGAAACATAAAAATTGTACATGTTTATAGGGTACCATGTGATGATGTGATACATGTATGTGGTGTGTTAGAAGTATGGTGAATGTTTAAATTATAAAAACTTGTTACAGCAAAACACACATTACCATTAATTCCCCTCAAAATATTCTTCTGCTTTGAACACACACATCCTACCTTGCCACTTAACTAAAGCAGTTCTGGAAGTCATCTTTTGTGTATTTATGAAGTGTGTTTTAAAAAAAAAAGTTTGCTGAAGGCTGCTACTGAGTGCCATCCAATGGAAAGGCAGACTTGTAAACAGTCTGATACGTCTACATCTTCTTTCTTCACTGGATCTGGCACCATGTGACTTGTGGCTCTTTCCCAGAGTCAAAATAACTGTGAAAGAGAAATATTTTGAATCTAATCAAGACATCAAGGCAGCTGGGATAACACAATTAAAGACAGGAAAGAGGCTTTCCAGAACTGCTTCAGAAAGTAGAAAGAATGATGGAATAAGCGTGATTGAAGTTAAGGGTAGTAAGGGGAATTATTGACAGGGTGTGTGTGTGTGTGTGTGTGTGTGTGTGTGTGTGTGTGTGTGTTTTACTATAATGAATTTTTAAAAATTATACATTTGTCCTATCAGTCATACATCATATATATTGTACAGTGTTTAAATCTGTTTAAATATCTATTTCCTTAAACATCATTTCTTTTGATAAAACATTTAAACTTTTTTGTAATTTAGATTTTGAGAAGGGTGCATGTAATAATCATTTTGGTAGTTATTAAAAGAATAAAAACAGTATGTAGTTTCTAAAAGAGGAAAAGTGGAATGATAAAAAGTCAAAAGACAGGCCAGGGATTTAGCTCAGTGGCATAAGCGCCTGTCTTGCAAGCACAAGGTCGTGTGTTTGATCCCTGGTACAAAAAAAAAAAGTCAAAAGACAAAACAACATAACAAAAACAGCCCAATACTTAATTTTATTGTTTAAAGATTCAAGTAAAGTTGACAAAACTATAAGGAAAGGCAAAGAAGTGATTTCCTATGAAAGTCAGAGTAACACTTTTGATTCAGGGAAAGGAAGCTGAGTTTTTTGAACAAGCAAATTTCTACTTATATTCTCTAAATTATATATTTATATTCTATATACTTCTGAACATGTGCATGTTGCAAAATTTTAAAGATTTTAAAAACAAACGTTCTTACTGAAAAAAAAGTGAATAAAGTCTCACAGTCATCTTAAAGAGATGCAGAAAACATTTTGATAAAATTCAGTATTCATTTGTTTTTAAAAAAATCCTTAGAAAACAAAAAATAAAACCAAGCATTTTTTCTAATAAAGGATATGTATCTATGCATATAGAGAAGAGTACATATACAAATAACATAAAACTGCAAATGTTACCATTAATGCTACAATCGTATTTTAAGCTAGAAGAGTGTCTAGTATATCTATCTAGTATATAGTACTGCTTATCTCTCTTCTCAAATGCAAACTATGAGAAATGATTTTTATTTATTCCTGCCTGGTACATCCTTGACATGTAAACATAATAATGATAGCATCAAAGAGGGAAATCTCAAGAATAAAAAGGAAAAACAAGAATATGAATTGACTAAGCCAAAAGGCCTTAAGTAAGACAGGGAAAGACAATGTTTCTATGAATAGTAAAAAATAAAAATGAATAAATATTAGCTAACACAATGCACTGCTACTTTAGAAAAATGACAGTATTTATCCAAGTTTGACTTTTTCTAAGAAATGTACATATAATTTAATATTAAGGGAATTAATAGATATAACAAGGAAAAACAGGCTATCTATATAAATACTGAAAAAGAATCAGAAAACCACAATTATGACTGTTTGCTGTGATAGTTCAACTTGCCTGGAGTAGGAAGGACTTAACAGATTACTAACACGCAGTTCAGTGTGGGTCCATGGATGACTGGGATGTAGACCAGCAAGCTGAAGGAGCAAACCCTTCCCTGGTTGTGAGTGGCACCAATAAATAGTGTGCAGACTGGATGGAACAAAAAAGGAAAAAAGAAAGTGTGCCCTTTTTTGAAAACCTCCATTCTCCTTGGGCAGGGATGTCCTTTGCTGCCATCACCTTTTCTAAAACTTAAATTTTTATTAGTACATCTGTAATACGTAATGATTACATTCATTGTGGGGAGTTAGTACATGTACCTGACATATCTTAATTCTAGTTACACCCTCTTTTTCTAACTCCTTCCCCAGCATCTGTTGTTCCCCTTCTTTTTTGCAAAAGATCTATCATCTTGTTCTCTATCATCTGTTTCTTATCTTGCTCTTTAAATTATTTATGTTTTAAGTTTCTCATATAAAACAAGCCATGTGTGGTTTAAGCTTGTGTGTCTGGTACATTTCACTTTAACATTATGACCTTAAGGTGTACCCATTGTTCTACAAATGACTCAAATTTATGCTTCTTTATAGCAAGTAGTACTCCGTTGTGTATATATGCTACATTTTTAAAATTTACTCAACTGCTGATAGACATACAGACCACTTCTAAGAGTTAGCTATTATGAAGTGTTCTACTATAAGTATGAGGATGCGTGTATCATTGTAATATGATGTCTTTAACTCTTGGAAAAATAGAAGAGGGATAGCTGGGTTGAATGTAGTTTCTACTTTGTTTTGTGAGAAATCTCCATGCTGGTTTTCATGGTGTTTTACTAGTTTACATTCCCACCAACAATGTAAAAGTGTTCCTCCTCAGCCTTGCCAGTATTTGTTATTATTTGAATTCTTGATTATAACCATTCTTTTGAAAGTTAGATGGAATCTCAGTGTTTTCTTAAATTGCATTTTACTAATTATCCGAGATGTTAAATATTTTTTCATATATTTATTTTACGTTTGTACGTTTTATGAAAAATGGATATTACTTCAGTTGCCCATTTTTGATTCAGTCTTTAATTTATAGGATGACTCAACTTCATAGTCAGGATTGTGGAAGCTGGTGTATTAGTCAGCTTTCCCACTGATAGATACAACATCCAAAACTGACTATTTAAAGGAAGAGAGGTTTATTGTGTCTCATATTTTAAAGTGATTCAATCCATGATCAAGGTCAAAGGTAGAAATATGGTGGAAGGTCATGGCAGAGAAAAACTGCTTAGTTTGTGGTGGCCAGGAAGCAGAGTGGAGAACAACATTTGAGAGGAAAGAAGATGGGAAGGACCAGATATAGACCCCTTGGATACACCTCCATGACCCACCCAGGCAAAGTCAGATATGTATTCCAGCAATTTGCTAGTGCAACTGAATGCCAATCTAGTTGACACTTTACCGTAACCACCACATCCCTACCCTTTATCAATAAATACATCTTAAGCCATATGTAATCTCCAAATAAAGACAATGGCAAGTTTATAATTGTACCAAATATAACAGGATTATCCTGTGTACAACCACAACTGAAAGAAACTTCTTTAAAGTCCCCCAAATTCCAGCATTTCTCAATAGTCTATGTCTGAGTCTTGTATGAGAGTCAAGGCAAGCTCTTAACTGTTACCCATTGTGAAAATCACAAGCAAATTACACAAGCCCAATGTACAATGGCACAGGGTTAACATTAGCATTCCAAAAGGAAGGAATACAGAGGTAGAATACTTGGACCAAAAGAAGACTGAAACCTAGGAGGACAAACATTAGGTCCCATTGCTCCATATCCAGTGTTAAAATGGGGCCCATGGTGTTAAAAGGTGAGTTCCAAATGACTTCAGTGGTCCCACAAGGTTGTCTGTTAGACTGACTCCACTTATGGCCTATAGGTTTCCTTGGCTGATGATATTCCACATTCCTGTCATCTGCAAATTATTGGAGTTTCAACTGCACCTTTGGCTTCATTCCCACAATGTCATGCACTGCCCTCCTAGAGGCATCTTGCTTGAACTCTGGCTCCAGCCTTCCCTTGAGATCTGGGTTGAAGCCTTCCTACCCTACAACCCTCATATTCTGTCTACTGCTGAACAAGTATCACATGAACTTGACAAAGTCTATCACAAGCATGGGCAGTAACTAGGCCCCCTTCACCCGTGGTTGCAGCAACCTCTGAAGGCCTGACTGGCTGAGCATGGTAAAATAAATCTCAGGGTTTTAATTGCCTAGTGGTCCTATAAATATTTGTAGTATATGTATTTAAATGTATGTGTATTCAAATATGTACATGTATTCAAATGTGTATTTAAATGGACAGTAATAGGGGCAGTTCCTGAAATGGATTGCAAACAGAACCAAACTCACTTTTTCCCCAAACAAATAATATAAACAACAACCAAAAAAGAAAAAAAAAACTACATAACTTTTTAAATGTTACTTTAGTATAAGTTCCTCAAACTAAAGATAAAATACTGTACCAACTTCATAGTCTGCTTAGGAGCTTTATTTTCCACAAGTGAGTGGGTTAGTTCAGCTAAATGTATTTCCTATGTGTTGTAAGATTCAGAAAATTAGCAAGAGTGTTGATAATTTTGAGAGCCAGAATCATTACCCTGGAAAAGGGACTTATAAATGTGGCAATGAAGAATGTTAGAAGAATGTTATACTGGTCTTGGAGATAGTATAACTGTGATTTTTAGACTAAATATAGACATAGTGCCTATAAGGAAAGAAACACAGATATGGAATCTCCATATGCAGATCCATATTATATGTGTATGTTTCCACTGAGAGAATTACAAGCAATAGCATTTTTCTAATAAGCACATCTATATCAATTATTTAGGTGATTTTTTGGTCTAGTAGATCATAAACCTGTGAAGGCAGGAATGATTTTTATACCTGTTTATCTTTCAGCATTAAGTTAGAGTCTGTGTACATAGGACTTTAGAAAACTGTGTAACTCATATGTATTCAGATGCAAAGTTCAGGGCCAGTTTCTAATGCTGGACACAGAAAAACAGCCTGTCCGGCCTCAGTTGCTTAGACTGCCATGTAATGATTCCTTGACAACTCTGTCTCTGCCACCAGGTACAAGTCTGCAGCAGAGTCTGCCAGCATCATCATGTGCTCCCACCTCCACCCCTTTCCCAAAGGGTGATGGGCTGGATCAACCACATCCTCCACACGGGGCGGTGCACATGCAGCCCTAAGCCTTCCTAGCCATGGATGTCTAGCTCACTCTGGGTCCCACATAGCTTTTGGGGCTGTTGGACGGTGACCACATGGCTGGGTAGGACCAGAAAGCTGAAGGGGATGAGATTCCAAGTGCAGTTTTGGGAGTCTTTGTTGAGTGATGTCGCCATTACGTTAGAATTTTTCACCGGTGGGTGAGGTGCAGTTCTGGCAGCATTGTTCTCCTTATTCATTTGCTAATTTTGCTATAAAATCCTCCTTCCTAACTTCTTCATGTAGTCAGAATTTTTTGCCTAGTATTCTTGTCTTTTATTTGCCCAGCAGCAAGAGCTGTTTTGTGATTCCTATCTGTGAGTGACTTGTCCTACTCACCCTTAGATATTCAGCCTTAGTTGTGGTGGTGCATGCCTGTAATCCCAGCACTCTGGATGTTGAGGCAAGAGGGTCGTTGGGAGTTCAAGACCAGCCTGGGCTACAAAGTGAGCTCAAGACCAACCTGAACTGCATAGCAGGACTTTGTCTTGAAAAGACCAAAAAAAAAGACATTCAGCCTTGCAGCACATTTTTTCCCATAACCTCAGCTTCTCTGTCTCTTTCTCTCACTCCTGCCTCCACCATTTATCATGGAATAACATCTAAAAACAGCATTGGGTAAATTATTTTATTTTTTATTTTTCCTGTCTCACATATTCTACCGGTGCTCAGGAAACCTGCTTGCACATATATAATCAGGATCAGACACAATCTTGTGAGTCTCCACATTCACTCTCACACCCATATAGAGCTCCTTCTTTCCCCCTTTGGATCAGGCATGGAAACTGGGTTTCTAGATTTCCTGGAAATAGTATGTTTCCACATTGAAATGTTTCCCAATGTATAAAAGAACAGGGACTTTAGATTTAACAAGTGCTGCACAGAATTAACTCTTCCCTTTTAGCCAAAGAGAGTTCTGTTGTAGTTGCTCTGAATTCTGTCATCTGGATGCTCAAAGCTGAAAGGAAAGTTTGGAAGTCTCTACTCCAATGGCTGACAAGAACAAAGTGGGTATTGTACTAACCAACCTGTAGTATCTCAAGAATGTGGAAGAAGGCCAAAAATTTCCACAGAATGATTGATCTCTTAAAGCAGAATTTTCTGTGTCCTATTATTTTGTCCTTACCTATTTTCATATTCCAAAGCATCAAGCAATATTGGGTATAATGGGACATAAAAACTTTTGTGTCTTAAAGACTGTGGCTGGACTCATATTAGTATGTTTTGTATTAATATACCAAAATACTGGAAGCTGGACAACATATAAAGTAAAGGGGTTTATTTGCCTCACTATTACAATGGCTGGGGAGTCCAAACAGTATGGCACCTGTGTTCTGGCAAGGATAACCATGACTACATCACAACATGGCCAAGAGGCAGAAAAAGAACCAGCTACAAGCAGAAGGGAGAGAGAGAGCACAGGAAATCAGAAAGCAAGAGATGGGAATGGCCAAGTTCACTTAAAAAAAAAAATAACACCTTTGTGAAAGCTAATCTACTCCTACAAGATTCGACCCAATCTCTCAAGACAGTATTCATTCATGCATGAATATGGAGTCCTTCTGACCTAACTTCCATTAGGCCATAATTCTTAAAGATTCTAGCACCTCAATAATAACACATTTAGGACCAGGATTCTAGCACATGACCCTGTGGGGGGCACACTGAAATCATATCTAAATCATATTCAAGGGTGAGGGAGGATCTGGCACTAAGTTGACCTCGATGAATTTGTAAGTGTGATGGGATCATGAGATAGGAGAGGGAGCAGATGAGATTAATCTTGTTTCCTTTGTAGACAAGAAGAAAACTGAGACTGTTGCTTCAAGGACAGCCTAGAGTTTTGCATTGTCCCTCAAGAGGCCATCACCACAAATCAGTGAGCACTAAAATTTAAGACTTATTTAAGAAGGGTGAAAGTTACCCTATTTAGGATTCTGTGGAAAATAAGATTTACAAATATGTTTTTTTTTTCAGCCAATACTACTCTGAAATCCACTCTGCAAAACTCTGTACTAGTGAGTAGGGGGTTGGTATACACATCAAAATGCCCCCATATGTTTGAGAGAACAGGGCTTTTATCCTTAACTAGTTAAGTGCCAGAATTAGCCTGAAAATTCCTGCAGACAGATCCTTTACTGAGCCTACCCTATTATTTGATAATTATTGTGTTTTTGACTGACTTTAGGGTTTGTAAAATACTGAGGTATGCACCAGGATGGAGGAAGTGGATCAAGCTACAAGGATCTTTCCACAATCTATGTCCAATGTCACCTGCTCATAAAGATCAAGAAGAGTAAATAAAATTCACAATGTCCATGCCACTTCATAAGTAGAAAAATAAACAACAGATGTTTTTAAACAAAGTAACTCTTGAACTTCTATGATAAGCTAGTAGATCTAGAAAGAATGGTAGATCAGATTCACTGTGCACTGGCCCAGTTTGACTAAGCCCACTCAGAACTCCTCAACCAGTTACATGAAGTGGGTTTGTTACGTACGGATAGGTGTCAGTGGACATGAAAACCTAGGATTCATTGGGAGCTGGTGCACTAGCATTTGGAAAAGCTATCAATGGTAGAAATAATGCCATCTGCCCATGTTTCCTTTGAACCACAGCTGAGAGACTAGGAAGCAGGCTGTCTTGGGTTTCATACTGTAAGGGCCTCATAAATCACTAAACTAAAAGCACTGAAGGACACCCTCTTCTGGTGTGTGTGTGGGAGGTCTGAAACAGAATTTGTGCTGTTCCAACCTGTCCCTCCCTATCTCAGAATGTTGTACATTCTACAGTTATTGTTGAGAGCCACAAGCCATAGAGTTCAGTAGGGCCAGGTGGCCCGTATCACAAGCAGATTGACCAGGCCTGCCTGGGGCAATAACCTTGCCTTGCATACCAGAAATTCAGGCCAGGTGTTGCTAAAGAGTTCACAGAAGGATTTTTCAGGTAGCCCCACTGTTTGCAGGTGGTGGGTCTATTTTCAGATCTTTCCTTTTTGTGTCTTAGCAATACTTAAAATGTTTATCCAGGTAAAGCAGAAGGTGTTGAAAATAGCACACACTCTTAGCTGGGCTAAAAGAAAGTCTAATTTTATTGTCTAAAATAACATTTTAAGAGACTTGGGGGTGTCTGTTGAGCTACCAAAGTGGTGGCAGTGGAAGAAGTAATATCTTTCACAATTAGGAACAAGTTGTTTATTATTATTATTTTCAAGAGTGAGTACTCTTAAGAATGATATAAATCATCTCATCAAAGGTTTCATAAAAGATATAAACCCAGAGTCAGTTACACCTCCTTGTATATTGGCGGCAAGTCTTCTGTCCTGCTTAACACTGATAGCCTAGTGGCATTTCTCATTCCCACGACTGATATATTTAAGGACACCACCAAAACACAGAACATGCAGGACCTCATTATCCACAAGATTTGCAGGCACAACATTGCCCAGGCCACTTTTGAGTCACCCTGGACTACCTGTGAAGAGAGGTGTTGCCCTCAGATGCACACAGCCCTCCTCCCCCTGCTTTATTGTTCAGTAGCTTCTCGTGAATATGGAGCCATCATTGTTCTGCATGAACTTGGTTTCCCCTGCACAATATTTTTCAGGAAGCCTTTACAGAGAGAGCATGCATCAGTCTTCTCCTGGTTTTTGTCTCTGCCCACTGGATATCTCTCATCCATAAAAATCAAAGGAATGTGGTGATCAAAGTGCCATTTCACCAAAGCTTTTTGTAAAAATTGTGTTTATGATAGACTACTACCTTAGACCTGTTAAGTTAAAGCACGAACCTCCAGATTCTTCTGGGGTAGATGCCACATCCTTATTGGGAAGTTAGGGCTCAGGTTTTATTGGTGTAACTGGGGTGTTTATATTGGTGTAGTTTACTTCTAGCAGGATGAGAAAGATTGCTATAATCTATGACACAACAAGTTGGCAAATACAACATTTTAATAGGTTATCCATGGTGGCCATAAAATGAGCCAAATGAAAGTGTTGTGCTTCTAGGACTCTGCTGCCATTTTGGGAAAAGCAGACTGATAGGTTAGTAACCCACTCCACCCTCCTCCCGGAGTCTCAGTTGTTCCCTGTTTATAGGATAATAGGCCAAGTTGATCTAGTGACGCAATCTGTTTGTCCTTATCCCTAAGATATTGCCTATGTGGACATCAATTGCCTTTGCTGCTTAACCCAGACCTCTTGGCCTCTTTAAGTCCTGTATAAATTTCATATACCTAAAAAACTTTAGCCATCTGACTGGAGGGATGAGATATTCCCAGTGCCAATAGAGGGACCTTGGTACTCTCTCGTCTTGTCCTCTACCCCCAGAGGAAAGCTTGTTGGGAAGATCACATGGGTTGGTGGGGAAATTGCCTTAAATAAGAGTCAGGGGACAATATCAGGGATACCATAGAGATCTGAACTGCAAACCTTCCCTAAGAAGTGAGCTCTAAAAGGAAAAAGGAAAGGTAATGACTAAGACACAGAAATTGGAATTTTGCAAGTACAGCTTAGTCAGTGGCCACCTGTTCCACTGTACTTGGATCAAGCCCAGTGTTTCCCAACATTCACTATAGTGCGGAGTTTCCCTTGCACTAGAATCAGTGTTAAGCATCCATGTTGCCCTTGTTAGATGGCGTACCATTCTGTTACTAACTGTATTGATGTGCTTTTCTTTAGTTGATATGTGTGCTAGCTGTTCCTTGTCTAATATCTCCCTTGGGCTGTGAATGATTGGGTTCATGGGAAATACATTGTATTTCATGAAGATGCACCATTATTGAGTTGCATGAGCAGTAAAGGATGTTCCTTGGTTAAAGTGAAGTCTCATGGAACATCTAAACATAATGACATGAACCTCTCCAGGGTAGCCAGAGTAGTCCCAGCATCAACTTTAGTGACATGTGTTGATCTGTCCCAAGCAGCAATTTATGGCCAGGGTTTTGCCCCAACATGGGAGCCCTTTAATAGAGTTTAATCACTCACTTGCCATTTTTTCTGATCTGGTATCCAGGTTGTTGGAAGGCAGCTCATGGGTCAATAAAAATGTAGGAAGATATTGTGATGTAGAGGTGACTGGCATGGCCACTGGCTGGATGATGACCACAGCTTAGTGGATATTGCTTGCTTGTAGTTTCCTAGAGCAATCAGGAAGCCATGTCATACTGTCAGTTGACACAGTAACCCTGGAGACATGAGCTATAGGTAGCCATAGCAGGTACCAACCCTCTACAGGTTATCTGGACTTTTCTGGTAAGCTTATCATTTGCTCCATTTGCTCATGGAGCCTATTGCTCCTTTGAGGACCTGGTTGGGCCAGTCTTGAATGTACTAATTTCATTCAATAATTGACCCTGTTGAGTGTGACCAACTTTAATAGTGAGACCTTTACATGCCAAAGTGAAAATGAGCAGTTCAGGTTACAGCGTCACCCATTGCACTCTGACCAAAAGATGTCCAGTGTTTACCAGTGCCCAATAGCAAGCAAGAAGCTGCCATTTAAAAAAGATACTTCTTATGGCTGCCTCAGGCAATTCACATTTCCAAAATCACAGAGGCTAGTGCACCCTAGTGGCAATTTTTAGTTTTCAGAGGCTCCTATCAGCATGCATGGTAGTTCTGGATACCTGTAACTCTGGTATAGGCTGTGTGCCCTATTAGGCTAGAAGGCTCCAAAGGTCATAAAGGTAGTGCCTAGGCCTCACTACACTGAATGGTTTCTGGTCTTGTTATGGATTAAAAACTGATGGTCAATGCCAGCTGGTGCTGAGCATAGATGTTCCACCTGAGGAAAGTTGCCAGCATAAATAGAGATGTGGAGAAGATGAGTAAGGTGTTGGGGGTTTCTCTAAGTGTTGCTGTTTGAGCTGCTGGTTCTCCTAGAGGAGCTCATCATGAATAGCTTCCCCAATGTGAGTTTGACCATTGCCATTGGAGGAGCTCAGGACCTTGTTAGTGAGAGTGGCTGTGGTTTGCTTTGGAGGATCTCTGGTGCTTACATTGAGCATTGCTTCCTGACTCCTCAGGGGAAGATGTGTGCCATTTAATCTCCAGGAGAAACTCATCATGCTGGCTTTCTGGCATGTATTCAACTGTTCTTATCATCAGAGGAGCTCAGGACCTCTATGTTGCTGAGGATGGCTGTGGTACTTTCCAGGACAGCCCTAGTTCTTATTATGAGCGTGACTTCTCAGCTTCACTGTAGAACCCTCAGCCTACTGGAATAACTCCTTCACCTTGCTGGCATAGACTTTCTAGCTTCCACCACTGACCTTTGGGCCTTCCCAGTATGGATCCATAAAAGAGACTGGCGTGAATCCTTCTTGTGGTCTCTAGACCTCCAATTAGACTTGTGGGAGGCACTGTCATGAGCTCTGGGTCTTCATCTGGACTCATGAGGACATTGCTGTGTGATTCAGGCCCTTCACTGAATATTCTGGATCTTTTAGTGTTGTGGATAGATTTTCTGCACTGTCTTTTGTTAAACTCTGGGTAACCATCATAAATAATAATATAAATTCTCTGTTCTGATTCTAATTGTTCTCCTCACAACCCCTGACTACAACAGGTCTATTGCTGCCAACAGTCCTGTTCATAATAGGCAATGTTAGATTACCTTGACCAAGGGGGTGAAAAGAATAATCAAGTTTAGGTATATATTGCCTCTAGCACCCAAAGATAACTTTCCATTAATGGATACTTTCAGGGCTAAGTTTTGCCCAACTACATCTGAGGACATTTTTTTTAGCATCCCACCCAGTGGGCCTTGGCATTCAGCCTGAAATCTGCCTTTTGTAATCTTTATATCCTAAAAATATTTATGATTGTCTAAATTGTACTGTTATATTGTTATGTTATAACAGGGTGGTTTGTATCAAATCCCTAATTAACAAAGCTATGTACATTTATGCATTCAGTGTATATTTCTGTTATTGCTGAATAACCAGATGGGGCTTGGTAGCTTAGGTAGCAAGCAGGAGTGGACATGCCTCACTGTTATGCTTTGAAGTTTTAGCTGTGACAGGCATAATGTCAATGCCCATAATGCACTCAGTGGAACCATGGTTAGCAGTACTTAAAAGGAGCAAAAGGCTGGATTTATAAGAGATAAGCACCTTGAGTCACTGTATTAATCCCAATGTCATCAGTTTAAAATTTCCCCTTTTATCTTGAGAACACAACAGAGCCTTTGATCTCAGATGGAGATCTGGATGCCATCATCCCATCTCTAATAGCACCATTCAGTCAGAAATATGGGTCTTTGACCTTCGTTAACACAAAAAGCATTCTAATAAAGCTGCCTGAGACTCCTCTAGACTTTGTTTCTGTCCTTCCTTTGGATACTGAGTCTCCCACTTTGAAGACTTGTATCTCTTGTTTTGGTCCTCCCTCATCCCCAAGGACATCAGGAATCATATGAGTAGTTCCTTCATAATCTTTCTTAGGTGCCTCAGTCTTCTTAGAACATCTGTTTCTCAGGCCTTCTGGTCTTGGTAACAAGTGATCACATAAGTGTGCCACACTCTACTATTTCCATCTTTTTTCTCGTTGCCTCAATTTACATAGCCAGCACATTAATTTTTGTCACATAGCACTCTTCTTTTCCTATAGCATCAGATGTGTGTCTAACCTAGCCTTCTGTTAGGGTTTTTACCTAGCTTTCCCCCAATACCCTTATGTGCTCATAGTGGGGCTTTTGGGAGCTGGCTGGATAAAGGGTGTGTGAATGTGGATTAACAGTGTGATAATAAGATCAAGAGTACATAGCATGGATTAGTCCACTAATTGGTTTATCAAAATTCTGAATGTGGGTAAATGGGAAATCCCATGCTGGGTATGAGTGGCACCACCCAAAAGACTTGTAACCATGGTAAAAGAGAGAGGCTTGCTACTTTGTTGCTTTCCTGCCTTCTCCCAACCAAGCCTTGAACTGTTTCTTCTCTCCCATGTCATCTGGCTTGGAACCAGCTGACTACATAATGAAACCCCTACAAACTATGAGCTAAAACAAACCTTTCCTCCTTTAACTTTGGTGAAAGATATTTTATCCCAGCAACAAAAAGTAACTAAGACATATCCCAAGGTGAATTTATCTGCCCTGGGTCAGATACTGAGAAGGGGCAATTACCTTTCTTCCTGTATCTTCAAATAAATCATGGTTCTGATGTATAAGACCTTGCTGCTATGCTAATTTTGTGAAACAGGTTCATTGTGCACTGGTTACCAAGTAATCTGAGCCTATCAAGACAAATTTCCACCTGCCTACCACCCACAAGTTACATGGATTGAGTTTGTTGCTCATACATAAGCAGCAAGGAAGCCTAGATTCATTTAGGGTGATTACGCAAGACCTCAAGACTCAGGAATACTGCCCACGTATTGATGGAATCTATTTTACATGCCACACTTGTACAACTGAGGGACAACAGAAAGCAGCTTGCTATGGCTTTTATACTTTTAACCATTGGGAAAATGTACTGTCTTCTTCTAGGGGAGACTGGAACAGATCAGGGGCGATTCCAATCAGTTACTCTATCTCAGGATGTTGCTTTTCCAGTGTGCTGTATGAGTATTCTCGACAACTGCAAGTGCAAAACGAGAGAGAATTGCATCGGTCCAAGGCCACCCACATAACTGTCTTACAGTACAGGAAAAAATGGACAACAGATGGCTTAAGGATGAGCTGTTAATATGCCCAGAAAAAGATCTTCATTACATATGAAAATTCTGAGAAAGAGTCCTAGAAGATTAAGGCTCTGATGACAGGATAAGAATATGAAAGCTTGTGGGACACAAGCCAGCAATTGTTGGAAGGTTTCATCTCTCAGGGAGCCTTGGGAAGAAGGAAGTCTTTCTTTGGACAGTGGATGAGGAAAAAAACAACAACAAAGGGAAATGTGGTCCTTCAGACAACTGAAAAGTAAGAAGTTGGATAATGCAAAGCCTTAACCCTATCACCAAGCAATGAGAGTTATGCATTAAAGAGATTATACCACACAATGTTATATAATTTTATGTCAAAATGTTCCTAAAATTGAGAGGGAAGCATCAATAAAATTCAAGTTTTAAAATGAGCAAAAGCCATAGCATAAGACTTATAAACAGGTGCTCATACACATATAAATAAATCCTATAAGTGAACCTTAAGTATGTAAAAAAAAAAAATGCTTGCTTTCTTAGTTACTTTCTCATTGCTGGAGTGAAATGCTCGACATACACAAGAGAAAAGAAAAAAGGTTTATTTTAGCTCACAGTTTATATGAAATTTCTGGTTATAGTCTGCTGGTTCCAAGGTAGGGTATGGTAGAGGAGCATGGCAGAGGAGAAACAACTCAAGGCATGGCAAGCAGGAAGTAGCAAGCATTCACAGCAGGAGGGATACATCCAGGCCACACACACAGTGACTCACCTCCTCCCACCAGGCTTAACCCTGTAAACACATCAGTGGACGAATCCAGTATCACATGCCTAAGATTTAGTCGCCTCCCAAAATTCCCACCTATGAGTGGATGAGACTTTGGAGGAAATGTCTGGATACAAAACATAACATCTTCACTTGAGTTCAGGAAAATGCAAATTAGAACTACACTGTGATACCATTTCTCACTTATCAGATTGACATAACTACAAATATTTAGAATACACTCCTTGGTTAGGCTATATCTACAATACTATATAGATATAGGCTGGCTCTGTTAGCATTGCTTATAGTAAAGTAAAATGGTAAAACTTCATGGAAGAAACTTGGTAAGACTTAACAAAATTATACATGCACTTGTCTTTTGAGCTAGTACACCCACAGTTAGGAATTTACCCTGAAGATGCACCTCCAACAATATCAAAGTACATCTGCTTACTCCAAAATTATTTACAAAGAATTGCAAACTATTAGAAACAGCCTAAATGTCTATGAATAGGGGATTAGCTGAGAAACTAGCATAGGTACACAGCAGAATACTACACAACTTGTGGGAATAATTAGGAAAATTTCTGTAAATCACTGTGGTGTGGGGTCTAGGATACAATTATTTCTGTGAAAGAACATGATTCCATTTGTATAACTGTTTATTTTTACAAAAAGAAGCAAGTTTACATCAAGAGAAAATGAGATTGGTTGTCTATGAGAGGTACGGACAATTAGGTAAAGTTGGAAGAAAGTGACTTTTCCTTTCTAGATAGTTTGGACATTTAGAATCTATATTCTACTTTCTGTCTTAAAGAATGTTTTATGGTGTGAGTCAAAATTTTTATAACTATATTTTGATTATAAGATTGGACAAATATGTAAATATATTAAAGATGTCAGGAGCCAGCATTGTTGGGGAAAGAAGATATAATACAGAAAGGGAGGAGACTGGTTAATAACTTTCTCTTGTTGGCTTGAAATAGTGAAATTTGAGTAACCAGTATAAACTAATGTGTTTTTGAAATAAACATACATACATGGATATAAATATATTTGTATATTTATATATCTCAGGGCCTGTGCATCTTTTCTTACTATAAAGAAAGAATACTTTAAAAAAGAGATATAGAAAGGAAAAGAACAAGAAACAAAAGGACCAGCTTTATGAAGTTCTCACTAATGCAGTCTGGGACAATTTGACATGAAAAATAAATGTAATAGTTGTAAATTATACTCCATTCAATGCTATGATTTGCTAATGATAAATAGTAGATGGATGCACAGATAAATGAATGAGGGATAATGGGTAGCAGCATTTGCCAAGAACCTATACTATATACTATGTGTGTCATTCATTAATATGTTTTATATCTTTCTATCTAGCAAAACAGTGCCTGGGATAATTACTAGTCACTGATTAATTTGGAGCGTGATACCATATAGTTTATTTCGCTACTGCATTATGCAAGAATAACAGGTGGACCGGAGCCTTGTGATGCCTAGTAATTGTCCTTCACTCTTCCCTTCTCTTCCCCTTTTACTCTCCTCCCTCTTTCTGATTGTTCCTTTTCTCCTTATAACAGGCATCATAGATATGTATGAATGTGATGTTTTAAATTTAGATTAAAAAAACTCATAGACAGAAAATAGTAATAGCACAAAGAGAATTCAAAAGTCTACTTCATCTTGTAAACATGAAATCCATTGAAGGAATCCTCTACCTGTTTTCAAGCTTATCTTTCACAGTCCACTCATTTGGGAGGTTCTGGGCCTGACCAGTCCATGGCAGTGCATGCTGTGGTTTTGATTTTATTTCCTTCAGTTTATAGAGGAATTAACAGATGAAAGACTAAAACATCAGGGTAAAGGAATCATCCTCAGTCTATATGGGGCTCTATTCTAGAGAATTTTAGAACACAGAATTAAGGATCAGGGAGCAGGAAGGAGCGCCCATTCTGCAGATCATCTCATTCCACTCTCCCTTTGAATTTCCGAGTGGGAATGAGATCTAGGAATTGAGAGTGTTTTACAAGAGCGCATTTGTATTCTAAGGGCACAGTGGGAACTACTCAAGAGTTTCTTATCACAAAACTATCCTCTCCATGTCTTTTGCCCTCAAATACTTTATGGGAGTAGAAGGGTAGAGGGTAGAAGGGTGTTCAAAGATTACTATTAAAAACTCACTACTTCCACTTCTACATACTTTCTTTTTCTTTTGGAAATTAGTAGTAATGAAGTAAAAGAACTCCTCTACTTTATAAAAGTTCCCCCAGCAGTAACTTTTCAAGAGGGAGCTGGTATGGATTCTGAGGCCTGACTCTCTCCTTTGCCTCAGAATGCAACTGGCTCACAAACATCCACCATGTACAGGGCTGCATGTGTGGAGATTCCTTCACCCTGACTCCCAGTTCTTGTGTGTATTAAAATATGAAGTATAGGAAATTTGTACTCTACATATCCCGTGTTACCTCAGACAATGCAAGCTGGGGCGTAAAAACTGAATCATACCCTTCACCTCCATTCTCAAAATTTGGGGATTTGGCATTAGCTTGTTTTTTGATCTGCCTTTCTGTGTTGCTGAGACCCTTAGCAAAGACATCAAGTTGAAATGTGATCCAAGAGAAGGCGTTAGTGATGGAACTTTTACCTCTTTTGAGGATCAACCTTCTTTATTCTTAAACTCCTAAGATTGTCGTAATGTTGATAATTTCTTAATCTGTTATGTATTAGGACCCAGCAGTACCATAGTTTCCAATGTTGAGTAGAATGTCATAATTCTAAGTGGAGTAACACTCAGGCCTAAATTGGAAACAACATTTGATTCAAAGATTTTGAGTCTAAAGTGGTAGCTCCATATTATATTCTACTGGCTGTTTTTTGGCCTCATCTCTCAGCCTCTGCATTTATTTCTCCTCCAAAAACAGTGGTTTCCAAATAGAGGACTCTCAGAAACAGCACTGATTATCTGTTAGGAAGCCTTCATACTTACATAAGCGGCATTGTTACAGAATTTCCACCAGTGCCATTATTTCTTTAGGGCATGGTATCTCTGTGAGACACTGCTTAAAATGCAGCATGAACTTTAGGATGAGAAACATAAGGCCCAAGCATGGAGAAGCTCATCACACTGACATGGTGACCATGAAGCAGAGAGAGGAAATTTGATGGAGGATTGTACAGATCAAGAATTTGGGCAGTCAGGTTCTAGGCTGTGGGCTGGAGGTCATCCAGAAGGAAATGGAAAAAATTAACCAAACTCATCTTCCTCTCCTCACTATCAACTTCTTGCTTCCTCACTCTCCATCTTTTGAATTTATTAGTCCACCAACTTCCGATCCTCCATTCTATTTCAAAACCAAAGCTGTGGATTGTTCCTAGGTAGAAGCCATTACCTATTGATGGACCAGTTATCTCAGATTCTTTGATCATGGACATAATGTTATCATGTTTCATAAAGGATGAATTCTTTAATGTCAGGTAACTTTTCTCACTAATTCTTGGTTTCTTCTATTGTAAGTAAACATTAAAGATACTTTTTTATAAGAACGTTTAACAAAATGTATTTCAAAAATCAAAATGGACTGAAAGGATGAAAAATGTGTATGTGTGTGTGTGTGTGTTTATGTAAAGTGTTAGAAAGCTTTTTTAGGCTCTGTCGGTGAGGACTGCACACTCCAAGTCCCATATTTCTCTCCCTTTTCTGAGTTTCTGCTCCACCTTATTCAATCTTCTACATATTACAGATTATTTTGACAAATACTACCTTATAATACACCCTATATCTATTGAATAGAATTATTCAGCCATTTTCAGCACTACTTAAATGTAAGGGTCACTTTTCTTTTTGTTTATCATAGATGTTTTCCTTCTATAATAGCTGAAATTTAATAAAGTTTTCTCAGGGAATTCCTCATTTATTCAGCTAACAATCCACTATTGAGATGACTGTATATTTTTGAAAGAATCTTGGGCTGTTCATGAGTTTGGATGTAGTGATGATGTCAGAAATTTTTGAGTCATCAAGTTTAAAGGATATTAAATAAAATAAAACTAACAAGTCTTGTTGATTGTCCTCTGTTGACACATAAAACCACTAAACTGTGGGTTTTTTAAATTTTTATTTATTTTTTATTATTTAAAGAGAAACAAAAACATGTAAAGGGTAGAGATAATACAGAATTTCAAAAAAAAAGATAATAAGAAATGACTAGTTGATAGATTACATATTGTCCTCTTAGAAATAGTTGTTCAAGTTACAAACTTAAAGCATACAAAGTAGATACTCAAACAGCGAGAGTGTAAACAGCTATGCATGCATAAGTCTCTACATGTATTTCTACCCTTTCTGTATTAGAGGGAAAAACAAAACATAGCAAGACAAAACAAAACAAATTCCTATAAAAACATGAAACCGAAAAGTTACATAAAACTACAGTACAAAGTGATCTAAAATGATTACTGTGTTGTTTCTTATTATCTTCAATAGAATTGTCTATATCATCAGGCACAATTGAATATAGCAGTATAATTGAATATAGCAGTACATAACAATATTAGTAAAAATAAAACATTGTAGACAGTATAAAACTTCAAAGGAAGGTAATAATCAAACCATAGTGGAGATTCTAGTGAATCTTGTCATCTTAAGTGCAGTTGCCTCTACTCTCAGACTTGATACTATCAATCACAACAGCTTTGAATAAAATCTATCAATACAAAACAGTGATCTAACAAACCAGATTCGATTACGATCAGTCATAGTAAAACAGTGTAGGTTTTACAGAGCTTTATATTAAGTTAATAGGAAATTAAGGATGATTACCATACTATATCCTGTTACTTTTGGGATAACTGTGTGTGCCCTCAAATCTAGTACAGGTAGAATGACTGGAACAAAATATAATACATGTAAGCAGAGTAGTATGAGTAATGAGGGTTTTAAATCCTGATCTATGTTAGAGATTCTAGCCATCCTTCTCTGCCTCATTTCTGCTATGCTATTTTTCTGCCTTTGTTTGTCTACTTTTCTCCTTCATTCTACTGCTTGCCCCACTCACTGAGGCCTTTCTGCCACCTTTGCTAAAATCCTGGTATGTTTGTTCTCTCTTTCTAGAATGTCCTTCCAACCCTCTGTAGGGTTGGATTGGTGCTCACAAATTCCCCCAGTTCCTCTTGTCACCCTCAGCCTCCCTTGTTTTTCCCCTCTCTTGTATCAGTGCTCTCAAGGTTCAGGGCTAGGGGCCTCTTCCTGCCTCTCAATATAAAAACAGAATATTAAAAGCCATCAGAGAAAAGAAACAGATTACCTATAAAGGTAAGCCCATCAGGATCACGGCTGACTTCTCAACACAGACCATCAGATCAAGAAGAGCTTGGAGTGAAGTATTCAAAGCCCTGAAAGAAAATAACCTCCAGCCCAGATTGACGTACCCTGCAAAACTGTCACTAGAAGTTGATGGAGAAACAAGATGCTTCCATGACAAAGAGGAACTGGGCGAGTTTGTGACCACCAATCCAAACCTACAGAGAATACTGAAGGACATTCTAGAGAGAGAGAAAAAAATACCAGGATTTTAGGAACAGTGGCAGAAAGGCCTCAATGAGTGGGGCAGGCAGTAGAATGAAGGAGAAAAGTAGACAAACAGGCAGAAAAATAGCATAGCAGAAATGAGGCAGAGAAGGATAACTAGAATCTTTAGCATAGATGGCCTTGATACACTATATTGTTAATAGTGCACCAGGATTTAAAACCCACATTATTCACACTAGTCTGCTTAGATGTATTATATTCTGTTCCAGTCATTCTCCCTGTATTAGATTTGAGGGTACAAACAGTAATCCCAAAAATAACAGGATATAGTATGGTAATCATCCTTAACTTCCTATTAAGTCAATCTAAAGCTCTGTAAAACCTACACTGTTTTACCATGACTGATTGTAATCAAATCTGGTTTGTTGGATCGCTGTTTTGTATGATAGATTTTATTCAAAGATGTTATGATTGATAGTATCATGTCTGAGAGTATAGGCAACTGCACTTAAGATGACAAGATTCACTAGAATATCCACTCTGGTTTGATTATTACCTACCTTTGGAGTTTTATACTGTGTACAATGTTTTATTTTTACTAATATTGTTGTGTACTGCTATATTCAATTATACTGCTATATTTATTTATGCCTGATGATATAGACAATTCTATTGAAGATCATAAGAAACAACACAGCAATCATTGTAGATCACCCTGTACTGTGGTTTTATATGACTTTTTGGTTTCATGTTTTTATAGGAATGTGTTTTGTTTCATCTTACTAAGTTTTGTTTTTCCCTCTAATACAGAAAGAATAGAAATACAAGTAGAGACTCATGTATGTGTAGCTGTTTACACTCTCACTGTTTGACTATCTACTTTGTATGCTTTAATTTTGTAACTTGAACAACTATTTCTAAGAGCACAATATGTAATTTATCAACTAGTGATTTCTTATTGTTTATCTTTTTTTCTGAAATTCTGTATTATCTCTATCCTTTACATGCTTTTTTTGTCTTTAAATAAAAAAAGTTTAGAAAACAACAACAAAATGTAGACAGTGAAGTCAAGTTCATGAGGTGTCATATGGGAACTCTATTAGAAATTAGAATACAGGACTTGCATATTATATTCTGGTATAGAATTTATCTACATGTTGTACATGTCCTGGGACTGAAGAACTTTTAGTTTAAGAGGTATAACCTCATGATTTGATGGAGAACATTTGAAGGCAAACAGGTGTTCAGCTGGTGAAATGCATATGCCTGGCTGCTTTTAGTGAGACTCTAGAGCAAAAAGCAGAGCATAAATACTTCAAAATATGAAATTTTGACCTGAAAGGAACTACATGTAAAGTTGCATATCAAAGGATATGTGAATTCTGAAAAGATTTGTATCATTTTAAAAATACTGAAGGCAAGAAGATTTCTGGAGGGCAACTGAGGAATCAGAAGCCTCATGCCTGAACCACCACATCCTGGTGTGTAAAAATGTACATATTCCCTGTGAGAAGACAGCCTCTGTCTGCTGCTTGAAAGTGTTTTGTTTTATTTTAGTTTAAAGAGAATAAAGCCAAGCAAAACAAAATAGAACAATGCAAGCAATACAGGACTTCAAAACAAGACAACAAAACATCAACAATGGCTACCATAAGGTCTCTTGTTTCTTTCAAAATAGCTATATATACCATTGCACACAATAAAATCAAACAAAACAAAGCAGAAAAAAACAATCAAAACAAAAGAATGAAAGCATTACATGACTTCAAAACAAGATGATAGGAAAACCACAATGGCTACCATAATGTCTCTTGTTTTCTTTAGAATAGCAGTCTATGCTATCGCACACAATAAAATCAAATAAAACAAAACAATAAAACCAACCAAAACAATTGAAAGCATTATAAACAAGCATTCAAAACAAGATGATAAGAAATCAACAATGGCTACCATAATGTCTCTTTATTTCTTCAAAATAGATGCCCATACCATCACACATAATAAAATCAAATAAACAAAACAATAAAACCAATCAAAACAGGGCCTGGAGATTTAGCTCAGTGGCATAAGCACCTGCCTGGCAAATGCAAAGTCATGAGTTTGATCCCTGGTACCAAAAAAAAAAAATCAAAACAAAAGAATGAAAGTATTATAGGACTTCAAAGTGAGATGATAGGAAATCAACAATGATTACCATAATACATCCCATTATCTTCAAAATAGTTTTCCATACCATTACACACAGTAAAATCTAACAAGACAGAATAAAACCAAACCAAATAAAATTATGAAAATCATACAAGAATTTGAAACAAGATAATAGGAAATTAACAGTGGTTACCACTTTCCTTTTTTAGGTATTTCCACCCTTATTTCTTTCATAATATCTACTGTGCTTTTTGGATCCCACTAACTCCTGTTTTTATGCTAGGGAGATAAGTCAGTGTTCACTAGTATGAGTCCAAACCACTTTACCCATGAGTATAATCTCCAGTTGCATCCATTTACCTACAAGAGCCTCAAGATTATCCTAATTTATAGCTGAGTAGATTTCCATTACATGAAAATATCATATCTTTCATATCCACTCTGTGGTTGATGGTCAAGTTACCCTTGCTTTTTTCTGTTCTCCTATCATGTGAAACAATTGTTTTCTCTCCTCTTATTATCAATCTATGAATTTCCTTTCAAGTTAAATGTGTTTCTTGTATATATTAATGGAACTTGTTTTTTGATCCGCTTTCCCTGTGTTTCTTTTTCTTGCTGAATTGAGGCCATCTACATTAATGGTTACAATTAGCATGCATTGGTTCATCTCTGTCATGCTGTCTTTCTACTGTTGGCCCTCCACTTTTCCCTTCATTCAACCGTCTGTCCTGTTCGGAAATTCCCTTCTGTTGCTGTTCCTGGAACCATGATCATCTTACCTCTCTCTACAATATCCTTTAGTACTCTCTGTAGGATTGGTTTGATGGCCATGAATTCCTTCAGTTGTTCTTCATCATGGAAGTATCTTATTTTTCATCAATTTTGAAAGATATCTGGGTTGGAAACTAATTTCTTTCAGAACTTGAAATACTTCACTCCAAGCTTTTCTTGACTTGATGGTTTGTGTTGAGAAGTCTGATGTGATTCTGATGGTTTTTCCTTTATAGGTGATATGTTTCTTTTCTCTGACAGCTTTTATTTCCTTCTGGTGCTGAATTTCTGGGATCTTAATTATTATTCACCTGGGTGTAGATTTATTTTGGTTATGGCTAATTAGAGTTCTACATGCCTCACTAATCTGTTTGTCAGAGTCTCTTTCCATGGTTGGAAACTTTTCTGCTATTACTTTTGCAAATTATCTTTTTATGTCATTTGTATTGACTCCTGCTTTTTCATTGACATTTATCAAACATGTTTTTCTTTGCACCATCTTGCAGCTGTTGAATTTGTTGTTTTCTGGTCCCTTGTTTTTAAGAGATCTTTCTTGCTAGAGTGCACCCCAAAGTATGGCACCATGGCCTTGAGCTAGGTTGATATTTATCACTATCTTCTTCTGATACCTATTCTGTATTCCTTTGGTCTTCAGCTAGCATCTCATTCGGTCTTGGTTCTTTTTCTGGAAGGGTGACCTATACTTTCTTTTCTGAAGGTTCTGGGACAGTTCTCAGCCAACTCTACACCTCAATAATAGGTTATGTTAATACTATTAGTTCCCCTAAGAGATCTCCTGCACTTCTTTTCCTCCATTATAGATTAATAATCCAATTTCTCCTTGATAATTTCAATGAGTTGCCCCTGCCAAAATCATAAATGTCTTTTTAGTTTGTTTACTCTGTGGCATGAGGAGCCCAAAATGACCAAGGGGAAGTTTTAGCTTCCAGTTCCTTGGAATCATTGTGCTTCCTGGTACAAGCCTTTCCCACTTTGAAATGAAGACTTCTAGGCCAGAGAGCATAAATTCAGGAGGGCAGGAAGCAAAAATTTTGCTAGTGGGTCATTAGGAGTAGTGGTGAGTGATGTTCTTCTCATTTCTACCCCTTGATTTCTGGACTCATCGATCACGGTTATAGGAGAAACAATGTTATATAGTTGGCACTGATTCAAAGCTTATACAGCCTTTCGAGGAACTTTGCCTTAGCCTTTAAAGATATTGCCACCTAGTTGGTACTGTAATTATGTCTTCAAAAGCCCATTCCATCTTTCCATCAACCCAGCTGTTTCTGGATGTTGAAGAATATTGTAAGACCGGTGACCTCTATGAGCATGAGCCCACTGCCTCATTTCCTTGGCTGTGAAATATGTCTTGTGGTCAGAAGCAATGCTATCTGGAATACCATGACAGTAGATAAAAGCATTCTCTAAGTCTGCAGATGGTAGATTTGACAGAGGTATCATGTGCAGGGAAGAGAAATCCATACCTAGAATAAATGTCTATGCCAGTAAGTTCAAAGTGTTTCCCTCCCTATAATGGCAAGAGTCCAATATAATCAACCTGCCAGTGGATCACAGGCTGGTCATCCCAGGAAAGATATCAATACTATGGACTCAGTGTTGGTCCCTGTTGCTGGCCTACTAGGCATTCAGTAGTGACTATAGCCAGATTAGCCTTGATGAGCTGAAGTTCTTATTGCTGAGCCCATGCATAATTTCCATCTCTGCCACCATGGCCACTTTTGCTTGTAAGCTCATCAGGCATTGACAAAGGTGGCTGTAGTAGAAGGTTGACTGTCAGCCACAGAACAGGTCATCCTATCCATTTGATTATTAAAGTCTTCTTCTGCTAAGGTCAGTTTTGATGAAAGTTTACATGAGATGCAAATATCCTTCCCCCAGATGGGAACGTCTAGCCACATACTTCTTCCCCAAATAACTTTGCCACTAATTTTTAAGTTCCTCAAAAGGCTGTATATGCTTTGAATCAGTGCCAACTATATAACATTGTTTCTCCTATAACCGTGATCGATGAGTCCAGAAATCAAGGGGTAGAAATGAGAAGAACATCACTCACCATTATTCCTAATGACCCACTAGCAAAATTTTTGCTTCCTGCCCTCCTGAATTTATGCTCTCTGGCCTAGAAGTCTTCATTTCAAAGTGGGAAAGGCTTGTACCAGGAAGCACAATGATTCCAAGGAACTGGAAGCTAAAACTTCCCCTTGGTCATTTTGGGCTCCTCATGCCACAGAGTAAACAAACTAAAAAGACAATTATGATTTTGGCAGGGGCAACTCATTGAAATTATCAAGGAGAAATTGGATTATTAATCTATAATGGAGGAAAAGAAGTGCAGGAGATCTCTTAGGGGAACTAATAGTATTAACATAACCTATTATTGAGGTCTAGAGTTGGCTGAGAACTGTCCTAGAAGGATTTTTCATAATCCTTCTGAGTCCCTGACCATCTGGCCAGATTACTAATTACAGACTATGAATTAATATATAGTCATATATCTGGTTATTTTTTCTTCCGAGAAAAATGCACAACCAGGTGCACTGCCCAAAGTTCTGACCACTGTGAAGATTTCCCTTTACAACTATCCTTCATGGATATACTATAAAGGTGGTATGGTGGTGAAGACATCCACTTTTGAGTCATGCCTGCATAACACACAAAGCCATCTGTAAACCAGTACCCAGTCTTCTCTTCCATATAAACTGATCACATGGTATACTTCATGAGATCCTTGGTGCATGTTGGGAGCAAAAGGCAATAAATCAAGAGTAGAGCCATGGGCATTTAGGCAACTTCTTCATGTAAATTTTCTGCCTTCTGTAACAAGGTAGGAGCTGCTTTTTAATAGGAAAACTGGAGAATACTGAAGCTTGATACACAGAAAGGATACTGAAGCAACTTGACCAAGTCTACTGGGAAACAATGGAGACAAAAGGAAAGCAAAGGAGACAGACACAACAACCCCTAGCCAAGTCATATGGCCCATCCATCCAGAATGAGAGGAAAATGAAAGTCATTTGCTTTTCACCTGTTTCAATTATACCGCAATGACTATGTTGTAGAAGGCCACAAGAGTCAGTCATGGAGAGTGGAGGGCCAATCCCAGTCCTCCAAAGAAATGTAAGCATCAGGGATCACAAGCTGTCAAAACACATTTATCTTCAGCACCACCCTTTGTGGTGAAGAGATAGACCTGTCTTCTGTGTTTTTCTTAGGTGGGTGGGTTGAGCTCAGAGCATTTCTTGTCTTGTCTCATTCCTTGTATCAATCTTAGGACTCAGGGTGATCATGGATACATCTCTACATTGACCTTTGTTGTATCTCTGGGTATACAGACAAAGAGACCTCTGGAGCATGTGGCATACCTCATAAGTCCTCACACCACAAAGCTAGTTGGTGAAAGCAGTGACTTGGCATACAAGACACAAACCAACGTTAAAAGCCTCTGTGTGAATTCTGCTCTGAGACAATGTACCCTTTACTGGCCCCAGCCACTGTGAAAGGCAAGACAGGACTTAGCATTTACACACAAACAGGTAGTTACATAAACCTGAAAATATAACACAACCACAAATATTCAGGTATGCAGGCTTCGCATATAGTCATAGTTCACCTGAGTGGAATCAAGTATTTTTTAAATGGCAGGAATTACTACATTCCTTTCTATAATTTAATGTAAACAATCTTAATTCTCCAATAAAAAGACCCAGTTATACAGAATTTAACAACAACAACAACAAAAAAGATTGCATTTTGTTGCTTGCAAAAAAAAAATCACACTCACAAACTGAAAATGAAATGATGGAAAATAACATTCTATGCAAAGGGCATCTGTAAGGAAGCAAGAACAGCAGTATTCATATGTAACAAAGCAGACATCAAGAAAATGTTAGGGATACAATATGAACACGGACACTGCATACTGGTAAATAAAACAACCCAACAAAGAAATATAACAATTGTAAATAAATATGTGCCAAACTTGGTACACCCAAATTATTTAAAAAAAAAAAAACTACTCAACTTAAATGAATACATTGTGCCTAATTCGACAACATCTTGACTTCAATATTCAATTCTCACCAAGAAATAAATAATTCAGATAAAAAATCAAGATAGAAATATCAGAGTTAAACAACACATTAGATCAAATACAAGATCATTCCTCGACATATTTAAAGTAATACACAACAAACTTACAACCATGATTTATATTGAATAGGTAAAAACTGAAAGTATTTCCTCTAAAATCAAGTAGAATTAAAGATGTCCACTCTTTCCATACTATCCAATATGGTTCTTGAAAATTTAACTGGAGCTTTTAAGCAAGAAAAATAAATAGAAGAGATACATATAATAAAGGAAGACATACAAGCATACCTGTTTGCAGGTGATATGAGTCTATACTGGAAGACCCTAAAGATTAAACCAAAAAATATTTAAAGTTGTTAAACATATTCAACAAAGTAGCAAGATATAAAATCATAATTAAAAGTCAATAGATTTTGTGTACACCAAAAATGAATTATCTAAAAAAGAAATAAGGAAAACAATTCCATGTTCTCCAACTAATTTCATGACGGTCTCTTCTGGCTATCTTCCACTCAGTCACCATGGTAGGATTTCCATTGGAACCCTCAAGTTTTATTGTTTCATGACTTTAGACCTCTATAATAGCTCAGTCTCAAACAACAAGCGTACTCTTTATAAGGTTAAATTTCCTGAAAAGTAGTGAAAGTTGAATGTCTAGGAGTGGATTTGCCAGGTCATAAGAACAGTGCATCATCAGAAGCTGAATCACCTGATGAATCAATTTCAACCTTCTTCCAAGGTTGTAAAAGCAAGTTTTCACATGATGTGGTACAATAGCTAATTCTATTGATAGTTAATCACAGGTGTGTACACCTTTTCATTCATCACACAAGTAAGTGAACACAAATATCACTTCCTGTATTACCCTAGTACAGCTAGTGATGCACAGCCAGATAACATAATGCAAAAGTAAATATCTCATTATAAAATTAAAATTGTGGTCTGGTATGCTTCATCCAATCTTGTGCATAAAGAGTTTTAAGATAGCTTCTGGGCATATCACTCCAATACATGAGAAGTGCTGCAGTAGATTTCTTCTCCAAAACTAACCTCTCATACAAGCAGAGCTATTTTCTGACAAAATTATCAGTCCAAATTTAAAGTCTGTAATAACCATGGTTTCCTCACTCAGCTGGGCTCTGATCTATTGTTCATCTTGGGAGTTTCTAGCATTGTATGGGTGTAGCCTGTGTTTGATGTTGGGTCCCCCTCCCATCACCATCATCAGGAGCCAAGAGTTATGTTGTGGACTGCTGTGGACCTTGGTCTGCCTTTCTTTTTCTCCATGCTTTTTAAATTTCCTTTCACCACTTTTTATTTCTCAATCTTTGTCTCTTTCTTTGGAATACAGTTTCTCCTTTCTTACTACTAACCCCACTACGGTTCTTCTGTTGTCACTTTTTTAAAACAAAAGCAAAACATATCTAAAACATTTCAGGCACAGGGCTCATAGATATGAAGAGAAAAGATATCATTTATACAAAGACCTGCATAAAAATGTCCATATCAGATTTTTTTCACAACAACACAAAAGTCCAGAGAGGCAGACACCTAACTTAATAAGTTTAAACAAATAAAGAAAAAAAGAAACAGTAAAAGAATTTCAAGATGTTGAGCAGTGGGAGTTTCAAGACATTTATTACAGGCTAGAGAGAAATTTTAGAATACATGTCATGGAGTTAGAAATTGCATGTATTCAGGCATTTCACTGGAAAAGTCTGAATTCAGGTTTCAGGAGGAGGACAAGGCAACTGAAATTCATATACTAGAACAACAAGGAATTTGGGACTACATGAAAGACAGCCTGAGCTTGGAGTCTTCCTGAAAACAAGCCAGTAAACCCATGTCAGCATACTCACCAGAACAGCAACAATCTCTAGAAATGATCAGGTCAAACAAATTGAGGTCAGTCATAGCCTTCTTCAGACTCTAATACTTACTTCATACCTAGAAATAAGTTTTACCATTGACTTGGCAAAGTTGATTTGCTGACTCCTGTGATTAACTGTGTGTGGATTCTGAGATTTGAGAAAAAGGCAATTGTATTAAATGGTGTAAATACCAGTAATCTGAAATTGATTTCAAGTTATAAGAAAAATGAAGATGCCTAAAGTAGATACCGTTTATGGAAAAAAAGAAATACTCAGGCATTAAATCATAACCCTGAATTGGAAGTTAGGGGCTTTGTTATATTAGCTATGAATCTGCTTCCTGACCTACTCACCAAAAATGTCAGTACCTTGTGGAAGGGATACAAATTGTCTGGGATGAATATCTTAAGACATCCCATGGCATATGTGTTTGCAGCCAGTCCCTGAGAATTACTGATGTAACTAGTCAGGCCAGCAAAAATAAAGATGAAATGTGTCCTGGGACATAATGTCTCCTAGTTATAAAGGTATAGAAGGAGGGTTTTTGTTGAAATGTTTGTTTTATAAAAATACTGTAAAAATAATAAAACTACTTTTAAAAGCCTCAAACTCTGTCAATATTTTTAATAATGTGGTATGGATTTTTCCCAAGAAGATTATGAACTTATTAGTGATCATCAAGTGACAGATCTCTTAAAAATAGCAAGAGGCCAAGGAAAATTGATTCAAGAGCTGATAGATGATGCAAGAAGAATAACATAAGATTAATTGTAATCAATGAATAATCAGAAAATACCATGAAAACTTTAAAATGTGATTACAGAAGTAATAGCAGAAAACTTTCAAAAAATGAAAACAACAGAATTTGAGATACAGACAAGTAAGGCATATTGAACGCCACACAGTCATGATCAGAAAAAATTACACCAAGCAACAGAATAGACAAGTTCCCAGAAATTCAACACAATAATACAATATTAAAAACTATTAAAGGACAGAAACAAATTACCTATAAAGGAAAGCCCATTGGAATCACAGTAGACTTCTCAACACAAACCCATAATTCAAGGAGAACTTAGATTAAAGTATTACAATCTCTAAAAAAAAGGCTTAAAGTTAGACTGATAAACCCCACAAAATTATCTTTCAAAATTGATGGATAAATAGATATATTCATGATAAAAAACTTGCATGCCAAAAATTTCTGAAGAACATTTGAGAAAAAGATAATAATTCCAAGAATCCCAATAAAATTTGAATCTACCAGGCAGGGAAAGTAATTAAGTAAAAAGAGGAAAAGAGAACTAACAGCAAGAAAATAATATGACCAGGATAAGTCAATACATATTATAGCCATCAGTGTGAAAATCTCAATTCACCTCTCTAAAGAAACATATTGGCAAATTGGATCAAGAAACAAGATCCTCAATATGCTACAAACAAGAAACACATTTAACCAGAAAAGAAATTCATAGACTGAAAGTCATAAAATGGAAAATAATACTCCACGTGACAGGAACACAGGAAAAAGCAGAGGTAGCTATTCTATTTGCAGACCAAAATGGATTTCAAGCCAAAACTAATGAGAAGAGACAAACAGTCCAAGAGAGATAGATAATCATAAATATATATGCACCAAACACCAGTGCAACCAACTATACAAAACAAACACTAAGGTATATGAAAAATCAGATAAGCACTAATATAATTGTAATGGGGGACCTCAATAACCTACTGTCACAAATAAATCAACAAGACAGAAAAATTAACAAAGAAGTATAAGAGCCAAATCAAACTTTTGAACAAATAGAGTTAGTATCTAAAGAATGTTCTACCCAACAACAACAGAATACACATTCTTCTCTGCAGCACACAGAATTTTCTCCAAAATAGGACACACACTAGCTTACATAATATGTTTTAAAAAACTGAAAGGAATTGAGCTTATCCCATGAATATTATCAGATCCTGGTGCAATGAAATTGAAAATAAATAGCAAAAGAAATCAAGAAACTACATAGATGCATAAAATTAAATAACACCCTCCTGAACAGCCAATTGGTCACAGATGAAATTAAAGAAATTAGATGGTTTCAACAATTAAATGATAATGCCAATACAACATATCAAAAATTATGTGTGCAATGAAATCAGTCTTCTGAGGGAAACTTATAGTGTTGAATTCCCACACGAGCAAAAAGGAGCACCCTCAAGTAAATAATTTTGAATCTCAAACTTCTAGAAAAAGAAGAGCAAGTTAAACCCAAAATTATATGAGAGAGAAAATTATAAACATCAGAGAAGAAATTAATGAAACTGAGACTAAGAGAGAGTCAATTAATCTTCATTATGCATGTATCACTTTTAACATTTGATGTAATAGCAAGCCCTTATTCAAATTTCACCAATTATCCCAATAATACCCTCTGAAATAACATAATTTTCTACTAAAGTTGTCAACCAAAGATTGTTCATGGCACTCAATTATTCTGTTACATCCCCTTCAGTAAGGTTTGGTTAATTAGATTTTTTTTTTATCTTTTATGTCATTGACATTTTGAAGTATATTATTTTACAGAATGGCTCTCAATTTGAGTTCTTCTGATGTTTTCTTTTTATCTGCTAGTTATGTTGTTTGTGCAAGTGATGTAATTTACCTTTCAGGGCTCACAGGAGGAAACATATAATGTCAGATTACTACATTAATATTAATAACATTAACATTTTGCTTGATTAAGGTTGTATTCAACAGGATTCACAGTTGTAATTTTCCCTATGTACATATCTTTGATGGTGATATTTTCAACCTGCATTAACTCTTCTTTATCAACTAACTCACCTTTACCAATCTCCCATATATACATTTTGTCATCTTAAAATTCTTCATCAAAACCAAGATGGTTGCCAGTGAATAACTTTCACACTCCTAATTCCTTCTGTATATATCCTATGATATTTTGTTAGGAAGAGCTTTGCCTTTTTGCACATTTTTCTATGTGTGTTTACTTATTATCAGTATTGAAAGATGTGTTTTACTTTTAGTGATACATAATCTATGATATCATTGTGTGTTGTTTTGCTCCTGTGGAAGCTTCACCTTTCTGGAACGTTTTCCTTTTCTCCTCGTGCAGAAAGCTCACACTAAACTTGCTCTGTACTACTTCTAAAGTTATGGAATGCAAGGAATCTTGATTCTGTTAAGCAGAACAATATTTTCATCCTTTGAGTAGAGAGAGCTAGAAAATAAAAAGTATAGTCTTAGATATAAAATTGCATATTTATATCTTTACTCAGAACTATGCCTGTATACATAAAATTACAAACTCATACTTATACCTTCATCTGTACTACAACACCAAACAGGTGATGAGTATCTTCATTCCCATGTTTCTAACTTCTTTTTCAAAATTTAGGAACTTGGCTCAGTATTATCAGTTCCTTTACTCATTTGCTCAATCTTAAGAGTGAAAGTGAACTCCAATGCATTAACCCATAAAACTGTGAATTACAAACCTACATGATAAAGTATATGATTTTTTACAGTTATATTTGCTTTTAAAGTGATAATTTTATAGTCGTTTTAATTCAATGGTTTATTCTGTTAAATGTTTTGTCATATTTTATAGTTATGGTATCCACCTGTAAAAAGATAAAGTTTATTTCTGTTCAAACTTAATTTTAAAGATTTCTTCTATTGTCTATTGAAATAAGTATTTCCTATGTATCATAGTCACATAACTCCAAAACTCAAAGCTATATAAAAAGGTAACTCACAACAATTTCACCTTCTTCATCATCTCTTCCATCGTATTCCATTAACACTTTTATAGATATTCTGACACATGATTCTCTGATTTATTCTTTATATGGAACTAAATGTATATCCTGTGAAGGATGGATTTATTTTTTTTATCCTCCCCTCATCAACTTTCTTTATCTTATGAAGATGGAACATTCCATATTTCTTTTTTTCTGTCTACCCCTTTTTACTTAACAATAGTGAAATTCATTGCATATCAATTTGTAGTTGTGTATTATTCTAACATCTGGATGTTGCATAGGGTCTTTTTAAATGTTTATTTATTTATTTTTATTTAAAGAGAAAAAATAGGAAAAGGGTAGAAATAATATAGAATTTCAAAAAAAGATAAACAGTAATAAATCACTAGTTGATAAATTACATATTGTCCTCTTAGAAATAGCTGTTCAAGTTACAAAATTAGAGCATACAAAGTAGACATTCAAACAGTGAAACTGTAAACAGCTACACATGCATGAGTCTCTACTTGTATTTCTACCCTTTTTGTATTAGAGACTGAAAAAACATAGCAAGACAAAACAAAACAAATTCCTATAAAAACATGAAGCCAAAAAGTCGTATAAAATCACAGTACAGGGCGATCAAACAATGGTTACTGTGTTGCCTCTTATTATCTTCAATAGAATTGTCTATATCTTCAGGCATAATTGAATATAGCAGTATAATTGAATATAGCAGTACATAACAATATTAGTAAAAATAAGGCATTGTAGACAGTATAAAACTTCAAAGGCAGGTAATAATCAAACCAGAGGGGTATCCTAGTGAATTTTGTCATCTTCAGTGTAGTTGTCTATACTCTCAGACTTGATACTATCAATCATAACAGCTTTGAATAAAATCTGTCAATACAAAACAGCAATCTAACAAACCAGATTCGATTAAGATCAGTCATGGTAAAACAGTGTAAGTTATACAGAGCTTCAGATTAAGTTAATAGGAAATTAAGGATAATTACCGTACTATATCCTGCTATTTTTGGAATAACTGTCTATGCCCTCAAATCTAGTACAAGTAGACAAACTGGAACAGAATATAATCCATCTAAACAGAGCAGTATGAGTAATGTGGGTTTTAAATCCTGGTACACTATTAACAATATCCTCTGTCTTCTTTTTTTAGACTATTCCTCCCCTTTCACTCCCACAGGGTGCTGCACACTTTGGGTCCCACCAACTCTGTCAGTTTTTAGATTATTTACCTAAGTGGTTCCAAACCTTCTCACTCCTGGACTTGATCTCAAGTTGAATTCCTTTACCTACAAAAGCCTCAAGGTTTTCCTTCATTATAGCTGAGTAGTTCTCTATTGTACATAAGTATCCTGTTTTTCCAACCTATCTGCAGGTGGTGGTGCAGTTGCCCCTATTTCTCTCTGGGTCCCTGTCACATAGAGCACTGTTTTCTCATATTTGATTTTCAGTCCATAAATCCTCTCTCAGGTTGATTATATTTCCTATACCAAGCATCTCAATGGACCTTACCTCCTGATCTACTCTGCCTGTATTTCTTTCGCGCGCGCGTGTGTGTGTGTGTGTGTGTGTGTGTGTGTATCAAGGCCATTTATGTTAGAGATTCTAGCCAACCTTCTCTGCCTCATTTCTGCTATGCTATTTTTCTGCCATTGGTTGTCTACTTTTCTCCTTCATTCTACTGCCTTTTTAAAATTGTAAAAAGAAAAAACAATAAAAACAATGATACAGAATTTCATGTCAAGATAATAGGAAATTAACAATAGTTAGTATATATCATATCATTATCTTCAAAGTATTTGCTCAGATTACAAGATATAGGCATAAAAAATTTATCTAACAATACAAGCACAAACTGTTCTTTTCAATTAACTAAAAGAAATCTGTAGTACAGCTATCTTAACTATTTTGCATATATATATTTTTCTTTTCCCTTCTTCCTCTTTTCCCCCACCCCTGCTACTCTTTCCTTTTGAGCAGTTTCTTTCCTTTCACTTTCATATCATATACTGTAGATTTTGGATCTTATTTACTCTCTCAGTTTTTACGCTATGGAGACAATACAATGTTTACACATACAAGTCTCATTTATTTCACTTACAACTATGGTCTCCAGGTGCATCCATTTGCTCCATAGCTTCTTTCCTTATTTTAATTTCTTTACAGGGGATTAGCCTTTTACATATAATGTATGTTAGGAAAAAAAATTTTTACCCCAGTATTTCATCTGTATATGACATTCCTCTTGGTCTTTTTTTTTTCCTCCATGAAATTTTTTTGTGTGTGTATGTGTTTTCTTTCTGATGCTGTGAACTAACTCTTCTTTGGGAAAACTGTTTCTGCCCAAGTGAAAGGAAATAGACCAGGCTTCCTGAACTTTAAAGAGAGCTTAAGGACAGAAAAGATGCAGGTATAAAATGTAAGAATTTGCCAAATATTTCAAATTTTTTACATCAAGTGATAGAAGCAAAACTGGGAAAGAGACAGAGTAGTCATCTGAACAGAGAGAATGAAATTGCCAGAGCACTGCACCTGGGACAAACGAGTAAGGAGAAGGCAGGGCTGGCTTGGGAAGATTTGTAACTGAGCTGAGGTGTCCAAGTCACTATAGAAAGTCAGCAAGCTCACTAGTGGTACATAAGGGTTTCAAAACAAAGGCAGATAATAGTGAGGAGCAAAGGTCAAGACATGAGCAGGTGCAGGAGAGGGAAAGACACCAGGGTTTTCTGTGCTAGGATGAGAGAAGAGTCAAGGAATCAGGGAATCTCCAACAGTCCCACACTCAAGCTGCATTTGGCATCACACCTTCTTCAGCTTCTTTTCCCCACTCAGTCACCTGGTCACCAAACCCAGCAGCTTCCCACAGAACCACATGGTACTCAGAGTGAGCTCAACAAACAGGAATAAGAAGACATCAAGCAAATACTGCTCATGCCACGGCTGCTGGAAGGAGGTGTGCAGCATGCTCACACAGAGGTTGTGGTCGATCCACCCCACCAGTTTCTGAGAAGGGGGTAGAGGGTGGGTGCACCAGATGATGCTGGCAGCCATTGCAGCAGACCTATACCTGTAGGAGGAGACAGAAAGGGGATATTACAGATGTGGTGTCATAAGACTTAGAGAACTTATGTACACCCCCCCACACACACACACATCTCACAACTCTATACCCATAGGTACTTTTCCAAGAAAATTATTTGGGATCACCTTGGAACTATATCTGGATCCCTTTGAAATTTTCTATAAAAAGCCTGCACATAAAGATCTGTAATTAATTCTGAAAGTGCTAAACTGTATAAAAGTGACTTAATCTGTTAGGACTACACACTAGGAAAATTATATGTGATACAATCACTTTACATAAATGCAGATCTCTTACTTTTCAGAGCTTCCCTCTTGACTCAGTGGTAAATGTTTCCTGGGGAAAGCCAGGCCAGAAGGAGTCCTGTGCTTCCCTGAACCATCGGCACATCATATTGACCAGGGATGGCTTCCTAGCTGAGACCTGTGTATTTGCTCAACACACTTTGTAGCATCCTGTGTTTGATTTAATTCTCTTCTGTCACCATCTAGAAATTTCTAAGCTTTATAACAAGAGTTATCAACTTTTCATTTTCCATTAGTTACAAATTATGTAACTTGTCCTAGACATTCTCTATATTTGAGGACCACCCCAGCCCAGAATAATCCCTTCAGTGAAGCCTGCACATGATGCATATTTGGAGTTTAATCCTTTGAAAAATCCAAAGAAAGCTACAAATCCATTCTTCAAAAAAGGAACAACTATAATACATGAAATTAAAAATATATACAATTTTCCTGGTGTGTAACAACTTACCTATTTTTAAAGCCTTAAGCTATGTGTTTGTTTTTCATTTATTCAACAAAAATGGTTTGAGTATAAACCATTTTATAAATGGTTTGAGTATAAAATGGTTTGAGGTCCAATTTAGGTTTGTTCTCTTAAAACTAATAAATTATTCACTTCATCTGAGTTAGAAATAAAAAAAGTTGTAAGTAAAAAAAAATACTTTAAATTCTCCCATAAAATCACTGTACTTGAGGAACAATTATTTACCTTGGAGGTCACTGGGCCTCTTTTTTGCTTTATTTAATTTATTACTTACTTATATGGTGACAGCTCTTGTGCTAGTCACTGAGAACATCATGGATAACAAGAGACACACACTCATCATAGGGAATTTGTACTTGTATGTGATTGTTATTTTTCCCATTACTCTACCTTCCCTTCAACTCCTCTTTTTCTCCTTATTTATAAAAGCTTTGTTTCCAATTTTTTCCTTTTTTTCTTATTTTTTCTTTTTCCTTCCTTGCTATCCCCCTCCTCACTTCTCTAGTTTTCCTTCGGATTTGGTGTACAGATAGTGTGAAATAGGAAGAAAATGGTTAAATAGCACATCAGTTTTTAAGGCTTGAATCTAGATGTCTCCCCAAAGCCTCATGCAGTTATAGGTGAAGCTTTGTGGAGGTGGCTGAATCTAGGGTGTGTGAATGTGGATTAAGGGTATGATAGAGGGATTAAGAGTATGGGGAACTGGATTACTCTGCTAATTGGTTTATCATGGTTCTGAGTGTGGGTAATGGAAAGCCCTACCCTGGGTGTGGGTAATGGTAAGGTTTGAACCCGAGATGAAAGTTTGCAGTTCACTGCCTTTTGCTTGCTACACTATGGAATGATGGTGATGTCCTGCTGTCATGCCACTGCGCCTTGATGCCAGCTAATTATGGACTGAAACCTCTCTAAACTGTGAGCTGAAATACACCTTTCCTCCTTTAACTCTGGGTGTCAGATATTTTGTCTCAGCAACAGAAAATAACTATGACACCAGTTATCATTCAAAAAAGAACAAGAAGGAAGAAAAGAAATGAGTTGCTAGTTCCAAGAAATTCTGACAAATGAACAAAGTGAGATTTTAATTCAAAGACCAAGATTAATCTTGTAGGTATAGCTCTTCACTCTGGATTTAGTGGTCATCTTCAAAGTTATCCTTCATTTTTTAGCAAGAGGATCATTTGTGTGCTACTGAGTAGTTTATCAACCTATTTCCTACCAGTAGAAATTTGGGAATCTGTCAGCCTTTCTCTGTCCCTCTGAGTCCAAACTGACTCTGCTGGTTTGTCAAGTTCTGTGTATACCTCTTCTGTCTGTCATGATAATTCATTTCACTAGATACAAGGCTGTTCCACTGAGTTTTGCTAGCTCTTTTCATCTTTACTTTGGATTCTGCTTCTCTTAGTAAAGGAACTGATGAGTCATACTCCCTAGCTTCAGGACAGTTCTCCAAGTGGCCTTGGCCTGATCTTACTTCTCCGAGCCAACGCCCCTTCTCACTTGTACTTTCTGAGAGTTAACGGTACAGTTTTCTGGGAATGTAACATCATAATAGGGAAGACTGGCCCAAGCAACCCAGGCTATGTCTCATTCCCAGGCCATTTCAGAGCCAGGGCAGGCTGCTTCTCAGGGTCCTGTGTCTATGGAACAAGTGAGGCATATGCGGTTGAGATCTCATTTACCCCAGGCAGCTTGAGCATTTGACTCATCACTCTTAGGTTTCTGTCACCCCAATTGAGGGTTCTCATTCCTGTAACATTCACTGACAGCTTTATCATCTTGTCAATATTGCCTATAACACCCGTACACTTCCAGAGACTGATTGAAGCAGTGGTATTACATGTGAGTATTGCAAGCCTTTCCTTCTTTTGTGCCTCTGATGTAATTTATTAAAGTTGTACATGAATAAATAACATGGGAACATGTACCCAACCAGCTGTTAATAAATAGTGCCAGTATTTCAATACAATGAATTGGGGATCAGGTCAGAAATAAAAACTCAATTGTGTGACTTCCTTACTTGCAGATCTCTACTCAAACTCCACAGAGGAAATGAAGAAAGGAGAATCTGACTTAATGCCTCAGAGGTATCTATAACAAAAAAATGGGAACTCCTAAGTCTGGGATAAAATGGAGAAGATCTATGAACTCTTTGGATATGTTTTGGTGTACATATATTTGTTAAAGGAGTAGAAAGTCTAGCTTTTAGAATTTTCTAAAAGTTTGTGGGAACTGGAAAATTAATTTTCTAATCTAAAGTTTTAATTTTAAATTTAGTTATCCTTTTCAAAATTAAAAAATAATTCCACAAAATAATCAATATATTACAATCATTTAATCTGATCTCCAGTCAGTACATATGCAAAGAACAGATATAAATGATATGTATAAATATAACTGATGTTCAATCAGAACATGGAAACTAATCCAAAAGGTGATTAAAATTGATCTGATGGTCTTTGTTGAGAAGTCAGCTGTGATCCTGATGGGCTTACCTGTATAGGTAATCTGTTTCTTTTCTCTGATGGCTTTTAATATTCTGTTTTTATAATGAATTTCTGGTATCTTGATTATTATATGTCTAGGTGTAGATCTGTTTTGGTTGTAGGTGGATGGAGTTCTGTATGCCTCACATAACTGAATGTCATTTTCTTTTCCCATGCTTGGGAAGTTTTCCTTAATTATTTCCGTGAATAGCCTTTGTAATTCACCTATTTGTATTCCTGCTTCTTCGTTCCCATTTCTTATTCTTACATTGTAGATTCTCTTGTCATCTTCTAGCCTTTGTATTGTTACTGCCTGTTTCTTTGTTATTTTTAAGAGATCTTTCCTTTTCATGATCACACATTGCAAACTTGTCTTCAAGTTTTGATAGTCTATCCTTAGTTTCTTTTAATGAGTTTTGCCAGCTTTCAATGGAGTTTTTAATTTCCTGGTAGCCTCTTTGAATCTGCTTCATGTGTTCTATAGATTCTTTATATTCCTTATTGAATGTTTCTCTCCTTTTTTTGTGTTCCTTCCTTCTTCCATCTGTATCTTCCTGAGAGATGCTCCCTGAGAACATTTCCTTTATTACTCTACTCATGTCTTGCTTTAGCTGATTTAATATTTCAGTTTTGAGCTCGTCTACAAGGTCCTGAAATATCTTTTAATGTCCATTGAAGCCATGTCTGCTGTTGCATGTTTGCTGCCCTCAGTTTCCCTTGTTTTTCCCTCTCCTGGATCAGGGCTCTCAGGGTTCTGGGCTGGGGGCTTCCTCCTGACTCTCTCTCCTGTCATGGTCCTGGCTTCCTCCACACAGGTTACAGTGCAGGTCCCAGCCCCCTTCCCTGTTGGCCAGGTTTCCTCTGAAGCATGCTGGTGAGGGACCTCTGCCCTCTCCTTACTGCTCTTACCACTGAGGCGCAAGCAGAGGCTGCCTATGCCTGCCCCTCCCCACCGGGCCAGCCAAACTACAGGTGCCTTCCCCTGGTTAGTGCTTGCTAGGCACAGGGTATCAATTTGGGATGCCTCATTGGGTCCCGGCCAGGGGCGTGGCCCAGTCCAAGCAAATCCCACGAATCTACTTTGAGGAGGGAGGAACCAACTGAAGTCATTGTTGCTCCCAGTTCAGGCTCCTCCTGCCAAATTCCAGCATGTCACCCATTTGATTGTGCCCTTCTTGTGGGGGGTGGTCCCAATCCCAGCACTGACTGTGGATTAATGAAGGTGCTTTGCTGGCTCTGCTCTCCACTGGGCTCACCAACCCCCAACTTCAGCACTGCTGTGCTTCCCATGAGTGGTGGCGGGGATGAGTTTGGGTGGCTCTGCCGGCCACCACAGAGTCAGGCTGTTGTAAACTTGACAAGTTGCCATGAACAAAATCGCCATGTCCTGTAATTTCTAGCTGTTTCAGTTGTAGTCCCAACGTATTTGACGAGCTTTTTTACGTTTTAATTTCTTCCTGTGTCAAGAGGATCCATCTTCCTCTGTCTGGGTCTCTCCAGGGTGTTTTATTCTGGCGTATGAGTTGTTTCTCCCAGGAGGCTCTGTATTTTGTTGCTCACTGATCGGCCATCTTGTCTTCTACTGTCTACATTTTTATCAGCATTCTAGTTTTCTGAACTTTGACCTAGTTACCTATAGGCTTTGCTTGTAGCATTCCAGACTTTCTTTCAGAATCTCCAAACATTTGCAAATTCCTCCCACAAACTATTTCAAACTCTTCTGCATTATGTGGTCAGGTATAGTAACAGCAATAAACATAGTTATCCTGCATCAATTTCTCTATTAGTCAAGTTTCCCGTACAATAAAAGTGATACAATTTAAAGGAAGAGAAATTTGATTTGGTTCAAGTTTTTCAGATGTTTCAGTCCATTATTGGTTGTCCCATAACAAGAATATCATGGTCTAAGGGTATGGTAGTGGAAAGCTGTATAGTTTATGGCAGCCATGAAGAAGAACAGAATAGCACCAGAAAGGAAGGAGCCAAGGATCAAATGTATTATACAAGGTCATACATCCATGACCTACCACATATACCTTGATGTATGCTTTTATAATTCCCTAGGTATTGCTTAAGCCAATCAAGTTGAGAATACAGATTAAATGGTACAATTTGTTGTTTCTGATTGTAGATGTATTTGATGTAAATAAAATTTTAATTTCCAAATAAATACATGTAAGTTACATGAAATTCACTTTAATAGATAAATCAATGGAGGTAGATATAAATACCAAATCCAATCTGGTATTAGTCCTATTTTAAAAATATCTTCACTAGTATTTCCAATTTTTAATTTTAGCTTTAAATCACAAAGAGGGTAGGCGATTAATGTCAGTGTATCAAAAAAGACATGAAAATTTGAAGTCAAAAGATAATGAGTTCTATATTAGGTGTAGTAGAAAGACTCTTACTCCACTTGTTTCTAATTCATATGATAGCTATATCTTTTAAAATTTTCCGGCAGGCTAACTTGGGACAGACTTTGTGTTCCTAATCTCTAAATGCATTTAATATCAGTTAGAGCCAGCATGATGCCTCCAAGCCTCCTCCACAGGGCCGTAAGCATGGTCCTGAAAGAATGGAAATTGTAGTCCATCATTTTCCTGCTTAGAGTCCTTTCATGACTCCTACTGCATTCGATAAAACTACACTCAAAAAGTACTTCCTGGATGATATTATGAACATGAAATTTGAAGAAATATAAACTAATCTACAGAGACAAAGAGCAGAGCACAGTTTGCGAAAGCCTGTGGACAGCAAATTGTGTGATGTGTATTGATTTGCAGGTAGTTCTGTATGTGTGCACATCTATGAAAATTCATGAACGATATATTTTAAGTGGATATGGTTTTTGTACAGAAAGTATAACTTAAAATATATTTGAATAGCCTATGGGTAAGATGTATTTTATTTCTTTCTAGATGAACGTCTTAAAATTTAGCATTTGTATTTGTAAATTATTGTTGCACTTGAATGAAACGGATGAACACATTTTAATGATTTCCAAAATAGTGTCAGGGCATATTGAAGAGCAAGGAGGAGGTACATGTGTACAAAAAGCAAAGCTATTCCCTTGGGAACTATAGTACTGATAATAAACATCCTAACATAAGGGATCAGGTTCACAGATTCAGCTGTAGTATATGTTGATTTTGCAAGTGGGACTTAGAGGCTTCCTGTAGTTATATAAATGGAATTGCACATTAAAAATCATAAGCACAAAGTATTTAACTTGCTGAACTTTAAATGGTATTTATGAAAATTGAAACACATAATGAATTTGTTTATAAAACCAAATACAGATGCTCCCAACTTACTTAAGCATAAACCCATTGTATTCTTTTTTTTTTTTTTTTGGTGCCGGGGATCAAACTCACAACCTCGCGTTTGCCAAGCAGGCACTTATGCCACTGAGATAAATCCCCAGCCCCACATAAACCCATTGTAAATTGAAAAGATTACCAGTTGAATGTGCACTTAATACACTTATCACACATCGCAATTTAGCAGCACAGCAGACCATATTTGTTTTTCCTTTTAATCTTGACTAACTAGAAATGTGGCTTACTGCAAGTGTGGTTTCTATTACAGGCATACTGCATTGACACCATTGTGAGTTCAAAAGTAGTAAGCCAATCCATTGTAAACCAGGGAATGTCTATATATGGGGGTGCAGTTTCAGATCTCAAATTGAAGTTTAATAAGTTACTCATTTTTTAATGTAGCTATTCTTCTGTCTTGTATGTAAGTACATCACAACAAGCTGCAGTCTCACAATGATTATTTATGTGCTTATCTACAATATTGAGATTATTTTTCCTTCCTATAAATCTTTTCTTGCTTCACTTATCACATTCCAGTTGTAGGTTTTTGAGATTTATTTAAATGTCACCATTTATTGATGTAAAAGTAATACCTAAGGTCTGACACAATCTCGTGGAAAAAAAAGTAACTATTTCCAAAAAATCAGATTGTATAGCTAAAGTGCCCTTAATTATAAAGCATTTTACACAGTTCAACAATTAATTTTGAAGAAACTCAACTGAATTCATGCTTGCACAAGGTACTTTGAAGGGCACTATGACAGATGCAGAGATGAACCAGACTCTCTCCTAAAAGTTCTTAGCTGACTTTTATCATCTTAGTGGCTTATTAAAGACAGATATATCCATCAATGTTTGGTTTTCTTAATAACTAGTTAGTTCAGCTTCATAATCTAATTTAGTGAAGGTGGAGTGGCACAACTCAATACCACTAAGTCTGTTATATTGTAGAGAGGTATTTTTGGAATAAATGATATGCAGTGTTCTGAGAAGATGTTTTTACCTACGATGGCCTGCAAGTGCAAAGTCCACTGAATTTCTACCTGCATCAGTACCTGTCCTTTGATTAGTAGATGTCATGTACCATAATCAATGTTGTCCCCTTCTTTGGGAAATGATCTAACCCCAAAAGAGAGCCAAAGGAAATAATACTGAACATATGGTCTTTTCTTGCCCCATAAATCACACTCTATAGGAAATCTTTTCAACTAATGTCAAGATTTACTAAATCTAACCCTTTGTTGGCAAGTCTAAAAAACTGATAAGCAGATCTAGTGCCCTTCTGAGAAATCAACTACCACATGTGAGAATATATATCAGGCAAGACAAAGAACAGGAAGAGGAACTCAAGTCTTCATAGTTATAATCTGGTTTCTTTGCATCACTCCACAACCAAAGGAAGCAGAGGAGTGGGGATGATGTGTGTGGGATGGGTTGTGGATGTCACAGACAACCAATGAACGAGAATGTTCTTTAGATAATTTCCCCTACACAGGACTACTAGAGTACCTTTTAACTAGTAAACTTATTTCTAAGGAAGAAGTATAAAAACAGAAGTGAAAAGTGAAGAAAAGAAAGAACAGAAACCAAGAATGGAAATAACAGCTATCAGTGTGTAAATGTAGATTTATAGTAGGGCTATTGTGCCTGCCTACTGAGAGTTGTGGCTTTGTTTCATAATCTATCTTTGCACTATCTTTTCTAGAGATGGCAGAAGGGTAGGAAGGGACTGCCTAAAGACATTTTGCTAAACATTACCTTATAAAACATGTATGGAAAGGTTTGGTGCTGTTTTAGAAACCATATAATTGCTACTAAAGCATCCTGATGGCTTTTCTCCCAGAGCAAGCAGCTTGGGCTTTCATAGCTGCTGGAGTTTCCTAGGCAACAAGAATGTAAACTTGAGAAGAGGGAAGCCTGGAACAGGGATTGACAGTGAGCTGAGCCAATCCTGCCAGGAATCTGTATAGTGTTCCCAGGCCACCCAATTAGCGCTAAGAGGGTTGGCCAATACTTCTCTGAAAGACAGGTAAGCAGGGGAATTCACAAAGGTATGGGAGGGGCCCGATTTTCCGGATGCAGGAGAGGCGTCCATAGTTTCAGTTCCAAGCAACAGTGACAACAGGTTAGTATTTAAGGTAAAGCAATGTTTTTATTTATTCTATTAACTTTCACTTTTATTTTTACTTAATTAAGAAAAAAGCATAGTAAATATTCTCTAAAGAGAAAACTTAAAATACTGAGATGTCACTGGGTTGTCTTCTGGCAGAAGTAGCTTGGCATTAAAAGTGGATTCGTAATCTTTGAGAAGAAAAGATTAGATAAAATGTACAAAAGTAAATTTCACTCTGTAAATGGGAATGAAATAAAAATTTCACTCACTATGTTCTGGGTACACAAGTGCAGAGTGTTTATCTGATTTAAGTATCTCAGTGGCCAAAGATAAACCAGAACTCCAGGGAGCTTCTGCATCTGGAAGTCTGGAAGCAACAAAGACAGAACTTTCAAACCTTGCTGAGCCTATTAAATTTATACAATGTGTGACATATCATGCTGTGCTGACAATAGAATCAGAATCAGAATTGGAGTAAAGGACCACTGACATGTCATCTTCAAAACTTTTATTAGATAATTGATTGGATTAATGAGGAAAGCTATCAATAAAGGCAATACCAACTGCTCAGGCATCTTCTCCCTCCTTCCATTTAGTCTGGAATGTAAGTAAATCATACTTGCTCATAAAATTCTTTCTTGTTTTGAGACTTCTTGATTTTTCATTAAAATCTTATAATTAAAAAAATCTATATTTTATTTTATGCTTTAAATATTAAGATTTCAATTGTAAGAGTTTGCATTTATATTTGGATGAGTTATCTTGAGCATGATGATTAATTCTAATAGGACTCAAATATGATCATCATAAGTGTTGATGATATATGACAGGAATCTAAAAATAGAGTCAATGTTTTTAAGGCATTATAGTCTAGTGGAGTGGGAAGTTTTGGAAACAAAGAATTATACTACAATGCAATGTGTATGCTGTTAGATTTGCATAGGGATTTACAAAGGACCTCACTAGATATTCCACTCTGGTGGGAGTAGTTATGTGAGGCGTCACTACAGTGATTACCCTAAAACAGAAAGGACTTCTTTAGGCCAACAAAGAGGGGGAGGTGTTCCTGAAAGTATGTCTGTATGTACAAGGCATAGAGATCTGGAACTTTATGGTATATGAGGCAAATCTGAGTGAATAGAGATGCAGAGAGGATTTTTAAATAGGTAAAGAATTACAAGAAAGCAGGCTGAAATCATAGGATCATTCAGTGCATTAATCTAATCCTAAGATATTTCCTTTTACTGGTATATATCATTGGAAACTATGAAAGAGTCTTAAACTAGAAAACAAAGTTCAGGTTTCAATTCTATAACGATTTTTCTGATAGTTGTGCAAAGGATTGGAGGGAACAAGGCTAGAGGCAGGAAACCGGGTAGTAGATAGCTGCAACAGTGGATATAAGAGGTGACCTGTTTCATTACTGGGTTAGTAGCCATGACAATGAAGGTAATAAAGATGCCAGATGTGTCAAGGCAGTGAAGCTGTACTGGACTTAACTGTAATTGGATGTGGAAGGTGGGAAGGAGTCTCAGAGAATGTTCAGTTAATGTGCTATGCAAATGGGGTTGCTGTTTCCTGGAGCAATATGTAAGGAAGAAAGATAATGACTTGGTTCTGTTATGTTAAACTGTACGGTCATTCAAGTGTACATGTTTGGTGGGAAATTAGAAATATAGATTTGAAGCTCAGGAGAGTAAAACATGGGGGAATCATTTTGTCATTGGCTATGTGTGACACTTCCATGGATTATTGTGAGAGGTAGAGAATAAATAATTGAGAAACAGTAGCATTTAGGAATCTGGCAGAAGAGAAGGAAGAAACAAGATGGGTCTGACACAAGAAGAAGGAGCAGAGAGAGGGAATAGCCTCTTACAGATTGAATGGAAAGAGTTTCTAAATAGGAATTTGATCATTAGAGTAAACTGTGGAGAGAAGTAAACTAGGGAGTTAGAATGACTATCGAAATTGTTGATCAGGTTATCAATAGATATTTGAGAGCACATTCGTTGCACCAACAAGTTGAAGAATCCACTTAAGTAGTCTACAGTGTGAATAAAGAGAAACTGAAGCAACTGGAAACTCTTCTTCAATGGAGATTCTATGGTAGGAGTTGAAGAGTGAATAACTAGACTCCCAGATGGGTTGGGGTTTATGTTACAGGTAGAAGTTCTCTACGTAGATGTTCAGCAGAAATACCTCCAGGGGGCAGGAGAGAGAGTTAAGTCAGGATTGTCTTTGAGATCCATACCTTTATAGATTTGTAAGAGACAAGGGTGATGTGAGTCTTTCTGTGATGACTGCTTTTTTCTGTGACTTTCAAGACCAGATGTAGAGATGAGTGGCAGGTGTTTGAATCACTCTGAAAGGATTGGAGGAAGAAACTGACCAACATCATATAGAGTGGAATATCTCTGAAAGTCTATCTGTACGTAAAAGAATAACTACACTGGCATCTCTGCACTCTGGCATCTGGGTTTTTCAGTTTCTGCCTTTACATAGATGGAACATGGGCACTTTGAATTATGCTAGGCATTTATAAGAGAGGCCTAGAGGTTGGCAGTGAAGGCTGTGCTGGTTAGGTGTGAGGAGAATGGTGCTGTGTGAGTGTGTGTGTGTGTGTGTGTGTGTGTGCGCGTGTAGCAGGGAGACAGAGGCAGGAAGTTCACTTGAGCTCATATGTTTAATATCAGCCTGGGAAACATAGCAAGATTCCTGTTAGGTTTTCAGCACAATAAGAGAGAAAACATAATATTAAAAGTAGTCTTTATTCTGAGGATATGGAGAGAAACCCATGACTCTAGGCAGCCTGGCTTTCTCTGACTGGGGTGACAGTTAGGGTGGGCCTCGGTGATGCATGAGGAGCTGATTGGAACCCTCTGTGTGCACAAACAGGAAGAGGAGTTGCAGTTAGGGCTGGGCAGGAAGCAGGAAGTGGTAGGCATTTCTGTTTGGCCTTTTGCCACGTTAGACCACTGCCATGACTGTTAATCTACCACCATGACTGTACAGTAAGTTGTTTTAGGGCAAAAACTTTTTCAATTCCACCCACAAAAAAACAAACCAAGGCAAGGCAAGGCAAGGCAAGGCAAGGCAAGGCAAGGCAAAGCAAAGCAAAGCAAAGCAAAGCAATGCAAAACAATGCAAAACAATGCAAAACAAAAAGGATATATGAAGTATGTAGAATGAATAAATAAGAAAGTGGATCCAGAATGAGACAGGTTATGGCTGAGGTGAAAATGCATGATCAAGATTCTAGTTTCTTTTTATGAACAAGTTCAAATGATGAAAGTTAAAAATGAAACTGAAGTTGATGTTGAATTTCAAATTTTCTTACAGTGGTTGGACAAACAAAGCGCTCTTGAAAGGGAATAGTGAAAGAATAAGCAGATAAAGTTAGTATAGGTCAAGAGGCTCCTGGAACTTCATGGCTACATGTTTGATCGGTTGCATGGATGACCTCTGATTATCCAAGACTGGAGAGTACCCTTGGATGGAGAGGTCATGTATGAGGCAGGAGTCAGAGTCTCAGAGACAGGAAAATGGCAGAGATCCAGAGAGCATAAAAATACTATTCAGCAGTGCTGTGCCTTGAAGGAGAGCATGAGAATGGGACATAATGGAGGTGATAAGGTGCATTTGAGACTGTGAATATTAGGACCTGACCAAGATCCCCAATCTCTCAAATGAGTGTATGGAGAAGGCTTAAATAAATGAGACAAATAGTATGATTTTAGGGCTCCAGGAGGGTCAAAATGCTCTAGCAGAGTTCAAGACTCTGGAGGCTGAGATAAGGAATGTCTCTGAGCAGCCCGTATTATTTAGTTTTCAAACAAGAAAGGGATTAGAGCAGAAAAATCAGGAAACCGAGCAGGACTTGGGGAGTGGTTCAAGGACTTTCCCAAGTAACAGACTATGTTAATTTAGGAGAACTATCTTATGCTAATTTAGGAGAAGTTTCTTGAGAGAAAGTCTCTAGATTGACTTTCACTAAAGGAGTGAAATGCCTGCAGCTACAATCTCTATCTTGTTAACTGGGGTTGGAGCCAGGTGTCCTCCACTGTGGCCTTATCTTTCCCTTTGAGGTATCTCTTCATTCTCAGGTCAGCCATGCCCTAGCCATGTTGCAGCCCTGCATGTGTGTTCAATTTCTGGCTTCAGTGGCTCCCAACATGTGACCTTCTATATTGCAAAGAATTTGGTGTCAGAAGTGACTTTACCCGAGAAAGCTGTATCACAATCGGAGTTCCTCACAAAAAATCCAGTAGCAGCTAGATAGAGACATTGTCCCAGTTTCTTGGCAAAAAATGGGTGTTAGCACATTTAAAAAATAATAATAGAAAAGAATTAATTAATGAACTTTTGCAAAGCTGTGGGTACAGGGTACAGATGAAGTATAGCAACCTCTTCCCAGACTCTGGGAAGTTTGTATTTGTAATCCCATGGAAAAGTCATTGGAATTCTAGCAAGTTAATGTCAATCTACCACTTCCAGTACAACCCAGGTGAGAATAAAGACACCAAAGCATATTTATAGCTTTGGGGAGCCAAAGTATCCTAAATTCAGCTCGAGTGATTGCTAACCAGAACAAAGGCCTCAACCCAGGACCAAACCTAAATTTTATGCATTTGTGAAGAAGGGAGTGGCTCAAGGAAGAGTGACAGTGAGAATGGTGAGAAGTACATGAGTACTGTGACCTGGGCTAAGTAGGAGTCCTGAAATCACCTCTGCATTATGCAGAGAGAAGGGTATGCAGAAAGAGAAATCTGCATAACACAATTTGAGTTAGTATCTAATGTTTTATCTAATATATACTCTTTTATGCCCTGGGAAGTCATAACCTCTTATCTCATGGCTCTCTCTCAGTCAACACTTGGAGTGTGGCTCTCTTTCTTGCCTGGCTCACAAGCTTTTGGTTTGGAGCTACAAGATAGGGATTAGGGTAATGCTGACCTATCGCCTTGCTGCAAAGATAGCACCCTTGGCTAGACTGATTTGTATATTGTTTAAAGCCAATTGAAGGGATAAGGAAAAGTCCTAGCCAGCTCTGTACATATCAATACATGAAAATAGGGCCAGGTTTAGCCAAAATGAAGATAGTTGCTCTTCTTTCAAGGGAAAGAAGGACAACTGTGTGTCCTTCACAGTGAAGAATGACAGAATACCCATGAATGTCCCAGTCAAGAATGGTGAGGGAGGGAGTAATCTCTGTCAGCCTGAAGGGACAGGTCCAGATCCCAGAAAGACCATTGCTGTGGGGGAAAAAGTCCACTTGGGTGAAGGATTGTAACTGTAGCTTGGCAGGGAGGAAAACAGAGGGAATATAAATTTTAGCCTTCTTCTCCTGCCCTCTAATCTCTTGGTGTTGCCTCTTATTGGTGAGGTCAAGCTGGAAGCCAGTGGAAAAGGGGATGAAGTTAATGAGGTCAAACTCTTACAGTACAAATATGCACAGAGAGCAGATCAACACAGGGATCTGGGAAACCATATTCAGCTCAATGGGACAGCTAGTGATTGGGAAGCTGACCAGTTGAGGAGATTCCTAATTGAAGAAGGAATGAGTAAAGTCTGAGTATCTCTGCATTGAAGGTCCTCCTTGTCCTAAAACCTAGGATTTCATTACATTTGCTATATGAGTACTTAAAACATCCTAAGCAATTTTCTCAGTCATTTTTTAGTAAAAGTGCTAGAGAGGCTAACAGTTAATAAAGTTCTATCAAGAGAAAAAGTTAAAATGGAGTGACTTTTCCTATCATCCTCATTCTCAGGTGGATCTGAGCTTCTTTTCCTTAGGATGCTAGTTATTTCACCCAGGTATGGGCCAGTAATTAGTGCCAACCCAAATACAAACACAGCAGAAAGAAGTTTGCTTGTTCTTTCAGTTAGAAATACTTTTGTCTTCAAGTATCAGAAGACTAACAATGGATTAACAAATAACACAAAAGGATTTTGTTTCTCATGTAACCTGAGTGTAATGTAAGCCTGTTGTTGATACTGGTTTGGCAGCTCAGTGATTTTAAGGTTTCAAGGGGAGTTTGGCTGAAATTTCCTCTCCTTTCCCTCACAATTTCATAGACTTTCCCATCTCCAGACATCATATGCTGACTCAAGCCAGAAGGAAGGTAAAATGATAAGAAAGATATTCCAGAGTCTTTAGTACTTTTATTTGGTTCTCAGTGGCTAGAATTTTCCCTCATAGATACTCAACTAAAAGTGAAATACACCAGAAAAAGGGATGTGGATTGATCTTAGAATCAGCTGGTATTTAGTGTCTAGAAAATGAGCTGCTATTTACACTCAATAAAGTTGAAACCATCCCTGAGAATGTAAATTTCCCAGGGTTAGAACCTTGATTATCTTTCCAGTGCTATTATGCTACGCGTATTGGTGCTCAGCAAACATGTTGGATGCAGACGAAGACAAGTGAGACAAGACAGGTGCCTAGGGTACAATATTGAAGGAGATATACCGAGGCTCCAGCAAATGTGAGATCCTGAGATTGCATGATCCCGTGTGATCCTGAGACTGAGTGTTCTCTCAGATATTGTTTCAGATCCTAGTTCCTCCTCTACCATTGCTCTTTTACCTTACTAGGAGGGAGCTCCAACAATGAATGAATCCAGTGAGGTATCAAGAAGATGAATCTTTGAAGTTAACATTGTATGTCAATGATATTTATGAAACATTAGTTTTAATATGTTCTGTATCACAAACATTAAGGTAAGGATTTAATTCACATCCTGTCAGTGAGAAGAATAAAAAACTATCATTTAACAGGAATGAGCTCTGGGAAACCCTACCTACTGGCAAGTGCCTGCAATATGAATTTTACACATTTTGACAAAATTTATTTTGGTGTAGGGAAAATTTGGTAAGGTGCCAGACTTCAGTGACATCATATTTGTACAGTATACTTATGTCCCTAAAGATTAAATACTATCATATTTTAAGAGATACATGAGAGTTCCAATCCTAGGAAAAAACAGATCTCTCTCTCCATGTCTCATTTTTAAAACAATATGTAAAAAATTGTAAATAATTTTATGGATGCTAATACAAGGGTTTCGAGTTTAGTTTTAAAAAGCTCACAAAATTTCACACATTGTTTTTACAAACAGAAACAACAGCCAAAAAAAAAATTTGCTGCAAGAGGAGGATTCTGTAAATTGTCCATCTCAAAGAGGTTTTAGGATTTGAAAGTCCAAATGAGAGACTGAAGTGGAGAAAGAGGTTGTGTTAAAGAGCTGTGAGTTGCCTGGCAGCCACTACTCTGTGCTTCTGGGAAGTTCAACCAGTGAACCAAGGCAATATTTTCCCTGAAGTTTTCTATCCTTACCTTCTCTAATTTCCCCAAACAATTTATCAGCATCTCTGCATAGTCATTATAGCTCTAGCTCTGCCACTCCCTAGTGGCACTCACATTCTCAAACAAATAACATGATATCTCCAGGTCTGTCTTGACTTCCTATATTAGGGCAGACCCCATGACATAAGGCAGTGTGTTCAGGTATGTAAAGCACTTCAGCCATGGGCTATGGCCCTGGCATACTTATAATTGTCTTTACTATCACGTCTCTTCATGTCTTCATCTTATCCTGAGCTATGGTATTAGGGTTTGTGACCAGCTGTTGCACCAAAACCTCATGCAGTCATCTCTGGAGCTTTTTTAGAGGTGGCTGAATCTAAAATATGTGATTAATTCATGGTGCAATGCTAGAATTAAGGGTGCTAGGATGATGAGTGGGTGATTACTAAATTAGTCCACTTACTGGATTGTCTCTGTCCTAATCCCAGTAGACTGAATACAATATAAGGGATAGAAAAAGGCTTGTTTTCCCTTTTGTTGCTTTTGCTACCTTGTGGGCCCACCAACTGTTCTCTTCAATGCCCTTCTACCCTGTGTTACCCATGGAGCCAGACAAACTATGGCCTGGAACCCCCACAAACTGTGAGCTAAATAAATCCTTCCCCCTTTTAACTTTGCATGTTGGATATTTTGTAATGAGAGAAAAGTAACTAAGACATATGCTATAGTATTTCCTTACAAGGTTTCACTTCTTTTAGTATGTAATCCTATAGCTTAGTTTCTAAATGAAGGTATACATTAAACATAACTGAAAATATCAAACTGTGTTACCCTAGTGTCCATGCCTATAACATCTAATTTGCTATGTTTAGTGAGGATGTGTGGGCATCTTCATATTCACAATCAGTACCATTGGCATTTTGGATCAGATAAGTGTGGGCTCATGTCAGAGTCTGCCTTGTTTTCTGCAGGATTAGTAGTATCCCTGACCTCTACGCACTAGATGCAAGTAATTCTCTCCCTATTTTCCACTGTAACAACCAAAAATATCTTCAGGGCATAAAACCATACATGGTGGGAACCACTGCAATACAATAACATCTGAAGAATTAGTGTAGCATTTTTTCATACCCAGCAGTGCTGGGAGTCAGTGGAACTGAGCTCAGGTGGGTTTAATAAGCTATCTTTCACCATTTCAACAGTATTGACATGCATCCTTTACCTGGGTTGACAACCTCTCTACTACAAGTCTTCCTTCAATCTCTCTGAGTCTTCAATCTCATTCTCAGAAGAGAACTCAATGTTGTGTGTACTTTCTAGCCACCTGCTAGGCTATTCTCAACATGTGTTGCTATGATTTGAATGTTCTAGTGATCTTCAAAATTCATGTAACAATCCCTAATTAAGAACTGTTAAGACGTTTAGGAGTTGATTAGGTCATGAGAACTCTCTCCTGAATAGCTCAAGGTTTTTAGGAAGTGAGCAGGCAGCACTATATATAAAGGGTTAAGCATTGGTCACTTCACATTCATGGGCAAATGCTTGATTGGACCATTTAAAGGAAGGAGTTGGGGGAGATCCTGATGGGCTAGATGTAGAGATGCTGCTAAATTCTTATCTCTGACCAACTGCTTGAGCCATTTTAGTGTGATATAGAGATGGAAACTGTCAAAAGTAGTTGAGTCCTGTTTCTGGTATGAAAAATTAAACTTGGATTAAAATATGGGTGCAAAACAACACAAAATCACAAGAATTCACTACAGTCCTCTACTCCCATGGAGGAGTGAGCAGTTTCCTTGGATCAAGCCTGGGCTAGCAGGGCTGGGGAGGGTTATGACTCGGATGAGAACTTGAGAGAAGCCACATGTTTTCTAACTCCTCAGCACTAGCTTAAGCCCTCCTAGTTTAATCAGTTTCTAGCTGTTCTCTATATTGCCTTTTTTTGGGTTCATTTTACATAATAGAATGTTTTATAATCACTCAGAGCTCTTAGAGCAACCCTAGGTTCCTTGTTATTGAAAATGGCTAATGTAATGGGAGAGATATTAACAAACACAGACATGCCTAAAAACACTCTTCAGGCAAAAATCATCACCAGATTGACTTATGGGGAAATGAGAAATAGGCTTGATGGCATTAAGAGGTGATATGAGCCCTTTAGAAAAATTGGACTGCTCTTTAGGTACTTGCTGTTCTCATAGGGACAGGCTAATGTGCTATCTTAGTTACTTTCTGATCACCGAGAAACAATATCCAGCACCCACAGCTTAAATTTGTAAATAGTCAGTTGACTCTAAGGCAGGGCAGAAGGTCATGGAAAAGAAACAGCTCATGGCCAGCAATTAAGGCAGCAATAGAGCAATTAAGGAAGAGGAAAAGAGATAGAACCTTCCAGATCATCACCCCCCCACCAACCTATTTCTTCTGACTAGGTTTCATCTCCTAATATCACATGTAGCTAGAAAGTCATCAGTGGACTGATCCACTGATGATGACCACATGCCCCATGATCTAACCACTTTCCCAAAGCCCCACCTGCAACTGAATGAGGCCTTGAGGGCACATCTAGATATAAACCATACCTTGTGACCTCCTCGGTAGAAAAATTCCCTCGCAGAGTATGTTGTCCCCAAGCAGCAGGGTGCTGGTGAAAACCTGGACCAGGAATAGCTGATCAAAGTGAGCACTGCTGCCGGCCAGAGAGGCACTTTCCATCCGCAGTATGTCTCTGCTGTGCCTCTGCACGGCCTCTGTGCCGCCTCCCTGTTTATGCACCCCTGTCTCTCTCTCCCTCTCTACTTCCGCTCAGGCTGTTTTTTCTTAAGTTCATCCAAACTGACTAAACCTGCTTCAGTTCATTGAGTTCTTTTAAGCAATGGTTTTTACTCTGAAAGAGGAAAGCTAAGAATGTAGTTTAGGAGAAACCAAAGGAGAAGGGGTCTTCGAGGGGTCCTGAGGTATTTCATTTGGATTTTGCCATAAAGAGGGTATGGAAGTTCTTGATGTTTTACAGTGTGTGGAGCAAGGGTAGCTTCTTTAATAATAAGATCCACTTGGCCTAGACTGCTATGGGGCAGGGAGAGAGACAGAGAGAGAGAGACAGAGAGAGAGACAGACAGAGAGAGAGAGAGACAGAGAGAGAGACAGACAGAGAGAGAGAGAGACAGAGAGAGAGAGAGAGAGAGAAACAACAACAACAACAACAACAACAAGGGAGAGGAGGCCAGGGGATGGGAAGAGAGAGATGAACTTAGTTTACTGCCACCAGGCAGCACCAAAGACAGCTTGATAGTATGCAGGCTGGGACTTGAACATTTCTCTCACCCATCAGGTGTTGATTTAAAGTTGTCTGAAAACCATGACAAAGAGACAGATTTCCGTGCTTCCTCAGCTTTCCATATCCACTCCCTTGAGGCAGGCAGAGTGTTGGCAGTGGCAGCAGCCTGTGCACTATGGCAGTAGAAGGAGGCAGCCTTGCTGGGACCAGTGTCCCAGATTCCTTTGCCTTTGCTCCTGTGCTCTGGCAGTTCCACTCAGCCTCTGTCCCAGAATTCCAGGCCGCTGCGTTTTGGTACTCTGGGAATGTCCCTCTCATCTGACACCGTGGATGAAAACCCGAGTCCACCCGCTCAAACTGTGCATCCATTCACTTGCCATTCTGAATGTCTCCCTTCTCTGTCCTCACTGCCCAAGCAGAATACTGGCTACGACAGTCTCCCCTAGGTCTTCCTACCCCAGCTCCCTGCTGTTCTCCACATTAGCCTCAGATGCACCTTCTGCAATGGCACCCGATGTTTCCTGTTTAGAGCCCTGGTAACCCCACCCTGCCAAGCGGGATTTTTGTGACCTGGTGCCTGCTGACCTGCTCAGATTCATGCTCATGCACATTTCTTCTGCTAATACTTCCTCCAGACATCCCCAAGTCTTCATTTCCCCTGTGCCCCTATTCTCCAATCATGCTAAAATAATTGCATTTCTTTAATTATATTATCTTTTTTCACTTTGGCCAGGCCGGCGATGGTGAACATTTTAGAGATGAGTGGCCAAACCGCAAAGCAAAACCCATGTATTTATGGCAAAGTGCCAGTGCTGCAATTAATCCTGAATACTGAGGTTTTGGTTTAGGAAAAAACAACTCTTACAGTGACATTTTAAAGAAAAGTAGCACAGGTACCATAGTGCCTATGTCACTGGCTTACGTGCTTAGGACACCTGCTGACTAAAACATTCAGTCCGCTTCCTTCTATCCTCCAGGCCAGCCTCGGTAACTGTCACCTTCCCCTAGGAGTAAAGCTTAAGCATCATGTTCTTTGTCACGTCTGCAGAAAGTCACACTTTAAAGCTGGGCTGGTTGCTCTCTTGTGATCTGCAGTTCACCAGTGGGAGTCTGATCCCCTATCGTGCTGTAAATGTTGTCTGCTCCGTGTTTCGCTCCACATCTAGCAGAGTGGAGTGCTTACTGAGCCCCTGGTAGTTTCCCTTTAAAGGCATAGATTCCACTGTGCTTCTGGCTAGGGAACTGCGCAGACGATGAGCTGACACTGGGTGGCGCTGTGGACACGTGCGCATTTTCATCTTTCCTGGGTCTGGCTGGTCTTATCACCATGAAAGTCAGAAAGGGTCTTTAGGAGTCAGAAGCACTTTGAGCAGTGCTATGATGTCTGTGACAGCATGACATCATGTCGGGAGAGACTCCTTGTTGTCTGGTGCATTGATGAGTTGTCTGGTGCATTCACTCAAACCTCAAACATTCTCAGCGTTGCCCCTTTTTTCCCAGAGACCTTACTAGCTGCAGTTCTTGCAAACTTTATTTTCTGTTTTGCTTAAGTAAGAGTCTAAGCTATTCAAGAGTTTGGTTCTCTGAGTCCTTCCCACCCCCACTTTCTGGCCAGCATATGCCTTGAAAATAGTACAGAATAATTTTTAGTTGTTTGTTGATGAACTGAGTGACTGATTTAAAAGACGGTTAATACAAGTGTTTAAAATTCCATCATAGCCTGACCAAAAAGAATGTAATTTCCCCTCGAATTTATCAAATTAGATCCCAGAGGAAACTGCCTGTGTCATCTCTGGGTGGGGGCTGACTCAGGAGGTGGAACAGACTGGGATTTTGGATTCTAGCATTGTCTTCCTTCCCATGAGAAAGCACCATCAAATTGTGATTTGATTTTCTTATTTATTATTTTGCAAAGTGTTATAGTAGAAAGAGCTCTACTTGGGAATAAGAAGTCCAGTATTGTGGTGTTGGCCAGGACTTTTAGGCAGGTCACTTTACCAACCTAGTCCTTTGTGACTGCTGTGGTTTTAACGTGTACCCCAAAGCTGATGTTTTAGAAACTTTACCTACAACTTCATATGTCACTGGTGTTTGCAGATGGGGTATCTAATTGGGATTAGATGAGGTCGTAAGAGTGGGAGCTCCATGATGGCAGTAATGTGGCTTTGTAAGTAGAGGAAAGGCGACCCAACCTAGCACGCTTGCTTTGTCTGAGCTTGATGCCATGCATGACATTACCATGCAGCAAGAAGGTGCTCACTCAGTGCCAAGTAAGTACAGCACCATGATCTTGGACTTCTCAGCCTTCACAACCGTGAGACAAATAAATGCCTGCCTTTTTATAATTATCTGGGTTTTGAGTATTTTGGTCTGAATGCTGAGTGAATTACAATGAGCCATATGCAAATTAACTGATGTCCCTCACCCCCATTTCACTATCTGTGAAATTCAAATAATAGTGGTAGTTAGTATATTTTTAGCCCTTAGATTACTCTTTTGTCAAGACGACTGTTTCAGACACAATTTTTGTTTACTTATTTTTGAACTACAGGTAAAATTGTTTCTATTAGCCGTGTGTAACATCATGTTTTGAAGTATTCTTTCATTCTTGAATGTTTAAATCTAGCCAGTGAATATGCTCCTGAGGATTTTAAAAAAATCCACATGAGCCATAACACAGATTTATGTGGCCCTCCGGGCAAGTGCCAGAACCCAGTGAGGGAGGGAGGCCTTGAATCAAGGGCGGGGTCCCTTCGTCGCCGTTCTGCGCTGCGCACTGGGTGCTGTTCTTCGCACCTCCTTCCTGCCCTCCTGCTCCTTGCTCTTTTCATTCGGAAAGCAACTCCTAGCTCCCCATTAACTGTATCAGGACTTTCATAAAGATTAGTGATGTTTTTCAAAATGCTAGCATCGTTTTCCACAAAAATTAACATTTTGATTCTTACATTTTGTAGAAATACAAAAGACTCAGAATACTCTAAACAACTTCGATAAGGGAACAAAATTAGAGCTCCAAGCTGCCCCAAACCCATGACTTATCACAAAATGACACCAATCATGACAAAACAGCATTGATACCAACGTAGACAAACCACCAGGGTACCAATATGAAATCCCAGAACAGACACCCACATGACAGACAATTGATTGCTGGCAAAGATGCAAAAACAAGTAAGTGGAGAAAGGACTGTACCTTCAGTAAGTGTACTGGAACAACTGGATATTCACATGCAAAACTTCCAAACCTTATAACACATCAAAACTTTCTTCAGACATCCAAAAGTAAACTCCAAATGGCTCACAGTGGGTTAGTTAAAATAAACTAGTGCAAAGATTTTATGAATAAAACTCAGAGACCTTACTAACTCCTGCCTTCCTCCAAACCTGCTGTGTGCCCTGAGTCATTGCTTTGGCCGAGGTCATTCTCTCTGGGACAAAAATACTGGGACAAGGTGTAGAAGGGAAGGCAGAACCTACAGAGGACTTCAGTGAAGGGAGCCATTGAATTTACTTTTGAACAGACCATGTAGAAGACAAAGGAGGCCATTATGCTTCTTCATTTTTAAAAACTATCTTATTTTTATATACATACACCTACACATATACATGTTTTTTCTTTCAGCTTGTCACACTAATGAAACAATATGGTGTTTGCACATGTATGTCTTATTTCACTAATAAGTATGTTCTCAAGGCACATCCATTTACCTACAGAAGTGTCCAGTTTATCATTCTTTATGGCTGAGTAGTATTCCATTGTATAGAAATACTACATCATTTTTTATCCATTCCTCAGTAGATGGGCATTTAGGTTGTTTCCAAGATCTGGATATTATAAACTATGATGCTATAAATGTGGGTGCACATATATCACTGTGATATGATGTTTTTAATTCTTTTGGGAAGATACCCAGGAGGGGAATACTGGGTCAAATGGGGCTTCCAATACTAGTTTTTGAGAAAACTCTATGCCAATTTCCACAGTGTTTGCACCAGTCTGCATTCTTACCAACAGTGGAGAAGGGTAGCTTTTTCCCCATAGACCTTCCAGCATTTATTATTGGTTGATTTCTTAATATTAATCATTCTTTGTGGGGTGAGGTGGAAACTTAGTGTTGTTTTAATTTGCATCTCTTGAATGACCAGTGCTGTTGAACATTTTTTCATGTATTTATTTGCTGTTTGTATTTTTTCATCTGAGAAATGTACAGAACCTACAGATGCCCATTTTTGGATTGGGTCTTTAACTCTTGGAGGACTGATTTTTTTTTGAGTTTGTTATACATTCTCAATAATAATCCTTTATCTGAGGAACTGCTGGCAAACATTTTTTTTCCCACATTGTGGATTGTTTCTTCACTCTGTTGGTGGTTTCTCTTGCTGTGCAAAAGATTTTCAGTAGGATGAGATCCCATTTGTTGATTCTTTGCAATAAGTCCTGTGCAATCTGGATTTTATTCATAAAGTCTTTGCCTACACCAATATCTTCAAGAGTTTTACCTACTCTATTTTCCAGCAGATTTAATGTTTCTGTTTTAATATTAAGATCTTTAATCCATTCTGATTTTAGCTTAGTACATGGTGAAAGATATGGATCCAGTTTTAATCTTCATCATGTAGAAAGCCAGTTTTTCCAACACCATTTATTAAAGAGGCTATCTCTCTTCCAGTGAATGTGTTTGGCACCTTTGTCAAAGACAAGGTAGTTTAGTGTGTCTGCAATTGTTTCTTCATCTTCTATTGCCAGTACCACACTGTTTTTTTTTTTATCACAATAGCTTTATAGTATAAATTCAAGTCAGAGACTGTGATACACCCATCTTGTCTTTGTTGTCCAGGATTACCTTTGCTACTCTAGGTCTTCTCTGATTCCAGATGAATTTTAGGATTTTTTCTCTAATTTTGTAAAATATGCTATTGGAATTTTTATTGAGATTGCATTGAATCTGTGTAACAGTTTTGGAAGTATGGCCATTTTCACTATATTTGTTCTTCCTAACCAAGGGCATGGGATATATTGCCATTTTCTAGTATCCTCTTCAATCTCCTTTTCCAGAGTACTATAATTTTCAGTGTAGAGTTCTTTTGCATCCTTCAGTAGAATGATTCCTAGGGATTTCATTTTTTTGGATGTTATTATAAAAGATATTATTTCCCTCATTTCTCTTTCAGTGAATTTGATATTTGTGCACAAGAAGGCTATTGACATATGAGTGTTGACTTTGTAACCAGCTACGTTACTGAATTTGGTTTTTAAATCTAGAAGTCTTTTGATAGAGTTTTTGGGATCTTCTAAGTAGAGTATCACATCATCTGCAAATAATGATAGTTTAACTTATTCCTTCCCTATCTTTATTCCTTTTATTTCTTTCTTTTGCCTAATTGCTTTGGCTACAGTTTCTAGGACTATGTTGAATAAAAGTGGAGACAGTGGATATCCTTGTCTTATTCCTAATTTTAGAATGAAAGTTTTAAGTTTTTACCCATTTAGTATTATGTTGACTGTTGGTTTGTCATAGATGGCTTGTATCAGATTGAAATGAGACCATCTAATCCAATTTTCTGTAAGGTTTTTATTATGAATGGGTGCTGGACTTTGTCAAAAGCTTGTTCTGCATCTATTGAGATGATCATATGATTTTTGTCCTTGGCTATGTTAATACGATGTATTACATTTATGGATTTACATATATTGAACCATCCCTGCATCTCTGGGATGAATTCTGCTTGATCATGGTGTATAATCTTTTTGATGATTTGCTGCAATCTGTTTGCCAATATTTTATTGAGGATTTTTGCATCAATGTTTATTAAGGAGATTGGCCTGTAACTCTCTTTCTTAGTTGAGTCCTTCTCTGGGATTAGTGATTTTTGGACTTGGAATGAAATTTAAAGGTCATCTAACCCAGTGATGGCAAACTTTTAGGGACCAAGTGCCAAACTGCAACTCCTGAAGCACTTATTCATCACAAAGTACCAACACTATACTTTAACCTAAATACTGAAGTTTTGATTTGGAAAAAGACCCTCTGCATTAACATCTTTTGTCTTAAAATAAAGCATCAGCACATATACTACAGGCTCATCACTGCTGTTCTAACCCAGCCCTTCCACTTAACAGAGGAGGAGAGTAATGGAAACTGAGCATCCGCTGGCTCACAGGTGGGGTCTTAGCTGTCTTTGAGAATTCTAAATAAAAGGATATAATATATATATGGTTGATTCAAAAGAGTAGAGGACAACAATACACAATGGGGTCGGTTGAAGAAGCAGGACTAGAACAGGACTCTCTTGTCTTCCAACCTAGTGTTCTTTTCACTAATGAGAGAATCTGAGAACTTGAGACTTGTTATCCAGGTCATTTAGGAGATGGGTACTTTACTAACCTCTCTCCTATTTCTGAATATTCATCACACACACACACACACACACCCCACAAAGTCAAAGCAGAAGAAAAAAGAAAATATATATAGTGGCTTTTTACTATTAATTTTTTCTAATCCAAGATCCTTATTTGGCATGAATGGGCACAAACTTGTTAATCAGAGATCATACTAATTGCTAGGTAAGAATCAGTAGACCTTAAATTTTGATAGTCTCAGTGAAGACAGAAATAACAATAAGAGTGTTTAAATAAAAGAGAAGAATATTCAGTGTGGGGTGGATAAACTATGGAGAATTCTTTTTTAAAAGTTATGTATTTGTTTATTTTAAAGGAAATAAAACACCAATAAAGACAGTAGGAAATCTACAATAGTTACTATATTGTTGCATATTGTTGTCCTCTAAACAGTTGCTCAGACTTCTGGCTTTAGGTTGGCTCACAGGTTGGGGAGCTTGGTTGCCTACCTGGCCCTCCCTGGCTCACACTTGGGTTGGCCGACACGCAGGAGCATTGCTTCCATCCGAGCATCCGCTGGCTCACAGGCGGGGTCTTAGCTGTCTTCGAGAATTCTAAATAAAAGGATGTAACATATATGGTTGATTCAAAAGAGTAGAGAAACAACTTTTTGTTGAAGGCAGAGGGCTTCAGAAAGTTCAAAGCACATTGTGAGATGGCTGTGTTTTTTAGCTTGGATTAAGACTGAAGAATGCAGATATACTTAGGAGTAAATAAGTAAGTAATAACCATGCCAAGCACAGAGGCATAGCTAAAAACTGGAAATTCTGGGAGGTAGAGGATGACAGTTGGGAGGGGAAGATAACAAACTGTGAACTTTCTTCTGAGTGATGTTGTTTGCCTGCCCAACTTGAGGCAGTGGTGAGCCCCGAGCTCCATTAAATGCTATCCTTTCTCCAGATGGCAGGGACGGCACGCCACGACCGAGAGATGGCAATCCAGGCCAAGAAAAAGCTCAACACTACCACTGACCCCATTGAAAGACTCCGATTGCAGTGCCTGGCCAGGGGCTCTGCAGGCATCAAAGGACTCAGCAGGTAGGATGCAGGTGGCAGAGAGCAGGCGTGGAAAAGCGGGAAGCTGCCGAGTGAAGCTAATATTGGTTATGTGATCCTGAGCAGGGAATTTCTTTTCAGGATTTCATATCTCATTGGTGAAATACAGAGTTTGGAAAAGTTGTTCTCTGAGGTTTCTCGTGAAAATTTTTGATTCTTAGTCCCATGTTCAGCAAAGCTCTTTTCTGTTATTAGAGAGGGCAGCTCCTTGACCAATTTGAAATCAAAGAAGCAGCACGGTATGGGAATAGAGACATTTAGCAGGATAATGAGAGAGGCATTCCCTGAGTGGTGATAACACAGGCTGGAATGAATGACAGGGGAAGGATTAGTGGTTTGGCTGGCCCTGATTTCTGAATCTGAAGTTCTGTTCCTGGACAGTCATGTGTAATCTACCTCTAGGGGCACTAGAACTTCCTGTGGGATCACTGACAACTCACCTTCATCAGGGTTTAATAAAGAAACTGATTCATCTTCCATAACAGTACAGTTTGTTTGCAAGTTAAGTTATTTATTTATTTATTTATTCATTCATTCATCCATCAGTAAATATTGATGAAATGACTGCTTTACCAATAAATATTGATAAAGTGGTAAAATATTGATAAAGTGATAAATAATGTGAAGCCTAGTAAATAGAAGAGTTAGGGCTTCTGTTCTTATGGAACCAGTATTCAAGTTTATGCAAAATGCTGTTTGTTAAACTAGGTGTTAAATACTAAGGAGTAATAACCTATCATTTTTTACATATAATTAACAGATAAAATTGTGTTATGATTTGAAAATTATACATTATTTTAGCATTAATAGGGAAATAATAACCAGTGTAGTTTCTTACATAAAAGTAAGACCAAGAAAATTTGAAACTTGCACCAAGAAAATTTAAAACTTACACTCGTGTTTACACAGTTAGTTTTAATTGTAGAACTGTAATTCATATCCCAGCTTCCTGAGTATTTACTGGCATTCTATTAGAATGCCAGCAAAATGGGGATTTAGCTCAGCAGCATAAACTCTTGCCTGGCAAGCATGAGGTTGTGAGTTCTATCCCCGGTACTGGAAAAAAGCAAAAAAAAAAAAAAAAAAAAATCTCAGGCTTGCTCTGAGGGTAATAGTAGATGGTGGAGGAGGAGGCATGTGTAGCAGAGAATAAGATAATAAGACATGATGAGATTGATGGCAGGAACTAATGCATTGCAGTTAAACACAACTGAAAGATATTTCTTTCTTTCATAGAAAAGAATATGGAAGCACTTTCTGAGATGATTGGACACAGTTAGAAATATTAAAGCAAGCTTCCTGTAGCTAAAACTGTATCTACATTTAGACATTCAGTGGATATATGTTTAAAAAAATGAGAAGCCAGGTTAACACTCTATGCTAGGTTCTACATACTTTATTTAAAAATACAATAAAATAAGTTTTTCTACATTCTTACCTATATTTTCTGTTTTACTTTAATTGGGAGATAGAAAATCTTGGGTCTTTTGGGTCTATTAGCAAAGGTAGCTGTCTGAAAATGTTATATGTGTTGTTACTGTCTCTCTATTACTACATACCTGAGATGAACAACTTATGAAGAGGAAAGGTTTATTTGGGCTCATGGTTTCACAGGCTCCAGTCCATGGTCACTTTACTTCACTGTTTTTGAGCCCATGATTCAGGCAGTTGATAATGGTAGGAGGTGCTTTGTGGAACAAGGCTGCTCAGCTTAGAGCAGCTGGGAAGAAAGGGTAAAAGACTAGATGCAGGGTACCAAAGGTACACCCTCAGTAACCTAACCTTCTTTCACTAGGCACCATCTCCTAAGGGTACCATTAATTCCCAATAGCATCACAGGCTGATGAACAGGCCTTGAACACATGAGCCATCAGGGGACATTCAAGATACAAGCTATAACACATGTCATGTAATCAGAACCATACAATGCAACTGTGTGTGTGTTTGTGCATGTGTGTTTAGAGGTTTTTTTCCTCCTTTATGAAGGGCTAAGAAGAGGCACTTCAATTTTAGTGGTAGGAGGATGCAGAAAAGAGTCTAGACTATTATATTTAACTTTATTTATTTATTTATTTATTTTTATAGTCGGGCTCGAACTCACGACCTTGCGCTTACCAGGCAAGCGCTTGAGCCACTGAACTAATTCGCTGGCCCCCTATATTTAACTTTAATAAATGTTTGAGAGTGATTTTTTATTTAAATCTTCACATCTACACCTTGTTCTTTGTGGGTTTTTTCCTTCTTTTCTGTGTGTTTTCTTCAGAGTGTTTCGAATTATGGATGACAATAACAACAGAACTCTGGATTTCAAAGAATTTTTGAAAGGGTTAAATGATTACGCAGTGGTTATGGAAAAGGAAGAGGCTGAAGAGCTTTTCCGCAGGTTTGATAAAGATGGAAATGGAACCATAGACTTCAATGAATTTCTTCTCACGTTAAGAGTAAGTGGCAGTGTGAATCAGTGTTATCTGGTGAGTTTGGCTTTCACATGGTTTGGGTTGGCAACTGTGAGGTTTTGTTTTTAGAGTTTGTTAGTATATGGTGTAAGGGTGGGCAAGAGACTGCAGACTGTGACTTCGTGGGACAATCATTCATCTCCTTTAGCAGCACACAAACAACTTGACACTGGGGGAAATAAAAAAAAATGTTACTGCACATGATACCAGGAAAGCTTATTTGCATGTAGATGGTGAATGTGTATGTGCTTTTCTGTATTTCTAGCCTCCAATGTCTAGAGCTAGAAAAGAGGTCATTATGCGAGCTTTTAGAAAGTTAGACAAGACTGGAGATGGTGTTATAACAATTGAAGACCTGCGTGGAGTATATAATGCAAAACACCATCCAAAGTACCAAAATGGAGAGTGGACCGAAGAGCAAGTTTTCAGGAAATTTCTGGATAATTTTGATTCACCCTATGAAAAAGATGGATTGGTAAGTTAAAAAAAAATCTACTACTTGAATTGTAAATGCGAAATAGGTCTAAAACCTTAAAGATCTCAATATATCAATATCATATTTGTTATAAATAGAAATAAAATATTTCTGTAGAAATATTTCTCCAATCTAGAGAGTTGGAAACTAAAGTAATAAAATATATGAATCACACACACATGCACAGAGATGCAGGCACATACAGTATGTAGGTAGGGAGGCCACATACTGCTAAGTACTCATCCTGTGGAAGATGTGATATTTTGATTAGAAACTCCATGTCATGACTACCATATTCAGCATACTTTGCTAGCCACATTCTCCAAAATGAAACTACGACAAAATATGTTTAACTTCAAAACGTGACCACAATTTAATTTTTTGACAGATTCACAATGTACATTTATCCTTTTCAGCATCAGTTATCATCACATTTTGCTATGTGATGTGTAAATGTTTTAAAGACAGCTTTTGGTAAATGGAGTGCCAGGCAACAGAATTTGCTTTGATTTATTCTTTAGTATCCTTTAAGATTAACTTGCATTTCTAAATTACAATGAACTTGAAAATGAAAACAACCACTCCATCTTCATTAATAGTTAATTACAAGGCATAGCCTGGTAGGCTAAGGAATTATATCTGTGTCACTGCATTTAGGCTGAGATGAAAATGTGGTGTGTCTTTTATTAACACCCATAAGTGGACTTTTCTTAAATGCAAAGCCAGCTCTACCCTTAGGTGACTGGCTTAACAGGTTTAGTGATGGAGGAAAGAGTTTCTCTCTTTAGCCTCAATCAACAGTGGCAGAATCCTGGCTGTGTTATCTCTTAACTCTTTGGCCACACTGGAAAAGAAATGTGGGACAGTTGACAGGAAGAACAGGTGATGATTTGGGGAAGGAAAAATAATATCTGCCCTATTTTGAAAGGATTTGCCCTAACTTTTTCCACAAAACTTTATGAATAGTCTTATTATAAAGAAACTTTTCTTTCCTTCCTGTTGCCATTTTCTTATCAGAGATGGAGAAGTACCCTTTAATTTAGCCCAAGGAATGTGCAAGGGGGGGGCTAGATTTGGTAGGGCAGCTGAATGCTTAGACAGAAATAACAGAACTGCATGTTTTCTTCTGGTACTGCTGGCTTTTGATCTCTGAAACATCAGTGGAAAAATAGCCAACTGCCATTTCCCCTAACCAGTCCAACTTAGTGTGGATCCCAGGACATGTTTTCTTCCTCCTGCAGGTGGTTCCTCTTACTCCCACAAGGGACTTTAGCTGCTCTTTCCTCTTGCTCAAGTCAAAGTGGCTAATAGCTGTGATTCAGATGGTTTAAAGTCTTCACTCCTGTCCCTTTTGACATTATCTTAATCAGCCACATTAATCTCTCAAAAGGTTATTGAGGTTTTTCACAATTACAGTATGTGATGTCACTTGAATAGCACAGTAATGCCCAACCCTGAAATTCATGATCATCATTATCAGGTATGTATGAATAATTCAGATTACCGGCTGCTCTGAGGAACCACAGAAAGACTTTTAAGGAGTGGAGCTGAAAGATATATGTATTTAATAAATGTGGCAGTTGTCTCTTGTATACATTCATATTTGAGATTTTAGTTCTAAAATATTCAGAAATGCCTGTGCGTGTGTGTGAACAATTGAACTCAGGACCTTGTGCTTGCTGGGCAGGCATTGTCCCACTGAGCCATATCCCCTGTCCTGAAATTCTTGTGTTTAATTACTAAAAGTAATATGCACATGAACATCATTATTAACATAAAGATGAATCTGGATGCTTATTTATCAACCAGGCATTATTTCTGTATTGAGGCTTGTAAATTGCTTATAGTAGATAGTTTTATTGCTAATATCGAGACCTCTTTAGGAAATGGTTACTTTTCAGAGATGTTGTCTAGGCATAGCTCAGTTTTGGTTTTGAATCTGTTCCATGATCCTACCTGTTCATTTTATTAGGGATGAAAGGTTGTTGCCTGTTTGACCTAGCACCCAGTTCTTTGGTACTGGACTATGGTATTGCTTGTTACCCCTAGATAATCAAGGTGTTGGTATACAAGGAAGATCAATTGATCACAACAACTATATCACCTTGGCTAAAGTAGTACAGTCAGTAATAACATTAGCATTAAGCACATACTAGAAAATGACAAACTTCAATAACTATTAGTTTGCCACCTATAGGTGCCAACTATAGGTATAAGATTTATAGTTCTATATTAAGACATAATATATATATATATATATATATATATATATATATATCCCAAGACAAATAAAAAAGTGGATAGAAATTTAAAAGGGATAAGAGGAAACAATACAGAAATAAAGGAAGAGAAAGAGATTAGAAGCAAGGACAAAGGACACAGGAAGATTACTCAAGCTTCAGGAAAGAAGACAAGAGGGAAAGAAAGAAGGAAAAAACAAAAAGTAAAACAAAAAACTCAAAAGCCATGTCCACACTCATGAAGAAACAAAAACAAACAATAAAAATAAGAGATAGATTTCTCTATAATTTCAAGCCTATGGTTATCTTGTGTGGTCTAGAGTTTTGTGGTAGTGTCTAATTCAGGATGTGACTCTGGTCTTTCTGGTAGACCAAGGAGGCATCCAGAGCCCAGAACTGTGCTGAATTATCTCAGCAAGCCTGCGGTAGGATCAGGAAAGGGTGCTGGATAATCCAAGAAAACCTGGAGTAGTATTACAGAAGGGTATCTGTTCTGGTACTTTGAAATACACAGAAATTCAGGCTGATCCTGTCCTCTGATCCTGGGATTGGGACCTGAATCATCCAGCCTACAACACTCTGGGTGTCTCTTGCTGACCTAACCATGGCTCCCTGACCCTGGATGTCTTCCATAGTTGTCCCTCACCCAATCACTGTGGGATTTCAACCTTGGGAGCCCTGAGATGAACCCAACCCATGGCCACTGCAAGTCTTTGGTTCAGTTGGCCTCACCCTAAAGTGATATCTACCAATCACTGTCTCCAGGGAACACAGCAATATCTTAGACTGGAGTCACTCACTGGTGTTGTAGGACACAGCTTCCACTGCTCTATTGTACTGCGCGTTTCTCACCAGAGGCCTCTGGAGTTACCCATCCTCACAGTGTCTCTGTAGATTTGATCCTCTTCTCTCACAAAAAAAGCCAGGAGCCAGGGAGAAAGTGCAAGTTTCCCCTCCTCTTTCTGCCTTGAAGTCTGTCTCTTCACTTTCTCTGTGTGCTCCAATTTTCTTTCCAGATCCTCCCTGGGTCCTGGGGATCTACTTCCTTCTTTATTTTCTTCCCCAAGTTGTTGTTTTCTGATGTCTAGATTCCAAATCTTGGAGAGGTTAATTTGTTAATGCTTACTGCACCATCTTCCTAGAAGTCTCGTTAAGTAGGCACTGTGATAAAAAATTTATAAGGGATATTACATTTAGTAAATATAATAAAAAACAAAAATATTTATGAAAGTTGAGTCAAAATTTTGTGTTTTCAATCATAGTTTAAATATGTAAAAAATTGTTACTATAGAGGAGCTCTATGGAAAATTCTTTTTCAAGGAGAAAAAATGCATCAATAGGTACAATATTTATTTGTACTTATAGACCACTGATAAGCACAGCTCCACCCTTGGCTCAGTCTGCCCAATGCCATTTTTCCTAATGCCTTTCACTTTTGTGGGTGGTTAGTGACAGAGAAGCCAATCCAAGAAAAATGACTGTGGATCTTGGAGTTTTATTTTCTATTCACTTACACTTTCAGCAAAAAGAAAGGGATCAATGACTTCTATAATTCTTGAAAGACAGGCATGTTTCCAAAGACTTGGCAGGGGGAAAGTATATGTTTCCATGGAAAGTGTTTTCAGGCAATTATAGGTTTCTCTTCTTGTGATGTTAGTGCTGAAACTTGAGTGCTCACTAGAGAACAAGAATTTCCCAAGCAGCCATCATCATTGGGGCTGTAGCTTTCTATATAAGCAACTCCATTCTTTGAGCTAGACTAGCCATAGAGGTTAGTCAACCAGGAGGACAATTCTTCCCCTGACTCAACTAATTGTATCTGCCAACAGCCCTGACATGCAATGTACATATCACTTACGCTAATTAACACAAAAGTTTCATAGCAGTTTTAGAATATGAATCACCATTTTAGTATCAAAGGCATAATCATACATAATGTTTAACAGAAAAATTAAAAAAGAAGGGTAAAACAACTTTTATAACTTCAGAAAATTCTTTTCAGCCTGAAAGTAATATAAAATCCTAGCATAAGAGAACACATTACTTGATATCCTGAATTAACTGTCATAGGTATAGAACGGAAATGGAACCTGGAGTGGGGTGGGAGGCAGAACAGGAGGTAATAATTTGTTCACTCTGAGCCTGGAATGAGTAATCTGTCTCTCACAAATGTGCGTAAATCAGGCATGTTTGACCAGAAATCTATTTCTTTATCCGTAGGACAGTACCCTGTTTTTTTGAAAAGTGGAAAATGACTTAGACTGACGCATGATACTGCATGTTTCTGATGTGCCACAAGAAAATAGTGTTAATTACACTTAGAGAACACTTGTTTCTTATTCTGAGTTTCAGCTTTACTCACTGAAGTGATGAACTCCTGCTTTTAAAGAAAATATGACAACTTGTGTCTCATTTTCCATTTAGGCTGGTTTGGACATTTTCGAGACTTTCTTCTCCTTTCCTGAGCCACTCTCACTGCCGTCCTCAATTCCATTTACTTTTTCTTTACTTTTAGATCTACTCTTTAGTCATGATCACACACAAAACCTATTTGATCGACATTTTCTTTCTATTTACAGGGATGAAAGATGGGCTTCAATTGCAAGGGTGGGAAGAAATGTTTTGCTTTTATTTCTAACTTTTCCACTGCAGGTGACCCCTGAGGAGTTCATGAACTACTATGCAGGAGTGAGTGCATCTATTGACACTGACGTATACTTTATTGTCATGATGACAACTGCCTGGAACCTCTAAAGGCATCACATCAGGAGATGAGTCGCTGGAGACAGACACTGACTCCAAATGATCAAATCTCAGCTCAGAAACCAGGACATTGTTTGATTTCATGTTCCTAGAAGTGTTTCTTCCTTGTCAATACATTGCATTTTCTAGGGCTAAGAAAGCAGCAGAAATAAAGATACTAAAGCAATTAACCATAAGCTTGCCTCTGCTCAAGCTGTTTCCTTAGTTCTAATATAGAAGTTAAATAAAATGATATCTGTAAAGTTTCTAGTGCTACAACTGATGAATGCTTTTGAAGGGTGTCAATCAACTTCGTATTTCTTTGGCCATTAACGAAAGTTTGAATATTCTAACTATAACCCCACCCCCACCTGTGTGACTCAACCTTTCTGAATCTCCTTTTAGATGGATGGTCTATTTCTAGGTAGAAGAATATTTCTACTTTTATGATTATAAATCTTTGAGTGTTTCAGCTTCTATTTGGGAACCAGAAAGAGACCACGTGTTAGCCTCAATTTTGAATCTTGAGTTTCACTACCTAACGTTTTGAATGCTTCAGTCTGGCAAGTAGTTTGAAAATGACTCTATGTTTTCAATCATTTTGAAGACTGCTGTAAGAGTGGAATCCCCTTCTTTGAGTGAGAGACCCTTGACTGTTCATATATTTTGTTGGTTAAAGTTTTGAAGCTTAGCTGTGGTCTCAGATTTCACCAGGAACATCTTAAACTGTGATGGTAGAAAGACTTTTGCTGGTAGAATGCTTGTCTCACCCCTCCCTGTGGTTGGCTACTTATGATGATGTTTCCATCAACACAAAGTGGTTGGGTGTCACATAGTCTAGGATCATAGGCATACTCCAGAACAGATTTTTATCTCCGTACTTTATGGCTCAAACTTCTTCCTTCCAGGACTGATCCCTCATTTTATATTGTTGTCATATGAAAATATCTTCTAGCAAGGCCAGTAGCTATAAAAGTAGCCCAACTTTTGGAAAATATTCGCTGAAACTATAGTTCTTGTGCTGTTTATTCTTTGTCTTTGACCAGAGATAAAGCACAGTCAGCAGACTCTGGCTGTGGTGAGAACAGGTAATTATCACTTGTCTTTGTTGTCCAGAATTCCTTTTTTCTCACCTCTGTCTTCACTGCATTCATTCTCTGGTTTGGGGAAATATATTAGTTTAATGGTTTCCTTTATGATTTTATATGTTAAAGTAGCTCTGGATTTAAAGTCTAAACACATTTACCAGTTTCATACTAATTGATTTATTTACTTTTATTTCACAGACTTGGAAGTCGAGATCATTGAGTTAAAAATTGTGAAAACAGGCACTACCAGATGAGAATTACAGCTGTCAATTAATAGGGTATCTTGCTTTGTTTCTTGTCTGGAAGCTGAACTCTTATTCATCCAAGGGGTAGGCTTGAAAGTAGACATTGTCTTGAGTTTGAAGTGTTCTTATATCATAGAAATATAAGTGTGTTTTGCTAAATTAAATTACACAAGTCTTTTTTTCCATTGGATTTGTTATCTGTATTTATGTAGAGGCTGGAAGACCAAAAATACCAAATTTTATGAAGAAATATGTAGAAAACCAAAAGAAATTATGAAGAAATGTGTAGGAAAAAAACTATACTTTTGTAGTCTGCACCCTGCAAAATGTGGCTAAGGAAAGATCCTCCATTTCCTGGGCGTGATGGGGTTTCAAGCCTATTGCTTTAGTTAGAATTGTACCTTTGATTCTAATTATGACTCATGTCTTGTTTAATTGGGGTACAGAGTGAGCATATGGCACTGAGCAGGGCCTCAGTGTCTTGTCTCCATCACTGCTAGTTTGCTTCCTATCTAATCTGGTCATGGGGCACAGCTGTCCAACTTGAAATAACCTATGCTTCACAATATTCAGTTACATTAAGTTACTCCCTTTTCACATTTTGAGTTCTGTGTCTGTGAATGGCAGTCCATGAAGTCTCTTTTACCCTCTGGAAACAAGATATCCTAGAAACCTTAAAGTGGTCCAGGATTGTACATTCCTGTTCTCACATTATGTGAGATTTCCTGAATAGTCAGTGCACTATCTAACTCTTCCACTAGTAGCAATGGGAAGAACATAGAAGAATAATTTTTTAAAAAGATTAGTAATTTTCTGTTATGTTTGCTGCTATTTAACTTCCATATTTTAAACCCCATTCCTTCTTCAGTTTAAAAAGTAACCACTGTGTCAAGATAAAACATAATAGAAAGTTTCCACAATGTTTCTCAAGAGCATCTCATGTTTGGCCTGGATTCATATAGGCCATTAAACAAATAAGCCAAAGATAAGAGTTTGCACTAGCAGGTTTTCAGGAAACAGGACTGATATAGGTAAGCGTTCTTTGATAAACCACCCTAACAATACTGGGTCTAGGTTTCTAAATACCCATGGTACATCTATGCAAAGACAGTAAAAGACTCAGATACTAGCAAGTTCCTGCACGCTGTACTTGAATTCCACTCACAGTGTAATGATATTTTGAGTTGTACATTGGGCAGAATTCTTCCTACCTTCTTTCAGATCTGGTTTGCACTACCAATTTAATTTTGATGGCTTCTGGATGGCACTCTGGAGGACAATGTTCTTGCACTGATGGTTTAGCAGTAGGCATGGAGTTGCCTGTCATACCCAAATAGAAGCTTTGAAGGCAGAGCTGGTCCATGAAAGCTTCGGATTGACTTGTCATGAATTGTAGCTTGGAAATAGAACCGCTTGATAAATATTTATTGGCCATATAGTCTTCTGGGCTGTGGAGATAGATAGAGGAGTGAGCTGGAATAAATACAAAATAATCAATAGCTTTCATATCAAACTAATGAGTCACAGGTGCCAAATGATGAAAGAGGGCACAATGAATAAAAAGAAGCCTGGGCACAGAAATTCTCCAAGGAGTCCCAGCCAGCCCCTCAAACCAGAGCTTTGGAACCCTCTATATAACACTGTATTGGGAAACTGTGAAGTCAATTTGATGAACATAGGCACGGATAGTGTGAACATAATCCCTTCTTGTTCTTAGAGACAGTATATTGTCTTATGCTTTCCATTCTCTTGGTCAGTGTAGATTGCCTCTTGATCCAGGAAGAGTACAAGTAGGTAATGATTCTACCCTCATGAATCTATCTACAGGTACAGTCTGTGATGCTGATGCTTAACCAAATTGAGAGATTAAATTAGCCAAATATATTCTTGGATGGTGCGTGTGTGCCCTTCTACTTCTGCCTCATGACATTCTATTAATACTTTCTGAATAGTATACATTCTGGATTTATGCATATCTATTTTGGCTGCAGAATACAAAAAAATTACAACTTCCAATTTTCTGAATTGATCAATAAATGTCCTTTCTTGGAAATTATTTATTATTCTTTTAAAGAATTGATTGAGTCAACCAAAACAGTTTTAAATCTTAGAAATGTGCCTGATTCAAAGGGTATCTAAGGGTCTTTTAAATTAAGTTTTTTGAATAAAGCAACAAAATTTTAAATGTTAGAAGTGCTATCACTCAAAGGAAAAAGCCAAGGTGTCCAGGGTCTTTCAGACTGTCATAGTACTAGTGACTTTCATGTAACTGATTCTTTTGATAGCCAGTGTATCTTAACATGGTTTTACTCCTCCAAGATGCTCATATGAAAACTATGTACTTTTGATAGGGATAGTGTCTTTATTCTAATGGAAAAACCCATTAAGTTAATTCTTAAAGTTATTTCTTCTAAAAGGGATGACAGGTGAAATCTGTTGAAAGAAATATAAACAAGTGATTGATGGGGCTTCTGAGAACACTGCTGTGTGGGAAGAATTCTTCTTGCTGTCTTGGTTGGTGTGGTGAGAGGTTGTGGTGAAACAGTCCTTCCTCTCTGAGAATAGCATGACCTTCTTGTCTCATTCTCACACCTGCTTTGCCAAAAGCCAGTTTTCTCCTCAGCAAAATGCAGTGGTAGGTGATCCTGAGGAGTGAAATCCACTGAGCATGTAAACCACTCACCAGTAGCTGAAGTTTTGATATTGATCTCACAGTCTAGAAAGAGATACAAAGCCTCAAAATGTAATGGCTTATTTCTTTGGTGTACATTCTTGTCCTGGTTCTTCATAATGGAATTTACTGATTTTAAACCTTGACACTCAGAGATTAGTATTGATTTGGGAACATAGCTTGAAAGGTTTCAGTGGCTTGTCTCCTGGAAATGCTCAGGTCACAGGCAAAACTGATGTCAGTCAGTACTTTGAGAGAGCCTTAGTACACAATGGGGACCTAAAATTGAGAGAAATTGATACATGGAGAGATGCAGGCTCCTTCTGGGCTATCAGGAAACTCTGGTTCTACATCAGTGGGATAAAGTGCTACACAAATGCAGGCTACTATCAAATGTCTGGAACTGCATTACTAAACCCAGACTGGTGCTTTCGTTTCCAGGGGAACTGGGAAATAAAGTACCTTTGTGTAAGTTTCATACTTAGTCATGTCTGAAATCTTATTTAGCAATATCATTCAAAATCCATTGACTTAAGATTGTTGTTGAAGCTGCAAAGTATATATGGTAAGAATTTGGGCTCTACTGATTGAAGTCATTTAGAAAGAACTGAGTGAAAATTTACTTTTATTTCATTTAAACTAAAAACAAAAATGGAAGCAGGTTAAGTAAATCAGTGTTGATAAGATGATTAAAATGGTTGTGCTTATATAAATTTTGCAGGTCTTTGGGAATATCTATTTGCATATAAATGTAATCAATATGCTAGTCAGACAGAGCTCCACATATTATTAAAAACTATCTTATTAAAAAACTATCAATACTTTATGTAGCAAGGTGTTCCCATGTGTGAATCATATCTTGGTAGTATTTTCAAAATGGAAATGGAATATGAATTGATTTTAAACAACATCATGCTTGGTACAGAAGAATTTCCATATTTATGACATAAATATTAAAATGTTTTATTTATATGCTTGCTTTGGCAGCACATATACTAAAATATTGCATTTAAAAAGTTACACATGCTTACATGTAAGCTACAGAAGCACTGAAAACAAAAACTTGCCTTAATGAAAATATTTAGATTATCATTTCTTGGAATCACAGATTGAGAGGGTTCTGAGTTAGCAAACTTGAGCTTAATTTGTACTACCAACCTTGTTATTTTATCACATTCTCAAACTGTGCTTCACATTAATATGACTCTGATTTGAAGAATTTCTTTAATTTTCTTGAAATAGCAACTTACAATAAAAAAGAAAATGTAGCTTTTTATTTCAATTTTGTAAGTGTTTCCAAAATACATTTCAATCTGCTGACAGCATGTTTCATTCACATTCGCTTCCCTGATGCTGCTTTTGGGTCACTTAAAATGCTATCAGTATACTGTTTCCAGTAGGTGATGAAATTTCTTTGAAAGTGATAAGGGCTTTTTCATATTGTAGTTTTCCATACTTTTAAAAAAGATACAACATTGTTACTCATAAAACCATTGTATTGACAGCTGAAAGTGTGATGTTATTATTTTTATACCTACAGGGATGGACTATACCCCTCTAACAAGTCAACCATATTTCAGAACTTCTAGGACTGTGAGGGTTGGTATAGCTCTACTGCTGGTATGAAGGAATGGGAGACGTTAATATGGAAGAGATGTGGTACCCACAGTCAATTCCTGCTCTGTGCATCTTGCTCATAACCTCACTCCCCATCATAGAAATCAAATTTCTAATCATGAAATACACACATCCTTGTTGAATGGCTAAAATGGGAAAGTTGACCTAGCACCTTTCATATGGCTTACCTCTGCACTCTACTGTGGAACATTGTGTGCTGTGCATTCCTAGCTGCCTGAGGAGCCTGTGAACTTCTCTTTTTCTCTTCTCTATTTATATCTATGTGTTTGGTCTTAAACTACTTTTTCCTAAGGTACTTTTTATCTGTCTCATTTATGCAATGAATTTCTCTACCCTAAAGTACAGTATTTCCTCTTTTTTATCAACAGAAATTTCCTTTCAGGACATGCCACAAGAAACAAAATTCTTGGATTCCAAATCTGTTATATAAAATGGCACGATTTTTGCACACAACGTGTGTGAATCCTCCCATGTGCTTTAAATCATCTCTAAATGACACCTACTTCTTCATACAATATGGTTGCTCTGTTTAGGAAATGGTGATACGCATTTTGTTTTTCTGAATAACTTCAGTTGGATATAGGTGAATCCACAGATGAAGAACCCGTGGGTGCAGAAGGTTGACTATATTGATAACAATCACAAATATGATTATAGAATGTATACTCTGGAATGTGCTGTCCCATAAAACTCATTGTGTCCTGATGAAACTGTCTTTTCTTTGTGCTCTCCAGGATGGCAGTCACCAGCCACGTAGGGCTAATGGGGTTAGTGCAATGGCGGAACTGAACATTTGTTCAGCTAACTTTAATTAGTGTAAGCTTAAATAGTCACAGCTGGCTAATGATGAACTTATTGGATAATGTAGGAGAGATCTAGAGACCTTATCTTACTGCAAAAATTATAGTGGTGGGGGGAACAGTGACTGACTAAGAGCAGGTAAGACTATGGCCAAGATTGCAAATGTTTTATTTCAGAAAGCCACGTCAAGAGAAAGAAAATTCAAAAGCTCCCTGACTGGCTCATCCCTTGCTCACTGCCAGTTGTGGATCACACTCAGTAGTAGACATCTGAGAGGTGAGGGAAGTGTTCTACTATGGCTTCCATATTTTGACACCATTTCTTTCTCCCTTCAGGTTTCAGAAGAAGACTTTTTGAATTATTATGCAGGTGTTAGTGCTTCCATTGACACTGATGCCTATTTCGTTTTGATGATGACCAAAACCTGGAGATTATGAAGTTCTTCTAATAAATTTTTTTTGTAAATCTAGAAATTTCAGAGAGAAGAATGAATTTAAAGGAAGTCCAGCATTATGGGTTTTGATAAGGTGCAAACTAAAGTGTCTGGAAGATCTGAAATTTCAAAAGCAATAGATCTTTAAAAATCTTACTTAGTTATTTGGAATATGTTCATTGCTGTGAAAGCCTCAAACTGTAATTTTAATTTAGAAGGAAAAGAAAGAAGGTAGGGAAAGAGGAAGGAAAGAGGAAAAGAAGAGAGAAAGAAGAAAAGAAGAAGGAAACCATTAACTGAGATTTGAAAATTCTTCCTAGATAAAAATGGTTTACTTGTTATGGATGATCTTCTTGTAGATGCAAATGTTCCCCATAGTTCCACTTTATTTACTGTCCTGCAACTCTGAAAAAGAAGGTGAAAATAGAAGGATTGGAGGTACATCTAACTATGTAAAATTTCCAGAGATTACTAATTTTAAACTTGGTGAATACAAATAAAAGGAAACATTTTATTCTGAAATTCATGCTTTTTCTTTTATATTTTCTTTTATTTCTATTTATTTATTTTGATACAGGGTTTTGTTGTGTAGTTCAGGGTGAACTTGAACTCACCATGTAGCCCAGGGTGGACTCAAATTTGTGGTGATCCTCCTGTCTCAGCCTCATGAGTGGTGGGATTATAGGTGTGTACCACCATGCCAAGCTATATTTAGGTTTTAATGCAGGGATCTAAACTCAGAAAATTCCCATACTTGCATAAAAAGGGGACATAATGACACTGGTGAAAAGAGGAAGTGAATGACTGGTCTACTTGGTGAAAGACTGGACTTCCATGGAATGGGCTCACTTACTGGGTCAGACTATTAGAATGGAAAGAGAAAGCATGGGAAACAAGGGTTTGCTGCAAACTTTGGGGACTTCTGAAGTTTAGGGATGAATTTTGAAACATTTCTGTCAGAATTTTTGAAGCTATTTCTGGGCTCTTCCCTAATATGATCTCAAGATTTCTGACTGATTTTCTCTTCCTAATAACTGCTTCTCAAGTAACAAATGAGCTGCCAGCTGATTGCACTCCCATAGGTTCTTCACCACAGAGAAGGGACAGGAGTGAGATGGCAGAGCAGCTGGGCTTCTTAGCCTTTACTGAGCACACAGCCTTCCTGGTAATGTTGTTGAGGGTTAATTCTGATTCAAAAGTCAGGTATAGGGACTGAAGTTCTGCCTACTTAGTAAACTTCTCTATGATATGGATGACTCTGGTCTTTAGATAAAATTTTGAGTAGTGAGGAGCAAAGAGATTTGGCTTGTGTATGCCCAGTGTGTTTAGATTGTTATTTACTCACCTTTGGTGGACCAACATCATATATGAATTTTGGCTTGTGGGTCATCCTTTCCTAGTCTTTAAAGTTATAAAAGTTTGAAGGCAATAGCACATATCTACCTCCCAGGCATTATAGGAAAGAAAAAGCCTTTAAGCTGAAAGATTTCTCACAGTGTAGGACTGCGTTATGCAGACTCAGCCTCAAAGACTTGAATGTGTCAACCCACTAGGAATAGGTCTATTTTTCAAAAAAGAATATATATATTGAGCAATATCAAAATTGACACAAAAACTAGAATGTTAAGCAATTAGTCTACCATGGTGAATACAATGGTTATATTTCCCAATGTGATCAAAAACCTCCTCTGGGCATGGTGATTTGAGAGAATGAGAGAGCTTAGGTTTCAGTGGAGAGTCTTTTAGCAGTTTATCTTCCCAGGTACTACTAAGCAGTACACAGGATATAGACATAGATTGATATAGAAGTAGAATTATAATGTTAGGGACACACTAATTGTACAACACAACAAATAAATCCTCAGGTTATAAAAGCTCAAACACAACATATGTATTTATCTTTACTCATGGAACAGAATTACATATCATGCATTCATGGACAGTGAACAGCTTTCTTCCATGTAGTGATTTTTGAGTCCCAAGCTTTTTCCATTTTCTAGTTCTGCTGTTTCTTGGATTTAATGGTCAATGATATCTGTGTTCAAAGAGAAAGAGGGTATGGAGAAAGTTGAAAAACTTTGGCATGGAAGTGACATATAACATTTCTGCTTGAATTTTACTTGACAATAACTAGTCATGTAATTATATCTAAATCCAACAGGGGCTGGGAAATGCAGTCTCTGCTGGAAAACTTCTTGCCAGTGAAAATCTACTAATGGGAGTGTGGTACAAATTTGGGTGGACAGCTAGTTACCTTTGCCTCTTGAACTCATGGCCCTCACTCTATCAATTTGTGAACATGATTGATGGTCTCAGGAACCTGTGTGCAGTGAGATATCTGAGGGTTTGAGGAAGTGGAGAGCAGAGTTTGTCCTTCTATGACCACACCCGAGTCTTTTGGCCTTTATTCTACCCTTGAATTTTGTGCTACAACAATATGGAGACAACATGGCAACGACCTTATCTGTGTTTGTCATACAGGACTGGGGATTTCTCATCTATGCATACTTAGGGGCTTTCTTTTTCAGTGAGCTATGCCATTTTATGAATACTGGAACCCAGTTATTTATTTATGTTGATAAATGCAAGAACTTTGTCCTAGAGACAGATATCTCATTGGAAGGAGAATTTTAATGGGTTGTTTGGTCACTGGAATCCAAACAAGTGTCATGAGGATTAAAAACCAGGATAGTTAAACTAGGATTTAATGCATTCATCTGCCAGTGAGATATACCTTTCACTTTACAAGGTCCTTAGGTACTAAAAAAGATACCCTCTTTAGTCTTTCTCTTTGCAATATTTTATAGCTAACAAATGACCTACAGGGTGCAGGGGGCACATTCTCCGTTTTAGTTCTATTGCTTTTACATATTATGGAAATTACTCAAGATCTGAGATATATTGTTTGCCTGGGAGAGATAGTTGTCTCTCTAGAGCTTTCTAAAAAACATATTTCTTACTATGGTGTGAATTTTCTGTCTTCCCCAAAATTTATATGCTGAACTCCTAGTCCACATGATGGCAGAATTGTGAAATGGAAATATCTGGGGAGGTGATTAAGTCATGAAGCAGAGCTCCAGGAAGTGGAACAAGTGTTCCAAACACAAAACAGGCCCCAAACAAAATGGAGTTAACCTACCCTGTCATGTGAGGACGCTCTGTCATGTTACCCTACTCTGTCATGTGAGTACACTTGAAAGAAGGTGCTGACTAGGGAAAAGGTCTGGATTTAGGCTTCATCCAAATCTGCCAGAGCCTTAATCTTTGACTTTCAGCCTCCAGAATTGTGAGAAATAAACTCGTGTTTTAATTAAGCCATAATCTATATTTATTATAGCATCCTGAGTTGGCTACATCTTTCTTTTAATTCATTATATATAAATTATCACAGTAGTTTGATGTCTCTCTGAATGCTATATTATTTCCATGTTACTTGGAATGTACCTTAAAGTAGCCCCCAATAGCTGACTATGGAAATCAGACCATATCGGTGTGCTCCACCAAAAGAGAATGGCTTCATCCGGAGATCATTAATCAGAATAACCAATGAGAATTAGTAAATCTTTCACACCATTCCTGTTTCGCATATTTCCATTATATGTGTCATGTGATAAGAATTCTGTCCAGTCTTTGTCTTGGATTCCTGGCACAGAGGTTCTAAAACTCATGGATTTCCTGAAGGATGTCTGTGTTTGTCACACTAATGTGATGGCTCAGGGTGTGCTCCTAGATAGCTTCAGAACGTAGCTGGTGGCCAGAAAGACCAGCCACAAGAAGAGAAATTTGGGACTTTGTATCAGCAAGGTCTCTGGGGACTGCAGGTATACTGGAGATTGGGTTCAGTCACATGGAAAAAAACTTAATTAATTGTCTCCCAATTAATTGAACTCTGGGGCTAAGTGTAGCATTTTGGTTGGTAAATACATTGATATGCTTGGAATATGATGTGCCCTGATTCCATGAGAAAAGAATGATCTATGTGCCCTCTCAGACACTGGCCTACATGTCTCTTTATCTAACTGATCTGCTCTTTATCTTTTATATCAGACTTATAAGCTTAACCATAACAATTTACTGAACACTATGAGGGGGGATTTAGGACCCTACATTTCTAACCTAATTGATATAAACTCAAGACCGCAATGTAAATCTTTCCTGAGTTTCCAGCTGGTTCTGTCTGTTCTGCAGAATTCAATTCATGACTTCGACATTAACACCTCAATTTCAGGATTGATGACTTGTTCTACAGATTCTGTATTTTCCAGACTTCATAATGATATGAACTGATTTTTAAAATTTTCTATCTCAACACACATGCACCCATGCTCACTCACTGGAGCTTTTGTTTTTCCAAAGATCATTGAATAAGAAGCATGAGTGGCCTGGAGACACCCAAAGTAGCAGAAAATATCTAAAGTAAGAGTAGTCTTGTTGGGGCTCTTCCCCTTAACTAGTGAAGTGTGCTTTAACTCTGGGTGATTGATCTCAGAACTGAATTACTGCAAACCCATTTGAGTTTGAAATGGAGTTAAAAAGAATCACAATTCAATAAATTGCCTCATATTTTAAGTGTTAATTCAAAAGCCACAATCTTGACAAATATTTCTTACATCTTTCAGCAAAATTAATGTGCTCTTTTGTTATTCTATATGTACATTTTATTGAGTGTGTACATATTTTTATAACACAGTCCATTTATCATATACGTAAAAATATTTTTTATAGTTTCTGGGATTCAGACATGGAGTCCTCCTTCATTCAATTGGCAGAATGTAGATCAAACCACTGGGACACCATCTAAACCTGAGCCAAGGGCATTGGTTCTGAAGACTCACCAAGTGGTACAGGAGAAGGGGTAGGTCATATCTCCATTTGTTCATCCAAGTTGTCATTGTGATATCACTCTTCTTCTTTTCAGGGTTCCTTAATTCCACTGAATTTTGGTAAATATTCTATTATACCTCTGAGATGATAATTTTGAAAAACTTTCAATGGAGGAGTTGAAGAATTCAGTTTTGAGATATCTGTGAAATACCTAAGTGAGAATTCCAACAAGCAGTTGTGTATTTATTCATTCAAGTGACAAATAATAGGTGCTGCTAGTGAGAAGTACTTTACATGCTGGGGATCTGTCCTCGAACAGAAAATTATTGTATTTTTTATAGTTATTCTGTCTAGCAGACATGACTCTGAAATTTAAGGTATGGATCTAGATGTATCAGAAAATCTTGAGGGTAAAGAAGAAAGAAACAGATGAATGAAGTCCAGCTACCAGACAGATCAAATGGTTGATGAAGCAAGGCTCAGGAGTAGGAGGCAGAAATAGAGTTGAAGGCATTAATACTTGGTTTTGTTTTCTGAGGATACCAGGACATTTTATTCTTTAACTAGGAGACAGTTAGTGGGGTCTTAAGGGCATTTTGTAGTTTGTAGATTTAGCTAGGGAATAAGGGAAACTTGTATTTTATGTTCCCAATTATTGAAAAGTTTGAGCAAAATCATTGTCTATGAATAAAATAGGTTAAACTGAATGAAGGGCTTCAAGAGAAAGGTGGAGGTTTACCATGGTCACTAAGGGTATTGGGAGAGGCTGCTGCCAAGCAGCAAGAAAGAAAGCCTAAATGTACATGGATACCTTTTGGCAGCATTTTGAGGTTCAATAGATACAGTGAAGCAGGGAAGTAAAAAATGTAGGGACGTGTTTTATAGTTTTATCACATAGTCATTATAACTACAATTTGCACATAAAAGGGGATCAGTGAACTGTGATGAAATTTAGTGGTTAATTAAAAGATAGGAGGATAGAAAATCTTGAAACACATCATTCTACTGTTTATATCACAAGGAAAAAATTACATTGTGACTGTAAAGAATCAGATATCCTTATTTAAGCAAATAAATATTATTTGATTAAACAAAAAGCAAAAGATTATTTTACTCTAGTTTTTAAAGAAAATAGAAATGATTATTTGACTTAAGAATTGTATTTAAAATATTACATTGTTTTAATTATTTTATAACAGTATGTGCATACACAATCCCTTCCTTTTCCTACTCCCCAAAGGAAATAGACAAAAATAAAATGAAGAATCCTACTTTTGTGTATCTACCTACTACTTCATTATGTTCACTGTAACCACTGAAAATATTTTTAAACATATGTATTTTTTACTTTTAAAAAGTATATTCTCATGCAAATATCCTGTCTCTCTAAAAATAGAAAATCTTCACAGTTGTAGACATTTATATTTACTCTCCCAACATCTTTTATTTTCTTCTTCCTTTATATCACTCATCTCATCCCCAGTTCCAGAGAGGGTGAGCCATTTCTAGGCCCATCAATACATGATACTGTCTTAGTGATCATTGTTGGTTTAGAGATGTGCATCTTTCACTTGGATTGATGACAATGAAGGGACATTTTTCCATATTGTGCTTTGGAGAAGAGTGATTTCTAACTTAACATTTTCTGTAAGAAATGGTTACATGTTTTGCTGTTAGATGAAGACATCCAAGAATTTCAAATCTTTCCATGGCCCAATCACTTTGTTCTTCCTCAAGTCTTCACAGTAGAGGAAGACACAAGAGGGATTGCATTAAGTGTGGCTGTGGTCTTGCTGCACCGTGGGTGAGACAGCAGAAGCCCGCTCACACAGGCTTGTGTTAAATGTGCCCTGGCTGTCCTCAGTCTGCTTGTAGGAGCTGTAGTAATTGCTCAACTCTTCATGCCTTCTCCTATCCACCCCTCTATCATGTGATCTGGTGTTTCCTCACAAGACAGAGTATATTTCTTTACTTTGTGATTCTAGATTTGGTCAAATGAACTGCTTGACCAATAAAAGAAGGTAGATTGAGACGAGGGCCAAGTTGGAGTTTTTTTGCTTTCTTTCTGGTGCCCTTGCTATAAAAGACACAAATCACTATCTTTCTCCAGATAGAAAGCTCAAGGAACGGAGGCATACCCAGCTGAACCCAGCTGAAACCAGTTCACTTTCTTTTAGTTTCATTTACAGTTCAAAAGTCAAAAACATTTATCACATTCACTTTATTTGCTTTTATGGTTCTGAATAAGATTGAGGATATATATTGTATTTTAAAATTCAGTTTCATTTTTTCCCCGAGAGCTTGCTGTTAATATGGTTTCTTCATTACCCTCTTGGACTCTTCATCTTGTAAGGTATTTGTTTTCTGGTTTGTTTGTACTGGGGATTGAGCCCAGTACCTTCACATTGAGCTACATTCCCCACCCTTTCTGAAATTTTTAATTTGAGGCAAGGTTTTGCTAGTTGCCAAGTTGCCCAGACTGGGCTCAAATTTGCAATCCTCCTTCCTCAGACGCTCAGAGTTTTGAGATTACCACTACCAGCTGACCCTTTGGATGTTAAGGATATTAACACTTTTTTCTGTTAATTTTTCTGATGTTACTATATTTTTAAAGTTCATTTTAAAATTCAGTCAAAAACTGTCAACATTCTAAATTTTATGTAATATGTCAATCCTTTCCTCTTATGTCTCTGTGTTCTTATTTTGAAATGCCTTCTGCATCCAACATATATAAAGTGAGTCATTCGTATGACTCACTTTAAAGTGTTTTCACTTTAAAAATATATCTTTGGCTTATGTGGGATTTATTTTGGAAAAAGACACTGGATAGTTTTCTTCTTTATTTGAGAATAATTAGTGTGTTATTTCACCCAGCTTTGTTAAACAATTCAGCTTTTCCTTACTAATTAGAAATTTTTGTAGTTAGTTCACAGATTTTCTATTTCATGCTATTAGTCATTCAATTTCTGATGCATCAAAATTGAAAGCCACCTATACATTTAAACTTTTCTGAATTTGCCTCTTCTTTCAATTGTGCAAATTATTCTTGAATATCTGTTTCTCCATATGATATTTAAAATAGTAGTATATGTGTTGACAAGCACCTGGAAGACTACACATGAATTATTAAATATGATTGCTTTTATGGAGTGAGATTAGAGAATAACATTGTTACCTGTTTCATTACAGATACCTATGTTTCTTCAATTTGTGGACACAATAAAAATTTAAAGAAACAATGTAAGGAAAAACTGTAAGCCAAGACCTTAATGAAATCTGTGTCTTATTATTTTACTTGATTTCCCATAATCATTTCAGAGGTAATAATTTGATTTCCTTCTATTCAGTATTCTTCTTATTCAATAAACTTCCTGCTTTATTTTCTTGTTTACTTTTCCTGGCATTTCTACAATAATGCTGTATTATGATAGTAGAATTTCTTTTGTTTTATTCTTAAGTTTAATGGAATGCTTTTAATAATTCACCATGGAATATGACAATGGCTCATGTTCTATTGTCATTTCATGAAAATTTTCATTTAAAAAATAAAATCTTTTATAATTTAAATTTGCATTTGTAACTTCACACTTGAATTTATGAAAGCTTATTATTATATAAAATGGATTTTACAACATGTGTACCAGTATCATGATGTAGCATTTAATTTGAGTAAAGCTAATGATTCCATAGGCTGTAAATATTTCAGCCAAACATAAGGGATTTGATAAATTTGACATTAAAATATTTTGTAATTATTCTACCTTTCTTGCCTAGTGCAATTAACAGTCTAGAAACAAATTTGGCACTTAAAGAAGTCCTTTTCATTATCTAACAAGTTCTGTTTCCTTTCTTTGTGAAAAATCTTCATCTAGAAGAGAAGAAAATTAGCTCTAATAATTTACAGTTGAAGAATCCTCCAGATTAACTCAAGGGTTTCAGCAGAATCCAACATTTAAACTATTCTCACACTTCATGGACTCTGCCTGTTGTTTTTTCTATGTTTGGTTGTTACCAGTATGTTAAGGAATATGAATGTCCTCCTTGGGCTCACCAGATTTTACATATGACACTTCCTTCGTCTGAACAGCTGTGTCACTTCAAGCTACAAATAAATGCCACAAGCCATTAAAGTTCAGAAATTAAGGTAGATTTCAACGTGGACCTAAAATAAACTAGATGCATGAACAAATGAAATTAAACACAGATATTTATCAGAGAAATGAAGCTTGGAAAAGCTTTTGCCCACCTTACCCACTGTTTTGCTTCCCCACTTCTGTGGTCACTGTGGTTAAGAGTGCAGCTGGGCAGGAACTGTGGATGTGGAAGGCAACCGACTCCTTGCACGGGGCTGCCCAGATGTGCTGCTTTCTCAGGGATGCGGTGCCTGCCTCTGTCTGAACAGCCAAACTTAGCATTCTTTTATCTTGAACGGTGCAGAAGAAATAAGTTGACTAACAAAATGTTCTCACTCAGGTGTTTATTCATTCTTTGACCCAATTGTGTTTATGATTGAATACCTACTAGAGTTTAGAAACTGGCTTTAGCAAGAGACATAAATCCTAATAATCATAATGCTCCATGCCAAGATGCTTAAAAGTCCATAAAGGAGTCAGAAAAATAAAGTAGTTACAAATCAGTGTGGTGACAACAGGAGTAAGCATTTCTAGGTTGAAGGACTACTATACACAGTCATACAATGAGAATAGCACATGCAAAGGCTAGTCATTAAGACACACTGAGACTGACAGTGAGATGCCAAAAGTTGACGAAAGAATTAGATAAGGTAGATCAGGCAATGATCCCAAAAGCATGTCTATGTCTTACTTACAGAGACATAGACATATGTTATTTTACATAGCCATAAGGACTTTGCAGGTGTAAACATGTTAAGGATCTCAAGATGGAGAGATTATCCTTAATTATTAGGGTGAACACAATGTAATCACAAGGGTCCTTATACATGGAAGAGTATCAGAGTGAGAGAAGGTACCGTGATGAGGGAAACAGAGCTTAGAAGGATCCACTTTGAAGATGGAGGAAGGGATTGTGAGCTCAGAGATTTAGCCATTTTCTACTAATGGGAAAAGCAAGGAATTGATGAATCTCCATAAGTAATGCAACCATACTGATATCTGGATTTTAACTTCATAAGTTTCATTTTAGAAGTCTGATGAACTGATTTGTAGGAAAAGAAAATTATATTATTTTAAGCAATGAAGTTTGTGATAATTTGTAACAGCAGCCAGAAGAAATATAGTAATACCTTGGTTCATGAACTCTTTGGTTTGCAAACAATCCCATTCACAAGAGTTTGGCAAAATATTTTTTCTATTTGCATATTCCATAGTGGGTGACAACATGACCACAAACATCTTCCCTACAGAAGCACAAATACAGCCATCTTTCCCCAAATTATAAAACAAATTGTTTGTAAACTGAGGTGTCATTGTAGAAGTTTCCATAATTAAGACCATTCCAGGCTAAGCTGGGAGGCTATTGAAGGGTTTTCCTTACGGGAATGAATTGATCACATTTTCTCTTTAGAATGATCCCCTGGTAGCAGTTGGGGGAGATTGTGCCGAGATAGGTGATGAATCAGGCATAGGCAGTTAGGACCCAGTCCCACAAAACAGGGTCAAAGGTAAAGAAGGTAGGAAGTGCAAAAAAAGCAGGCAAGGGCAGAAGTCCTAAAGTCTGGAATAGGTATTACCAGATAAACAACAAATGTCTTCAGCCACCATGTAACCAACCTGGGGGCTGGTCAAGGAAAGATGTGGACCTCGCATGGTGATCATCTTCATTACTGGGCCTTGTATAAATGATCATTTCCTTCTAGAACAGAGAGCACACTGCCCTAGTAGATAGCCATGAAAAGGAATATTTTCTTCTTGGGTCCCATAAAAGCCCCTCCTCTTTTGCAATCCTCTTTTAGGGTCCCTCCAGTAATGAGAGCTTTCCCTTTGCCTACTTTTGCTTTCCTAAAAACCCTGCTCACAGCTCTGAACTCCATTGGTAGTGTCATTCTTCACCTTGAGACAAATCTAGTGTTACTTGTACAGTATGAGAGCCCGACTAGCACAGAGACAAATGGATTTTGCAACCTTGCCACCAAATTTGGACGTACTACAACCTGATCCAAAGTGAGCTAGAGGCCCAGATAAAGTAGGTTCTTTGTGTGTCAACTTCCTCTATTTGTTGAGAAGCAATTCCTTTTTTAAAAAACTTGGTTGCCTTGTTTAAGTATCAATTGTATTCCAATAGTAAAACATATGGTGGAATTTGAATTTTAGAAATGAAGAGAGACAATAATAACAATCAACAAAAGGTAATGTAGTAATTAAAGTTGTAAAAGTGGTTTTGAAAGAAATAAACAGAGAATCATGGTAGAGATTAATGGGATCACCTGGATATTTTTAAATTAGTATGGATAACCAGGATCTATACTAGGTCAATTATATCTGACTCCTAGGAATGGAGACAGGGGATCCCAGCAGGAAAAGAGGCAAGACCCAGGCTGGGTCTGGGCATTCTCAGAGATTCTTAGGTGCTCCTTAAGGGCACACTCTAGCAGACAAATATTTCCATGTTTCAGGGGCAGAGCCTACAGGCTGTGTGGGTGGCACTACTTTCCTGGAGCCTGAGAGGATTATGAAATGGGTCAGAGGAGAATGGGGGAGAATTAGGAGTGTGGGGCAAGCAGGTAAGGCTAGGCTAGCAGGAGGTTGAGGAGGCCTCCGCCAAGGTAATGGTGAGCCCTGGTCAGTGACGACTAGAGCGCTGAGAGATCTGAGTTCTGGGAACCAGGTGATGGAGGGTATTGTAATACAGATACTGAAAAAAAAAGAGAAAGAAAAAAGAAAAAGAAAGAAAGAATGAAAAAGAGAGAGAAAGAAAGAAAAAAGAGAGAGAGAGAAAGAGAAAGAGAAAGAAAGAAAGAAAGAAAGAAAGAAAGAAAGAAAGAAAGAAAGAAAGAGAAAGAAAGAAAAAAGAAGCATCACGAAGTATGCATGTAGATCTGGTTGATAAACAGTGTATGGATGGTGTAAGTCAGAAGTAATATGAGGGGACTTTATGCATTAATAATATGCAATGAAAAGAACACTTGCCAAAAACAAGATAGGAAACGCAGACCTCAGAGGACTCTAGAGAAGTCACATGACCCCATGGATTGTCTCTCTCAGTAGAAGAAATTGGGGGATAGCAATAAGAGAAATTTACTACAGTATCTTCAGTTCTAGAGGATAGGAGTTTGAGGTTAAAGTGCTGGCTGGGTTGGTTCCTTCTAAGAGGCATGAAGGTTAATCTGCCCCATGACACTTTCCTAGATACTGGTGATTTGTGGCGATCATGGACACTCCTTATACTGCAGAACCATTAATCCTGATCTCTACTTTCATGTACACATGGTGTGCTTTCTCTGTGCATATCTGTTCCTGTATTTCCTTTTTTTATAGGACAACAGTCATATTAGATTAAGGCCCCTCTGAATAACCTCACCATAACTTGTTACCTCTTTAAGAATCTATCTTCAAATAAAGTCACACTCAAAGTTATTGGATATTAGGACTTTAAGTTATGAATCTCAGATGGATACAATTTTACCCATAACACCCCATTTATATGTATATATATACTTAAGTGAAATAATTTTTATGGTTTTTTCTGTAGCTGTTGAATTCCCTTTTTCTAATCAGGTTCCTTCTATTTAGCAAAGGTTAATTCAATCTTATTTTAAAACATATATATATATATATATATATATATATTTAACTGAGACTTAACCAAGAGTTAAAGCAGGAATGACTAAGTTCATGTGTGTATAGGCTCTAATATGACATCGGCCTCCTAGTAACTATGACTTTTGTTAAATCTCTTTTCCTTTGCATGTATGTGACTTTTAGGTTTCTTCTATCCACCAGCATAAAGCAAAGATGATGAGATGGCTTTTCTGTGATTATATCATGTAAGACTATCTTCTATAGACTTACTGTGTCATACTGACTTTGAAGAAATAATCAGCCATGCTGTACCAGAGCTTATGAAGGCAACCACATGCTGGCAAGGATCTTTAGGAACAGAGCTCTGAGCCACAAGGAAATGAATTCTGCCAATTTGAGAAAGCTCAAAAATAGAGCCATCACTAACTGCAGAAGACAATCAAGCACTAGTCAACATCTTGATTTGTGTGCTTGCTAGGACTCAACTCAACCCTGTCCAAACTCACTGGCACTGTGAGATAAGAAAAGTATGATAGTTTACGCTGTTAAAAAGTCAAGGAGAAGGAGGAGGAGGAGGGGGCAGGAGGAAGTTGGGGAAGGAGGAAAGAGGAAGAAATAAAAATAGAGAAGGATGAGGAGTGGAAAGAACAGAAACTATTGTCTTGCTTTCTGTCTAAATCACTCTTGTCACGACTAATGATGAATATGTGTGTGGCTCTGATAATGACATAAGATTACATGTTAAATAAGACTGAATTAACCTTTGGTAAATGGAAAGAACCTGATTTAGAAAAGGGAATTCAACAGTTACCGAAAAAAGAATCATAAAAATTATTTCATATTAGTATTCTGCTGAATCAGTATTCCTCTGTAAATGTGAGAGACACATGCACATAAAAATTTATTATGCCATACTTCTGACTAAAACCCTTCCATGTACTTCTCACTCTTGTGGACTAAAGCACAGCTTCTTAGACTGGCAGATCACTCACTTAGTTGTTGGCACCCATCAGTTCTCCCAAGTGTCATCCCAGATACTACTCTGCCGAATCTCTGTACTGGGAAGGCTGCACTGGGTAGATGCTTTTGGACCTCTTTCACTGAACTGTCTGCTGAAGAAAACAGTAGGTCTCTCTGTTAAATGCACTGACACTCACAGTGAGACTTGGACCTTGGCAACCTACTCTTCAGTGCACCTTGTATCTCTGCTCCCATCAGGTAACAGGTAAACTCGCCCATGTCATTTGTGCGTGTCCTCAAACTTGCTTAAATCAAAACCTGTAATTACATTATACAAGCCGATAAAATATAAGTATAAAAAAGACAGATTTGGACATATTCATACTATGAAAACGTTTGACAAGACATGATATTGGCATATTGAAAATATTTTAGGCAAACTGGGGTGGGAGATTGAAGATTGAAGATCTAGAGGCTGGAGTTCTTTAAAAAGACAGGACATTACATTCAGAGTCCTTTGCAAGTGTTTTAAAATTCTCTCTTATTTTAAAGAAAACAAAACTAGAAAGAGCAGATGATGTGATATTAGTACATATTAACTAAAAAAGTCAAAAGGGAAGTAGAATCAATGGTCCCACATTGAAAACAATGGCTTTGGTCTTGTAACATGCTACGGTCTGAATGTGGGTGTTCTCTCATAGTTCACATGTTGAAATCCTAACCTCTAAGGCTACAATATTAAGAGGTGAAGGCTTATAAAAGAGACCCAAGGGAATTTCTTTTGTCCTTTTCATGATACAAAGACACAGTGAGAGGTTGGTTGTCTGCAATCTGGGTAAGATCCCTCTGCAGGACTGTGCCATTCTGATACCCTGATATTGAACTTTCTATCATCTAGACATGTGGAAAATAACTTTCTGTTGTTTGTGAGTTACTCACACCATGGATTTTGTTAAGGCAGTCCAAATACACTAAGGTATAACAAATAAAGGTTTAAAGGATATACTGATATGTTTTCAGTTAAAGTGAATGCGAAAAGTAAGTGCATAATATGGTTTAGACCTAAAATGTTCCCCCCAAAGTCTGATGTACTCAACAAAGGGGCTTTTGGATGGTCATTGGGTCACCAGGGCACACTACACATATAAGTGGATTAGCTTACTGGTAAGTTCATGTGCTGTTAGGAGATGTGTCACTGAGGGCTGACCTGGAGGGTGTAATTATTCTTTACCCAGACTTTTCACTTCTCCCTACTTCCTGGCTGCCATGGGTGACCACTTTCCCTCTGCTGGTCCCTTCCACCATGTCATTTCAGCTGTGGAGCCAGTCAACCATGGATCAAATCCTATAAAACCTGTGACCTATAAATCTCTCGTCTTTTAAGTTGTGGGTGTTAGGTATTTTGTCCCGGCAATGGAAACACTGTCTAATGAAACACATGTTAGAACTTAATCTGATTTTCAGGAGTGAGCAGCAATGCCTTACCATTCCTGAGACAGCTAAAGAAAAGTCATCTGTTGTGCTTCGAGCTCTCCAAATGTCCCTTTCTCACAGCTCCATGACTTTGAACATTCCGCTTCCTCTTCCTGCTGTCCAGGGTTCATCATCTGGCACATCCTGACTTATCCCTCATCACAAGCAACTGTAACTCCCTGCACTACTACATCAAGCGTGATCCCCTTCGTTTTGCTTCTTCTTCGTTCTTTTTCCTTAATGTGTCTTTTATTTGTTTTCATTCATTGTTTGCTCATCCAGCAGTGGAGACTCCATTCCATATTTGCAAAGTGCCCCACCCTAAAGCAGTGCCTGGCTCTTACTGTAGAACACATAAACGCTGGTTGCTCTTCTCCCTGCCACTCATTGCAAGGACCCAGGCACACAGGCAAAGCTTTGCTGCCATCAGCCACAAGATTCAGCTCTGCTTTTACCTGAGCAGCTAGTAATATGAAGCTGGCTGGATGCTGCTGCTGAGACTACTCAGGGGCTGGGTTAGCACAGAAGTGGGTATTTTTAGTTCTGGAGATGCCAGTGGCAGAAATACAGAGTACTCTGTTACCTGTAAAACTGACTCTTTAACTCTCCCAATTATCCTGTAAACCTCCTAATAGCTTTTAATACATTATTTTTCTGCTTAAAATTAACTCAACCTGGATTCTATTGCTTAAATCTCAGAATCTTGACTGATACTTTGCCCTAAGGCAATGGTATGGCACTGTAACTTTCCCATGTATATTTTGCCCCATGTAATTGACAGCTTGGAAGATGTCATTTCATGTCTGCACTCCTAGTGTTTAGCACCGTAGAGAGGAGTACAGAGTAGATTCTTAACAAATTGCTATTACACATTAACTACTTAACTGATGATAAAAAATTTCTCTGGAAACCCAAACCCACAAAATGACAATGAATGAGCTCAGAATATTTCCCATGAGTGAGAGTTGTGGTCTACTCTGGGTATTTCCTCTATCTTTAGTTTTTATAGATGACAGCATAGCCACAGTATTTAATTAAATAGCATTTATTTAAATACAAGATGGCAGCATACATCATCTACTTATAAACATAGCAGCTCTGCTAAATATTAGTAATGCTTATAAAAGTACACAAATAAATCAAACACCTTCACTGTAGTGAGTGATTTGCATTTTTAAGGAAAATTGACCAAACCAATGAACTGACAAAAGTATTGTCTAAGCTATACCATTTCCAGGTGTCCTACCACATATTTTCACTATCTTCTGGGTCAGTTCTAAGTTCTGTATTACTCCACAAGAGCTAAGAAAACACAAGTATGCATATTTGAAATAAACCATACTTGGATTTTCTGAAGCATATTTCTCTGGAAGCCACACTAAAGAGAGGCAAAGATTGTAGAAAATCAATTGAATAATCCAAAGTCTATTGGAGCCAGGCATGTTTTTTGGCCCAAATTGCCTATCTCTCAGTTGACTCTTTATTTCATGCTGCATGGAACTGGTAGTTGACATATCTGACTTAAACATTGTCTTTGATGAGGAATTTTTGTTTCTTAAATTCAACAGAGGATCGGGCAGAATGAATTAGCAAACTTATATCATTATTGTTTCTGAGTCTATAATCAAGCATTAGCAGCCATTACAATTATAAGTGTAAGAGATAAATTTAAAATGCTTCCAATAACAGACACACATACACCAAATTAAAATTACAGCAAGTACCCAACAACATTGAAATATAATATTTTAGAGCTGAATAAGGTCCTTGACAATCTCTGGATTACTTTTCCTTTCTTTGAGGGATTGTTTATTTGCAAAAGGGATACAAATGAATATGGATAACTAACTTGTGATCTGTGTATCACCACTTCCTCATAAACCAAATATAATATTATAAATCCTTCAAAGAACCCCTATGATTAAAGTGTGAAAGGCTTAGGTTAGGCATGAGATTTTGTGACTTTCTCTTTCAGGCTTGGCTCTCATGTAGTCAAAAGATTGAAAAAGTCTGTCTACCTGATGGAAAATGTTTTTTGCTACTTATGTACCAGGCAGATTACATCTTTCCTCCATGCAACTTATGACATTTTTGTGGCATTTTTTTTTCTGTCCTCAACAGGGTACTTTCAACATACCCTGTTATAGAATTTCACATTACAATAATTTGTTCACAGGTTGTAATTTTTGTTATATTTTGCATTTTATGAGGTGGAATTCTATGGTTACATGTTCTCAAATCTCCTATGTCTAACACTGTGGTTGGCAATAGATTTTCTGTGTTTGTGAAGGAGATAAGAATATACCAAGCAAACCTAAGCAATTATAGTATTGTATTCATTACAAGTATTTCAGAGGAAAGTACTTTGGAAAGTAAAACATTCATCTAAAGAACAAAATGTTCTGATTATGGCTAGGCCTTAGACCAATAGATAGGGTCCATTAGTCCATAATATAAACCTGGTTCAGAGATAGCACAGGACAAACACAAAAATATGTTTAAAAAATAAATCACTTACTCTCTCTAAATGAAATAAAATAACAAAGAAGAAAATTTAATACATAAGCAACAACATATACCAAATAAATCCCTGAACCCATCTGTCTTTACTTCCCTGAGCTGCCTACCTCTCTGACCTGTGTGATTCTGTGTATCACCAGGGTAGGTAGCCCATGGGTGAGAGGTTAACGGATGTCACTGAGTGCCTTGATTTGGTTTATTTGTCAGATGTCCCACTGTTCAGGGTTTGTGATATGTTTTTCTGCAGTCCTGGATAAATATATTGGAGTAGCAGCAAGATAATTCTGGTCTTGATAATTAAAAATTCTGGGCTTCTAATGTATTCCCTCTTAACATCATTTTTATAAAAACAAAATCAAATTGGCTTGATGGTCCTTTCTTACCTTTTTCCCCTTTTTGATATGACTGGTCATTGTACTTTATATTTAGAAGTCCATTTATTCCCTCACCACACTTTCTTTCTCACAACAATTTTAATTGACGTAACTATATGTTTTCATTTATATGGCTCAATCCCAGTTTATGCTTGTTGTACTGGAGTGATTATTTATAACTTTCCCTTTCACTTTCAAAAGTGACCTGTTTGGATAACAAATTATATAGCCATCCAATTATATGTGGCACTAAACTTTGGGACAGACTGTATGTAAGACAAAGTTTCATCAACAAGGAGACTACAGTCAGACTCTGGGCATCTGAACTTGGGCCCATCCTCATTTAATGCACAACTTGGACAAGTTTCTTAAGCCCTGAATCACAATTTTATCATCTATAAAAAAGGGAATAATAATGATGATGATTATAAGAATGAAATGAGGCAAAACATGAAATGCACTTAGCACAGTGGTGGATATAAACTAAGTCTTATTAGCAATAATTGTCATTATTATTTTCTTCCCTTCTTTCTTCCTTTATTCTCTTCCTGTTTTTCTCGACCCTCTATTCTTGTCTTCAGTTTTTCTTTTAGTCATCCCTGCTTTTTAAGCCATATGTAGTTAATTCCCTCGTCACCCAAAACTATATGACCTGACCAACATGGTACATCAGAATGGTCCTCCCTTGTGTAAAAGGCAACTGAAGCAGGAGTTCAAAGCAATGTTTCAGAATCCTGAAGACTAGGTGATTGAGTAGCATTAATCTTGCCTTCTTTCTGCTTAGAAGCAGAATAAGAACTCTAGACTTTGTTCCAAGCCATTATCTTCTTTTTAATAGGGATTGTCTTGAGTTTCCTACAATTCATTGGTTTTTGTAAAAGCTAGACATGGTGACGTAAGCTTCTTCCTGATTTTGCCTCAAAGAAGTAAGAATGGGTTGTCCCTCAACAGGGTTTGGCATCAGGATTCCTGATTGGTGAGGAAATGGTTGGAGCACAGTGCTGTCTGTAGTTCCAGAATTAAGCAGCAGGCCTTGGTACACATGAGAGCCACTTCTGATGCCCTCTCTGCAGTCTGGAGCCCAGAAAGAGGGGAGCATAGAGGGATTACATGCACTGGCATTTCCAGCAGGACATCTAAATGGTAATTCTCCTTTGAAAGTTTCTGAGGTGATAACTGGAACCTGGAATGGCCAGTTGGGTCCATGCCCACTCCCTGCAGGTCCCTGCTTTTCAGATTCTTCTAGTTGTGGAGAAAGAGTGTCTTGCAGAAAGTTTTCCACTTCATCTCTAGATTGAATGTCATCAACCTTATGAATCTGGCAGTCCAAAAAACTTTCAGGATTGAAACTCACATTAAAGTTCTGCACAGAAAAAGAGAGAGAGAGACATTAAGATGACACCAGAGGGATGGGACAACAAACACTCAGTTCAGGCACAGATCTAAAGAAACTTCTGACCAGGATTTACCAGGGAATGTCTGAGAATTTCCCACTTGTTCTTTCACTTATGGAGGTGCTATGACTCCTCAGGGTTTGAAATGACTACTAGCTGTGCCCTCCAACCCTGACAAGCCCAGAAGTTCTGAGTCTGTCATCTTATTTCAGTTTCTTACCTATGGGAACTGTAGCTAGGGCCTTATGTAGAATCCTAGCTAAGGGGTGCATACAAGATCGGAAGTTGAGATACAGCTATTCCTTGTCCTGGTATATTGTTTTTAGTTACTGGAATGGTACTACCATAGTGCTTCTTCAAGTACCAGACACACTTACTTTTTCAGGTTTCTTACACAGCTGTTCCAGAGCCTTCTTATGGTCAGGAAGACTTGGCCATACAATAGGCTTAATCCTAGAATAAGAGGACATTGATAAAGTACATGGCAGAAAGAACAGGCCCAATAAGTCTTTCTACTTATTCTGAGCCAGGAACCACAGCTAATGGGTGACTGTGGACAAGTGACCTGCTTTCTCTGAGCCTCAGTGCACCATCAATAGAAGGAGAGATCATTGTTACTAATACATTCTGTGACCGAAATATTGCAATGGTGCACTTGGGAAGAAGAGGCTTCCAGTGGGAAAGAACAATGATGTTGAAATGAGGTAATTTTGGCATAGCTTTGAAACTAAAATTTGAACTGGTCATTTGCTTTCAATATGGATGCTGTCATCACACCCCTTGCCTTTACTGATCATAACTCCTTTGCTCTACTTTTGATGGGAGTGAGGAATATGTTCTAAGGTACTCAGAGAAATTGCTTTAAGGCAATATTTTTTAAATTGGTGTGTTTGCAATCCTGCATACTTGACTCTGTGTTGAACACATCTTCTTATTTTATTTTATTTAAAGAAAAAAAAACCAGAAAAAGTGTAGAAATAATACATAATTTCAAAAAAAGTAAGAAATCATTAGTTGATAATTACGTATTGTCCTCTTAGAAGTAGTTGTTCAAGTTACAAAAGAAAAGCATACAAAGTAGACATTCAAACAGTGAGACTGCAAACAGTTCTGTTCAATGATCCAACAAAAACTTAGTAATATGGTTATCAATCCTACACACTTAAACATACATACAGCTATATCCTTTAGAGTACTTTCTTTTCCTCTCTTTTACAATAGCAGTTATACACTTTGGGTTTTATTACTCCTACATTTCTTATTACTTTTTATACTAGAGACACAATGAAACACATCTTCTTATATTAAGTAATTTTACTGGTGTGATTTTTATTTTAGGAATAGGATTTGCCTTATGTTCAGTTTGTACATTTTGGCTTCTTATGAAATCAGTTGTGAAATTTCACTGGCACCTGAGAGTTGGGAGGAGTAAACACTATAATTCCTTTTATATCTAACAGCATTTTGCTAAGTTCTCATCAATAATTGGGGCTCAAGCTTTTACTAACTGGTTTTCCATACAAACATGCTCTAGATTATTTTTAAAAGTCACCTTTTTTTCCATAATGCACAGGCTAAGATGACCAACAGAACCACAGAAAAAAAGCTGGTAACACTGATAGTTAGTAAAACAGGATTCATCTCTTCTGAAATACAGACAAAGATTGTGATTAACATTCAGTAAATAGAGTTGGGTAAACTTTCAGAAACATTGAGTTTATTTAATCACTATGGGATCTTTTGTTATTTCTTTTTTTGTTGTCTTTATTTTTTGAGTTAAGGTCTTGCTGTGCAGCCCTTGGCTATGAACTCATGGTAATCCTCCTGCCTCAGCCTCCTGAGTGCTGGAATTACAGGTGGGTGCCACTATACCCAACATCTTTTTGTTATTTTGTTATTTCTTGAAAGTTGTCCTTTGGTAAATAAGAAGATGTGCCTGGTTTAAGTGACACTGACTTGGGTGACTAGGGCTAGAACATTAGCCACTTGAAATGTGGAAATGATCTAGTATCAAAGGTACCACCAGTCCCCTCCCAACTCCTTCTACCAATAGAAAGACGTCAAAGTAGGGCTGAGAAGATAAATGTTCACCTTCAGGTCACAACAAGTGCCAGGGTAAGAATGGGAAGTTGGCACGACAGTGTTACAACTTTCCCAACCCGCCCAAGGGAAAGTCTACATTGGTTTTTGGAGAGTTACTTTCCTGCTCTTTGGTTTTTCTGGCTAATCTTACTTTGTAAACCCCAAAGACATCTTTGTAAGTTTGGAAAAGGAGGTATAGGATATCCATGCTGACTTTTCCATATGCCACCAAAAAAGATGTTCCCTAGGGAACTTTAAAGAGTCCAACTATTGAGATCCCAGCCTAAATCAGTAAATAGAAGGTAATCATGGGGATTTGATAATTAGCAGTGCCCAGGAATACCTGAGGCAGTGGCATTAAGAAAACTAGATCAGTTATCAGCTATTAAGGACTGTTGCTCCCATTGTTTAAAAAGAAAGACATAAAGAGCAAAGATGGGAGGCAGACTATTCTCCAAAGAGAGTGGAAGACCACCCTTCTGGGGTGCCCTAACAGCAGGCTCACTGCATCACTCTCTCTAGCCCTTTCTACTTCACACGGTGATGTATAAAGTTTTGTGAGAGGCATGAGGATTTTCTATGGCAATTGCTCACCTGCACTGTTGCTCTCTGGAGTTTTGAAGTGGAAACTTGGACTCCATTCACTCCAGAAGCCTTTGTAATAGTCACTGTGAGGAATGGATCGGACTTTAATCTCATACATTGCATCAGATTGTAGCTTTCTCTGTGGCAGTATCAGCCTTGTGTTGTATATGTTCATATGCTGAAGAGTAAAATATGACATTAGATATTTAAAAAGAGGTGTTGCTCAGATTTCCCAAATCACTATGAGATGAATTCCTTTAGAATTTGGGGCATCCTCTTGGGGTTCCTTTGTATTTGTTAAATGAAGGAAATCAGGTATGTGGAGGGTTTAGTGACAGAATCAGGAGCAGATTCGCCAAGCTCATAGATGATGCCATGAGTGGCCAAAGAGAACTATCATCGTATAAATTTTATTCAGTTGAGTTAGGCTTCAGAAAGATACACATCCCTCCCACGATTTCATTTTCTTTTCCATCTTGAATAAATTCTGTAGTTTCTCTTCCTTTTCACATGTCAAAGGGAAATGAAAGGGTAGATTAAGATTAAGGAGCAAAAATAACTTAAAAGATGTCATTTTATGCTGTGAACAGCAATGTACAGACTGCAGTCCCCCCAACACTATGTATTATCCTTGAGGAAAAAATAAGAATGAAAACTTTCTATCAATTTGATGGGTAAAAAGTGATATTCCATTGTTGCTTATATTTAGTTGTTTCTGTATATATTTAATTGAATTTATATGTCTTACTCATAAAATATTTCCAGGTGTTTGTTTTTTTCCTATGGTAATCTTTTATCTTTTTGTTAATAATCTATTGAGGTTTTTTATATAGATATTGACCATCTTGTCAGGTGCATATGTGGCTATTTAATCTTAATTCTAATTTGCCTTTAATTTTGGCTGTGTGTTGGCACAGATAAGCATATGGTGGGAGTTAGATACTTATTCAGACAATATATTGCCCTAAAAGTATTTATTCAAAATCTTTTCTTTCTTAACCACATTCGATTTTCCATTAGTACAGTTTTCAGATGAATAATGAAAAGAGTAGGATTAAGATCATCCAGTTTGTACGTGTGTATAGGATGAAGAAAAGTGGGGAGACACAGCTTGGGAGGCAGGCCCTGCATTTCTGTAGGTAGCATATTGCAAACAATTAAGAGCAATCCTGGCCTGATCAAGGAGAGCAGTAGGCATTCTGTAAGACTTGAGAAGGAGAAATCACATGTTTTCTGTCCCTGTGGTGCAAAGGGGACAAAAGTGAGACTAGCATCTTAGAAGAAATTAGAGAACCTCGGGTGTTTTATTTTACTCCCATCCCCTTTCCAAAGCAGATAGTAGAAACAGTTGGTTCACGTCAGACTCAGCAAATACTAAAGAAGGAAACTAAGTAAACATCCAGACTATAAAGAGTACTTGTTACTTTAGTAATTAAACCTTTGGATTTCAAAATATAAATAAAACATGGACAAACTTTCTGTATCCTCTTTTTGCCTCATGCTGCTCCCCAAAATTCCACAAGTTGTAGATAATTCTTGGTGATGCTACCCAGTAATGTTGTTTTGTCTCACATACCTAAGAACATGGTACTAGACATAACACTTTTTGAAGATCACTTTGATTTCAGTCTATGTTGTGGTTAATTAAGTTGGAAATATTAGAAGGAGAAACAGTTGAGCAAGAAAAAAAAAGAGCTAGATCAGGTTAGGCCAAGGAAGGTACAAGTTTTGTGGGGCTTGAAACAAATATGATATCTTTTGGTAAAGGAGATACTCTAGAAAAAAATCGTTAAGTTTTCCAAGGTAATTGCACTTCTGGGACAGTAAAATATGTAACACTAAGTAGTTTTTGATTATGAACATGGTTGATCTACATACCATCCAGTTTTTTCTGTCCTTTTCCTGGCAGTAGGCTACATCGTGCATTAATTGTTTTACATATTTCTTTTGCAAGTGTGATGTATTAAATGTCACTTCAAAGTCATTTGCTCTTTGACGATAGAAAACTTTTAAGTCAAAAGGAGCCTCAGGTTTAACTGCAAAGAGAAAAGAAATCACGTCTGTCTATAAAGCCATCAAGAAATAACCATAATTTTTAAAGTCCATCTATTCTGCAAATCATTCCTACACTTTCTGTCAGTAGCTGGCTTACTAATAAAAAATCTATTTTTTTTTCTTTTTCTTGGGTTCAAATGCAGATCATACTTCCCAGCCTCCTTTGCAACTGCTGTGTCCTTTTGAAATGACTACCCCAGCTCCTGTGCTCAGAGTGCTCCCACAGGTAGGTAATTCTCCTTCTCAGTCTCCTTCCATCACTTGGACTCATACATTGGATAGTACAGTCATAGAATGGAGGAAGCCCTAAGTTTTCTTGGAGAAGCACCATCTGCAAGGTAGGAATAATCATTTTTGCTCTTATGTGAGTGGGCAAGGAATTAAGTAAGGGTGTCAGATACCATACATTAGTGGGACTATTTATTGTAGCAGCTAGTGTTAATTTTATATTAAAACATGTTCTCTGTGTCTGTAATACTAAAGAACTTGTTAACAACTACCCCAAAGCAGTATAATGTAAACTTTGAGTTTTCATTCTTCCAGCAAAACTAGGTTACAGATGGAAAATTCTGCACCTCTCAGTATATAGAAGGGGAAGATACACATCTAGCGTCTAGCTCAGAACTTCCTGAGTGGCCTCATACTTTTTTCTTCTGTTAATCTCAGATGCCTTAACTCTGAACTTGTGGGCCTCTTTCTCTTCCTTGTCTGCTTCACAAACTTGCTGCAAGGATCAAATATCATGTAAGACATCCTTTTGGAGGGAGATCAGTGGTTTTTCAGGCAGAACGACACAGAGAATGACACCAGAGAATCTCCCCTATCTTTAACCTGAGACTTCCTTGTCCTGGTGTCCACAGCACTCTCTCTCTCTCTCTCTCTCTCTCTGTATTTTAATCATGGCCTGGGAAGTTCGTCATTTAAGGATGGGGCATGACTGATCTCAAGCCCTGTTGCTAATGAGAAGATGTGTGTTCACCGACTTGCACTTCATAGACTGAGCTGAATCCTAGGCAGTTTAAATTGGGCTTGAGACTGAACTACCGGCTTAAGCAAATGAAGGCCTCACAGGGGAGTTTGGCCCAGTATTGTATTCACTTGAGGTATTGTGGTGACTGCCTGGTTTTCTTCTATATTGTTCCAGAGATACTAAAACAGAACTGATTTTTTCTTTATCCTTGAGTTTCTAGTAAAGAGGTGACTTATCCTTTTGCACCCTTTGAATTACTATAAAAAAAAGAGGATGTCCTAGACTTGAAGGAAGCAGGATGAAAGGTGGTGGGTGTAGCGATTAGCCCAGTAGGGTATCCTGGTGGCCCTCTTACCTCTGTCTTTCCTTTACATTCACAGCAAAAGCTTCTGAGACTGATCCTCTGCCTGTTCCCATTTCCCAAGGACTCTCAATAATAATAGAAGAACTCAGGCAAGAACAGAGCAGATACTGATTACACACCTACCAACCGCAGAGTATTTGGCTTATGCTGACTTCAAATGATAGCCACTCATCTACCTATACTGATGAGGAAACTGAGTTTTAATTAATTGAGGTTAATAAACCTACATTCTGGCACCTGGAAAATGGCTTAACAGGATTTGAATTTAATTTGGCCTGCTTCTGATTCTCACCCTTTTTCGTTTAGTTTTGAATTTTTCAGCCTGCTCTTCCATGTTGGCTTGTCCAGAGTTTTCCAGACAATTCTGCCTCCAGCTCAAAAGTATCTCCACAAATTTGGAAAAGTGGCTCATTTCTGAATCAATATTTTTAAGAAGTTAATATGTTCTTATACAGTTTGAACAATCAGATCAATGTACTTGTCCAATCCAAGTGGGAAGGCAGGAAGCTGAACTCTGTGGCCTTACTGGGTGAAAGATGGGGGTACATAAAGGAAGGGAAGAAAGGGTGGGAGCATTTTGTTGCCAGGGTGCTCTGGGCTTGGGGTTGAATCAGGAACATTCATTTTCAATTTGGCTCAGTGGTAAATCCATGAGTTAATTATCATAGTAGGAGCTAGGATAAGATGTTGCTGTGAGACTCCATCGTATCTCATTCTGTTTGCCCAAAAGTGTTTTCCAAAGCCCCAAGAGGCTCACCCTCGCCTGTCACAGGAACCTATGTTATCGGCAGTGTGTATATTGTGCCTGTCTGCTGTCTCTCAGAGATGGGTGAGGTTTGCAGTCTGCTTGTGCATGCAAAAAGTAGGTCTCTAAGAGCATACAGAACATGAGATCTAAGGATGTAGATGTAATAGGTGTCATCTGGAGCCTTTAGGTATGTATTTATATATGTACAGGGGTTTGTGTGCTGGTAGAGGTTTATATTAGAATGAGCTTTCCCCTGATGCTTCAGTAAATTCTCAAAATGCCATACATCTCTTCCTTCTATCAGAGAAAATGAATGTACAGTTCTAATGTAATATTTAAGTAAGAAATACTTTGGTACGATGATTTCATGCAGTGCGTAAACTAACCATCCATTCATAGAAGACAGGCTCCCAGTGACCCAAACCAAGCTTCCTCATGCCCCAAACTCTGAGATATCTTGTTGCTGGCATCCTCATTCTGGATAATGTTAGCAATTAATATTTCCTTTTGAAGTACATTTGTTTTTATTCCGAGATTTTTGTTCACTTACAGAACTTCTGTTTTATTTTTTATTTTGCCATCTTTGGAGTGTGTGTGTGTGTGTGTGTGTGTGTGTGTGTGTGGTTAATGGAAATTAAACTCAGGGCCTTTTCCTATGCTAAACTATGGTGTTTATCTAATTGGTCAAATTCAAATCTAAAGGTATTTTTTTTAAAGAATGTTTGAAATTTAAAGTAGACTTTGAGTGGAGCAGATCACTTTCTATATGTGGTAGGCACCATCATTCAATCAGTAGAGGCTTTAATAACAAAGGCTGTGAAAAAATTAGCTTGTTTCAAAAAAACAAAGTAAAAAAAAAATATCTGCCTGAGCTTCTTTCCCAGAAGAATTTAGATTCAAGGATACCATATTCACTCTTGTCTGAAATTTTAGCTTTCTGTTTTACCTTGCAGTTTGAAGTTGGCAACCTCCAAAAAAGATCTATCTATCTATCTATCTATCTATCTATCTATCTATCTATTATCTATCTATCTATCTATCTATCTCCATCATCTATCTATTATCTATGTATCTATGATTTCCTTCCTTTCATCCTATTTTTCTCCCCCCTCCAGAAAACTCTAATACAGAAAGCATATGTGCTTTCAAACATAGCTTGATTATTTAGCTAAGCGCTTTCACTGTGTGAAGAGAGGACCACCTGAAATTCAGAAGACAAGGTAAAGAGGAAAGGACAAGTGTCAGTGGATGACAGGAGGCTTGGGTCCAGCTAAACAATTCTTATTGATTTGCTCTTTCCTTGTTCTGTAAGTGTATAAATCCTCTTTCAATGCTCAGTTTGAAGATCTTTATAATTCTTTTACCATAGGAATTGATACATCTAAGTGTTAGGTTTTTCACTTATTTAAAAATTGTGTTGGATAACTTGTTGTTTTCTGTTGAAGATTGTTTCCACAATTTGCCTATTTTTAACACACAGTAAGTCCAGACAGTGTCTGCAGGTACTGAAAAAGTGACAATCATACTCATGCACAACTGCTTACCTATATGGACTATTTCCACACTTTTACAAGCTAGATTCTCTTCTCTCAGCTTCACACATATCTTGCTTTGACCAATCATTAAGAAATTCTTTGTCTTGATGAAATATTTCTCCTCTTGCAGTTTATTAAGATTCATGCAATCTATCCCCACAAGGCTTTCACTGTAGAAACAGAAAGGAAATGTCTTGATTCAGGAACCATTTCTATACACATTGGAATAACGTCATAGTACATTTCAGGCATATGATTTTAACTCTGGTGTTTTTAGGTAAGGGGTCATGGATGCATGTTAATGGAGGAAGTGAATAAATTAAAACAATGTGGCTTCCTGCTGCCATTTTATTTAATGCTGATTTATTCCCAATTTCAAGACAAGTTTACCTGAAATAAGTAAAAGACATCCATGAAAACTAGGGGAAATTTCTATGTTTTTATAATTTAATATTGAAACAAAGTTGTTTAGGTAGCAAGGTAATTTTTTTGTTGTTATCTTATAGGAATAAATGAAAGAAAGGCTATAAAGAAACATTGACTAAAAATGAAGTCTCTTGAAAAAAATACTAAAATAATCTTAAGATTTTAGACATACAATCCCATATATTTAGTGGGTAACCTAAGAGATTTTTATAGATAATTTTAGGTGATGAGCTCTAATAAGATAGGTAAAGAAAAGACAGCTAAGATATAAGTTGTCAATATCTTAGGCGTAAAAGAAGGTATCACTGCAGGTCATGGAAATATCAAAGTTAAAATAAGGAAATTAAAAATTTATAACAAAGCATGTAATAACTTTTATGTAGTAAACTGTATTCTTACAATTACAAAAATAATCAAACTGATACAAATTGAATAACTCAATAGTTCTATTTGTTTTTTAAAAATTACATTTATTATCAAAAAAATCTTCTCACAAAAAACTCTGTGCTTGTGGGTTATGAGCCAGTGAATTCTACCACATGTATAAGAAATAAATAGTCTTATGAAAATTTCTTCCAGAAAATAGAAGTGGAGTAGATTCTTTCCAAATTATTTTATGAAGGTATATTAACTCCGGTGGCAAACTTGGCAAAAATATTTTAAATAAAAGGAATCTACAGAAGAATATCCCTCAAAAATATATGCAAAATTCCTCATAAAACTATTTACACATACATCATAACTAAGTGATCCTCAGGGAACTAAAACAGGTCCAATATTCAGAGATCAATCAACATAACTTACCACAAAGACAGAAAAAAGATGTAAATAATCAGTTCATCTTCAATTGATACAAGTATTTAGATGAAAGAAACAAAGCACCTATAAAGGAGAGTCCATCACAATCACAGCAGACTTCTCAACACAAACCCTCAAATCAAGGAGAACTTGAGTAGAGTATTTCAAGTTCTAAAAGAAAACAGCTCCCAAAGAAAACCTATATATCTTGCAAGACTTTCTTTCAAAATTGATGGAAAAATAAGATACTTCCATGATAAAGAACACCTTAGTAAATTCATGACTACAAAATGAGCTCTTCAGAATGCTTTGGGAGATATATTAGAAAGAGAAAACAAAAGAGACCACAATTACAAGAACACCAATAGAAAGAAGCCACCATATAGGACAAACAGTTAAACAGAGGGGAAAGACAGGGAACCACTAGTAGGAGAATAAGATAAAAAAGATAAGCCACTAAATATTTGTAATAACCATCAATGTAAATGGTCTCAATTCACTAAACAAAAGAAACAGACTGGATCAAAAAACAATATCCAACAATATGCTGCATTCAAGAAACACACTTAACTAAAAAAGAAATTAATATATTGAAAGTCCATGAAACAGAATCTTAGAAAAACGCAGGGGTAGCTATTCTATTTTTTGACAATGTAAACTTCTAGCCAAGACTGATCAAAAGAGACAAGGAAGGTCAATGACTTACTTGTAAGAGAAGACTCCAAAAAGGAGAGATAACAATATACATGATGCAAGTACATTAAACAAATATTAATGGACATGAAAAATCAAATAAACATTAACATAATCATCACAGGAGGCTTTAATACTCCACTCTCACAATTAGATAGATCAACAGACAAAAAAAATCAAAAAGAAACATCAAAATTAAACCAAACCCATGAACAAATGGACTGAGATGTCTGCAGAGTATTCACCCAAAACATCAGAACACATATTCTTCTCAGCTTATTTTTTGGTTGTTCTCCAAAACAGACCACCTTTTAGCCCAAAGAACATGCTTAAGTAAATGCAGAGGAATTGAAATTATCCCAAGCATATCACCTGAGCATTATACAATGAAATTGGACCAAAAAATTATATAAACAATTGGAAACATCTGAAAAACCAATGCTATAGAGAAAATTAAAGAACAAATTAAACAGTATTTTAAATTAAATGATGACAATACAATGTACTAGTGATTTTACCTTTTTTATTTTTATTTTTATTTTTTTGGTACCAAGGATCGGACTCATGACCTCATGCTTGCCAGACAGGTGCTGTGCCACTGAGCTATATCCCTGGCCTAATATACTAGAACTTATGGGGTGCAATTAAAGGAGTCCTACAAGGAAAATTTATAGCAATCAATTTTCATTTCACATCAGGAAAACAGAACAAGTTCAAATAAGTAACTTGATACTGAACCTCAAACTCCTAGAAAAGGAAGAACAAATCAAACCCACATCTTGAATGAGAAGGGAGACTATAAAAATCAGGGTAAAAACTGATGCAATTGAGACTAAGCAAACAATACAAAAATTCAATAAATTAAGGCGTTGATTGTTTGAAAGATTAAATAAAATTGATAAACCTCTAGACTACCTTAGCAAAAAGAGAAAAGATTCAATTTCCAGAAATTAGGAATGAAAAGAGTGAAATCACAATAGATCTTGTGGAAATTCAGAAGATCATCAGTACCTGTATTCTAATGATATGGAAAACAGAGAAGAAACTGAGAGATTCCTAGATACATATGAATTGCCAAAACTGAACGAAGAACATATAAAAATTCTAAATAACCTGCTATCATTCAATGAAAGTGAAAATGTAATTAAAACTTATCAACAATGAAAAACCCAGGCCCTGATGGATTAATAAACTGTTGGATTCTACAAGAAATTTAGAGAAGATCTTACTAACTCTGAAACTCTTTAATGAAACCGAGGGGGAAACAATTATTTCAAAGTCATTCCTGGAAGCAATATTATCCAGATACCTAAACCAAAAAAGAACCCAACCAAAAAACGGAACTACAGGCTAATCTCCCTAATGAACATGGACACAAAAATCCTTAATAAGAGATTGTCAAGAAGAATGTAGCAAATCCTCAAGAAGATTATATACCATGACTGAGTATGATTCATCCCAGGGGTGCAGAGGTGGTTCAAAACATACAAATTGATAAATATAATGCACCATATTAACAGAGCCAAAGGCAAAAATCACATGATCATCTCAATAGATGCGTAAAAACCATTTGTCAAAGTCCAACATTCCTTCATGATATAAACCCTACAGAAAATTGGAATATATGGTGTTTATTTCAATCTGATAAAAGCCACTTATGACAAACCAACAGCCAACATCATACTAAATGGTTAAAAACTGAAAGCATTAACTCTAAAATCAGGAACCAGGCAATGATGTGCACTATCAGAACTCCTATTCAGTATAGTTCTAGAAATATTAGCCAGAGCAATTAGACAAGAGAAAGAAATAAAAGGAATAAGGATAGGAAAGGAAGAAGTTAAACTATCATTATTTGCAGATGGCATGATACTCTACATAGAAGATCCTCAAAACCCCACCAAAAGACTTCTAGATTTAATAACCAATTTAGTAGTATAGCTGGATACAAAATCAATCAAAAATTCTGTATATAAACAACAAACTCACTGAGAGAAATTAGGGAAACAACACTCTTCACAATAGCATCCAAAAAACTGAAATACTTAGGAAGCAATCTAACAAAGAAAGTGAAAGACCTCTATACTGAAAACTACAGTACCCTGAAAAAGAAGATTGAAAAGGATATCAGAAAATTGAGAGATATCACTTGCTCATGGGTAGGAAGTATCAACATGGTAAAAATGATGGTGTTTCCAAAATTGCTAACATAGATTTAATGCAATCCCAATCAAAATACCTCACAGAACTAGAGAAAACATTCCTAAAATTCTTTTGAGTCAGAGATGAGGTAGAACAGCAAAAACAATTCTTGGCAAGGAAGAGGGCATTAGACTTCCTGACTTGAAATCATACTACCAGGCTACTGTGATAAAAACAGCATGGTACTTGCATAAAAACTACCTGAGGAAAATGGCACAGATTAGAAAATGCAGAAACATCTCCAAACACACTCAACCACCTTGTCTTTGACAGAGGAGCCAAATGCATTCACTGGAAGAAAGTTAGCCTTTTTAATAAATGGTGCTGAAAAAATGGTTTTCCACAATGCCAAAGTCTAAACCTAGAGCTATGTCTATCACCATGCACTAAACTAAAATAAAAATGGATTAAAGACCTAAATATTAAAACAGAAATGCTAAATCTGCTGAACTCTCAAAGACATAAGTGTAGGTGAAGATTCCATGAAGAAAACCCCAATTGCACAGGAAATAGTACAAAGAATCCATAACTGGAATCTGATTCTATTAAGCTTTTTCATATCAAAAGAAGTCATCACCAGAGTGAATAGACAACCTACAGAGTGGGAAACATTTTAGCCAATTGTTCTTCAGACCAAAGACTTATATCTAGTACATATAAAGAATTGAAAAAAATCAGTACCCTCAAATTTAAAGATTCAGTCTGAGATGAACACACAATTCTCAGATGAAGTAATACAGATGGCAAATAAATATATGAAAAAATATTTAACACCACTGGGTATTAGAGAGACGAAAATTAAAATAATCCTGAGATTCCACCTCACTCCCAAAAGAATGTCTATCATCAAGAAATCAACCAACAATAACAAACGCTGGAGGGGCTGTGGAGAAAAAGGAACACTTCTACATTCTTGGTGGGCTTGTCAAGTGCTGTGGAAATCAGCATGGAGATTCTTCAGAATCTTCTTTGTCCCAGCTTTTCCTCTTCTAGGTATCTTTTTGGAAGAATTAAAAACATCATACTACAGCAATATATGTGTACCTATGTCTATAGCAGCACAATTTGCAATAGCTAAATCTTGGAAACAATCCAAATGTCCATCATCTGAGGAATGAATAATGAAGATGGATATATATATATATATATATATATATATATATATATATATATATATAACTCTGTCATAAAGAAGGATAAATTTGAGACATTTTTAGATAAATGGATGCAACTTGAGACTTATCACTTAGATGAAATAAACTGGATGCACATGTGTAAACATTGCATTGTCTCTCTGGTGTGAGAAATTGAAAGAGTAAATAAGGACAAAAACGTGCAATAGATATTGAGAAATGGGAAGAAATTATTCATAAGTAAAGAAGAACTAGCTTGGGGGAAAGGGGAAAGGAAGGAAAGGAAAAGGAAAAAAATATTTTAAAATAAGGATAAAATGGAAACAAATCTTTGTAACTAGGGAAAGGAATGAAGGCTGAAGGAAGGAGAGGGGATTGGGGAAAAAGAGGAATCAAATTATATCACATATGATGAATAAGATCATTATGTATATCTAAAATGTACCAATAAACTTATTTAAAAACACAGTTAATTTTATCTGTGTATTTTTCCCTCTTAAAAAATTTAGCTACTAAAGAATTTAGAATTATCTATGTGGCTCACAGATTTATGAGTTCCATTCTATTTCTGGTAGAGCTATTTTAGGGTATGTGGTGTGGGGATCAAGGGGTAGTGGGAGCTCAACAAGTATCCAAGTAGTATTATAGGCTGGTGAATTTCATCCTGTAGAACCTTCTTAGAGGCATCAAAGCTAAACCACTCACACAAATATCCTGGTTCAGAAAACAGGAAGAGACTACTGGGGACTATGCAACCTGACTCAGCCTCATATCTACCCTCCATGTCCTCCAGTGTTATAGAGATCAGTAAGAGACATGCATTTTTCTTGTTGGTGCAAACAGGTTATTTACATGGGAGTACTGAAGCAAACAAACAAACCAATCTCTGTTGGTTTCATTTCCACTTGACCCTGAAAGACAGAATCCAGCTCAAAAATAGTGGATATAATGATTATTTCAAAAAGGACTAAAATAAAAACATTTGACAAATATCTCTAGTTAAACCTAGAATATCAGGGTGTAGCCTGTGATAGTGGTAGTAATTGATGAAAACAAAAACTGAGTTATTTGAAGTGGTATATGTAGGCGGTAGATGGGAGTGATTGTGGTGCCCCCAGAAGCGTGGAAAGAAAGGTAATACAATTACTTCATAAAGGCTGACTGTGAAAATCATGCAAAATACCTAAAAAGCAGTGTCTCAAATTAAAATGCCGTTAGGTCTAGACATTAAATTTTTCATCTGTAAGAAGCATCTAGAATTCTATTCCAGTTCCATTTTGCTATATATAGACCCAGACTTATCAGATCTGACTTTTGGAAATACCCAGATTTTTTTTCCAGTACTGAGGACTGAATTTAGGACCTTGCACATGCTAGGGGTGCCTAGATTTCTAAATACTGATGATTAATGTTTTTTTAAATGAATCATATCAAGATCTGCACCAAATTCAACAATTCTTTTTGTTTTTGGTTCTCTATTAACTTTTATGTGAACAATGTTTTGATCATATTTTTAAGGAAAATCTAACCATAATGAGAAAATTAAGTACCATTTTGAGACACTGTCGCATGCTATGTGCTCACCTTGTTCCCTGTTGCAAAGAGAATCTAAGTAACATCCCAGCTCCAGAGCAAGTTCAGCATTGCCATAGGAGTTTCATCGCCAGTTGCCTTTTTCCAGAGACTCTGCTTTGTCACTTAAAGCATCTGAGATCTGGCTGCCATTTTGCTGAATGAAAAGGTTTCAGGATTTTCCAGTAAAGGTGGATTTGTATTAATATGCTACCTACTGTCATACCTAGTCTCTTTATCCCTCTGCCATCTCCTGCAAGTCCTTAGTCCAGTATGAATATTTGGGTCATTGTGATAGTTGGGTCAGTGTGAAGTAGTCAATTGACATGCTGATAACCTAACTGTAAGTTTGGTCAATCCAAGTTCATCCTTGAATCCAACACAATAAACACTAACTAAATCAGTTTTGTAGCCTGGTGGCCAGATCTAGGGTTGGTGTTACATGCACTACTTTCTGAGAGAGAGGACCTGGCATCTACCAAAAATTCTGCCTATGTAACAACTTCACCAACATGTCCTATTGCAGTAAATTGTAAGTTTTATTCTTTATACATTTATATTAGCAGAAAACAAACACTCTACCAAAGCTAGTTACATTGTGGAAAAGAAACCTAACCTAATTGGCAAATAGAGCCCTCTGTGCAACTGAATTTAGTTATTTGTTCTGACTTGAGACCATACGAATCCCCTGCTTAAAGTAAAGATGCCTCTTAAGGAACTGGATATTTTGTTCTACTAAGAAGTTCTTATTTACTATTTAACAATGAAAGCATGTCTTAAAAATCTCTTTTCAGTGGAAATATCTAAACCCAACTAGAAACCCAAAATGGGGGTGTTGGATGGACTACATTATGGCAGGCAAAATCAATAGACTTATCAAAGGAAATGAGCCTGTTCAAGCAGATATGGAAGTGGTCAACGCTATGTATGAAAGTGGACAGATAGGTCAGCCTCATGCTGGCCAAGGAAACCCACAGTATTCATAGCAGTCCATCAACCGGTTGACAGAACAATCCAAAATCATACCTCTAGATGAGAGTTTTTTTTTTCCCAAAATAATGAGTGTATCATTAGAATGAGTTGTTTGGCTCTTTAACTATAGTTTATTTGCAACAATTCTGGACAGTGTAGGTTCCTATTCTCTCTAGAAGGAATTATAGAAGTGAATAAACAGAGGCAGATTGAGTATCTAGTATGGAATACAAGTGTAATAATATATTCTCCAGTAATTGCAGCATAAAATGCTGCTTGAGTAGATGCAGGAAATTCCAGCAAAGCTGCTTATTTAATAGGAAGCAGACTGGGAAACAGTGCCAGAAATGAAGGGGCTAGTGACTATACATCAGTCCCACCAAGGCATACTCAGAGGTATGGCTTATTAATCCCCTGAATGGCTTCAAAGTCAATCAAGTTGACAGTCCTGTCAGAAAAGATGGAATTCAAAGCTTGTCTGGACAACACATGGTATCACATTGTCTTGGTGTCTATGGAATTTAAAAAGTTCTCTTTTACAACTGGTGGATCTTGACTTACTCTTCCAAATAGAAAACTGAAAATGAGGCTCTCTGGTACTAATCTGGAGACAGTTACTGTCAGGATTTCACTTTAGAGTAATGTTTAAAAGAATCATCAGAGACAGTAACTCTTGGAAACAAGAGATGATTTGTTGAGGGAGAAAGAAAAAAGTTCCCAAGGCTCTATTAACTTTCAAGTCAAAGATTTGGGTTTTTTTCCCTGGCTTTTATCTGAGGCCTCATGAAACTGAGAACTAATGTATTCCTGTAGATTTTGGAAAACTTGTATTAAATGAATCATCTGGAGGTGAAAGTTTTAGGTGTAGATTCATAGTTAAGATTCATTTTTTTTTCTCCCCATTATACTCCTTATATCCTGGATGACTATTCTGAGGGGTTCACATGTATTGAACTATTTAATTACCATAACTTTCCTGTGAGTTTGTTTATTTCATTGTACAGATGAGGGAATTGAAGACAAATAGGTTACGTAGCTTGATCTAGATACAAATATTAGTATGTTTTATATTGGCGTTAGAAACCAAGCAACTTCACTAAAAAATGCATCTTGAAAACACTAGATAGCATCCTGTTAGACAAAAGAAAAAAAAAGATTTTTTTTGAGAGAAATAGGCTAGGAGAAATACAGCTTAAATTCTTCTTCTTCTTTTTTTGGTACCAGGAATCACACTTGTGATTTTGCACTTATTAGGCAGATGTTGTACTGCTGAACTATATCCCCAGCTAGAGTTTAAATTTTGTTACAAACTCCAGAGGGATGTGAAATTTTCAAGATCTATAGCATTTATAGCCTTGGGACCTGACAGAGGAACAGTGAGAATTGCTTTGCTTTGGTCTTTTAGCAAAGGATTAAGTGTTCAGGAGGTTTGGGGCAATTATTAGATTTTAATATCCCACTAGGTAAAACTCCTTTTTCAGCTACTGAAAACAGCAGATGGAAATAGAGACAGAACTTATTTCTAAACACCATAGAAACCACCTTCCTCACCATATTTCAAATTCCAGATTGGTGCTGTTGATGTCTGGGTCATCAAAAGCACAGGTCAGTGAGTGCTGGGATCCATCCACTTCCAACTGAGCATAGCAGGAGAATGAGTAATCTGTATCTGACTCTGCATCTTCCAAATCTCCTGGGTGGAACAAACATATAGTGTTACTGAGGTAAAAAAAAAAATTGCATTTTAAAAAACTCAGGTATGACCTTAATAAAATTGCAGACTTGTGGCAGACATGAAGTGATAATATTTTATCTAAAGAAGTAAATACCAAGGGCAAAGACAAGAAAAAAATATTTTAAAACAAAAGCTCAATGTGCAGTTTTCTAACAGAAAAGAAAGTTCATCATCTTTAATAAGTAAGTTCCAAATATTTCTGCCTTTGGATTAGTGTGTGAGAGTACTAGAAGGAGGCACTGAAGTGAATATTTTATTAGAGCCAACATTTCTTCTGCTATATTTGTCATAACAAAATGCACATTTCAAATAAGAAAAACTCTATAGTCATCATTAATATGCTACCTAATTTAACCTTTGACTTTATTACTAGTCTTTTATTTCCTTCCATGTTTTTTTCAATGATAGAAAATGATAACTATCATATAGTTAGAAGTTTATTTCTTAAAAGATTGCTTTCCCTTGTAAAAAAAAAGTGTATCCTACATAAAGGCAACATTAATATCTCCATTCTGTGGTAGTTTAAGGAAATTTATCTGAAGCCACAGACTTAGGCAAACATGATCAAAAAAATTCAATCCTGTGAATGTTATGCATACTGCCTCTGTTTTTATAGATTCTTAATTTATAAGTACTATTTTTTATAGATAATAGTGGTATTCTGGAATAAACTGAAGTAGACATTTTTTGAAGTCACTTTTGGAAAGTACAATTTATCAGATAGTATTTGATTTTTTAACATGGGTTGCAAACCTTATGGTTAAGTAGATATTTTGTATGAATATTTCACAATATTCAATAGAAGTGTGAGGCTGAAACAAATCTACCAGCAAATACAATCCAGCTAGGCCATGAGGAAATCCATAGTAATCAGACCCAATCTGAGATGGCTGAATATGAACCTCTTACTATTTCCATCAATACTTGAAATTTGATACTTCTAAGACATTAAAATAAATATAGAACATATTAAAATTGAACTCCCACTGAATGCTGCAGAGGCCATGAGTAACCCAAACTGCACTCTCTATTTAAGTAACCTGGTAGGTCTGTGGGAAAATTAATGATATGGTTGTAAATAGACCAACCACTTGAGTGACAAGTGGGTTCAGTGAAAGCAACACATCTCTAGCAACACAGTTAGGTCAGAGTTATGGGCACTGCTCACAACATAGACATTTGTCTTTCTTACCATACCCAGACTCATCTAGCTCCTGATTCTAATGCCAGCAAGATTCCCTGTGTCACTGTAGAAGCGTACATTCAAGGACAATGCTAAGTAACACAAGGCAGCCATTATTTAGTGCTCATCCTTAAACTATGTTTCTTTGTAATTTTGAAGATGTAGTTCTTTTTTCTAAGAGATGGAATCCTCATAAGCATAACAGTTTTGAGTAGGGTGGGGCTCCTTTTTATGATAATTTTCACATTGCCTTGAACTTTTCTTTTCTTTGGACTTTTCATGGTCCCTATATAACAGAACATGCATTACTGTGTAGGTTGAGGCATCTTATGGGTCAGATTTTTCTATGTAATTTTGCAACACACAATGTAAGCTACACAGAAGATACTTTTGTAGATGCCAGGCACCAGGAGAAGAAAGAACTCCTGTTGACAACTACTCAATCTGGCAAGATATGTTTGTTGCATAATCTCACATGATATGTAAATCATTGTTCATTCAATTTCTCCTGCACTTAGGAAAGCAGTTGCATTAAACAAAAAACAGCTTATTGGCTCTTTAGCAGGTCTAGGCAGAGTTGTTCAGTAACCAAGAAAAATTCTCCTGTAAAATTACATTGCATTCAACAAAGAGAATGTTCTTGATGTGGCCTGAAAAATTTTAGGTAAAATGAGGTACACAGTACTTAAGACTTTTGTTTTTGTTAGTGGAGAGGTGTGAGTTTAAATTCAGGCTATTCTACTGCAGTTATGACCCTTTATCAAGTTACTCTGAGAGTTTTCATATATAAATTCATGCTATTGGAATCATTGAACAGATCCATCGAAGGTTAGCTTAGAAGACAATAAATACTGCTTAGAAGACAATAAATATTCCCTAACGGTGTGACTGGCATAGTTTCCAAGAAATAAATGATGAAAAAATAGGAATTCTAATTTGAAATTAGAATGGATAGTTAGAGTTCTTTTAAAAAAGGGTTCCGTATCAAGTGAACATACTATCATATGGTTTTGAAATTACATAGCATTTTTCTTTTTTGGTTTTTTGAGACAGCATCTTGCTATGTAATTCAAAGTGACCCTGAATCACTATGTAGTCTACAGTGACCTCAAACTCACAGTGATCCTCCTGTTTCCGCCTCCCAAATCTTAGGATTACAGGCATTTACCACCATGCTTGTCAGCACTTTTCAACAGTAAATTAATCTAGTATTTTTAAATGCTCAAGTATTAATACTTTTAATATCTAATGATTTAAATTTTTTTTTATAAAAACTTAACTTTTTTGGCATATGTTTTATAGGCAATGCAGCATGGTTTAGAAGACTTCTTCTTACTCAATGGAATTAGTTGATTAAATGGAACAATTTAAATGGCTTGGGTTTTTAAAAAGTATTCTTTCTTGTCTTTATCAGCCTGTGGCTATGAGTGAATGAACTTATCTTTCAACAAATAGCAGCTGATTATTTTGTAAATTCCTTGTCTCCAAACTGGCAGGTATTTGGTTAGGATCATGTGGATGGGTAGTTATAGACCTAAAAATATCTGGTATTTTAAAAGTTGAAGTGAAAACCCAGTTTTCAGTTGAAATTCTTATTTCTTTAAAAACTTTCATAACCACGAGGAAGAAAAAGGGTAATGCCTCAAAAACAATAAAGCTGTCATGTTTCTTATCATGCCTGTGAAGAAATAGGAGAGTATGATCATCCTTCAAAAAGTGATTCATCATGGTCATGATATGAAAAATGTCACTCCTGTGACAATTCCCTTAACGAGAAAAAGCAAGGGTTTTCCATCGTTGGTAAGTACTAAGTAAATTGGCTTGAAATGCCTAAACTAATGAAATACGACTCAGGAAACATGACTCAAAATGTCTAAGATGAATCATTAGGCTGATGAGTTGATATTGTCTTTTAAGAAAATACTTTTTAACTCTTAAACTGAAGGGGCTAAATTTGTAAGAACAAATTGCTGGTCCAAGTTCCCAGGGGCTCCTGCAGCTGCTAAGATACTTTTGTCTATAATTTTGTTAGAATTGTAATGTGCTTTTTTACTGGATACTTAAAGTATCCAGGATCTGCTTCTAGGTACTAAGTAGTTCAAGCAATTTCAAAGTAGTTCAAAGAGAATTTTTGCATATGGTACACTTGTCAACTATAAAGTCATTGCATGTATTTCAATGAGATAACTCACTTAACTCTGTTTCTATTATTCATTAAGCATCTAACACGAATCTGTTAGAACTAAAGTATCTTGAAGAAATGTTCACACACTTACTGAATGACTATTGTGTTCTGGACACTGGCTTAAGTGCTAGGAGATACAACATGAATCAATGCAACTGGGACTACTGTTTCTGGACTTTACCAGATGATGAAAAGGTATGTTTTTGGAATCCCTTAAAAAGCTAAATCAAACAAATATAGCTCAATTGCCTGACAAACTGAAATTACCTTAGAGATTTTCCAATAAGCATAATTGCAGCATCTATTCCAGTGTTCTTTTGCAAGATACAAGCATCAATCAACATTTAAGATCCAGATTTTAAGAGTCCAATGCACTTCTTTCTTTCTTTTCTTTTCTTTCTTTTTTTTTTAACAATTCTGAAGCATTAGAAGCCATCATAGTATTGTGTCCCTATAATCCATGTCAGGCATTAGAACACACAAATGACTGAGTAAAGGCTAAGTTCTCAAATTCCATAGCAACCTGGTGGCCTGCTCAGGTCTATTAGAGAAATGAATAACCTGAAGCATATGCTAGAGATAATCCAATATTCCCCCCAAAAGTAAGAAATGACTCACCATTCTGCACATAGCCACTTTCTCCAGAAACAGCATGAAGTAAATAGAAAACTACAGAAAAAACTGTACCTAGAATAATCATCCTGAGAGAGACAGAGAGAGAGAGAGAGAGAGACAGAGAGAGAGAGACAGAGAGAGAGAGAGAGAGAGAGAGACAGAGAGAGAGAGAGAAATGAGAGAACAGGAGAGAGAAGTGTTAAGAAGTGTTAGACTGCATGTACAAATGAATGAGAGAGAGGGAGACTAGGTCTACAGCTCAATAGTTAACCACAAGTAGGGGAAGTATAAACAGCCTATAAAGAAGGCAAGTGCCAGAAACAGGAAGTTTGAGTAAAAGTATTACTGCTGTGAACAGAGGGAGAGGAAATGAAGAGATACAGCAATTTAAATTATTCTACCTTTCTATTACTCCTTACAGACTCTCAAATCAGTGTACTTACTTTGGAATAAGATTGCATATTTTATATCATGCTCAAGTGATCTCAGAGTAGAACCCAATTTAAAAGGATCACAAAGGTGAGAGATTTAGTTCAGTGGTTCAAATGCTTGCCTGATAAGTACAAAGTAATGAGTCTGATCTCCTGTATACCAGCTCCCAAAAAGGATCACAAAACAAAAATCTAAACTTGTTAATCAATTTTTTGTTTGTGGTGAGTTTTGATTCTATATTGTATAAAGTAATTTATAGCAAGTGTTTTTTCTTTTTGATTTTTTATATTATTCATTTTTTTATTTTAAAGAGGATAAAACAGAATCAAAACAAACCAGTGTAAGAGATACAGGCCTTAAAACATTACATAATCAACAATGGTTACCATAATGCCTTTTGATGTCTTCGAAATAGCTGCAGATGACTTCGGACATAGTAAATATCAAACAGAACAGAATAGAATAGAAACAATAAAAACAAGACAATGAGTGTGACAAAGGACTTTAAAACAAGCCAATAGTAAATCCCAAGTGTTTACCATAATACTTGCTATCTTTGAAATAGCTGCTCTGGCCATCACATTTGGCATAATCAAACAAAACTGAAGAATAATACCCAACCCAACAAAACAATGGAAATGATATAGGACTTCCAAAACAAGACCATAGGGAATCAACAATGGCTGCAACCCTCTAAAGGAAATCCTCCTAGATGTCACACTGTGTACCACCATCCTCTGAACCTATGATCAGACCACTGGCCTGCAATGTTAGTGAAACACCAAAACACCACAGGCATCCAATTGCATTTCACCCCCATGGCTATCATCACAGCCTGTGTTTCTCCGGATAAGCTTGGTGCTTACAGTGGGGGTGAGGGAGGTGGGAGAGTGAGGTTGCTATTTCTTGTTTGCTGGAAGGGCCTGGGGTTTGTCTGTTCCAGTCTGGTGGTGGCTCAGGCATGGTGCTCATTCCCAGACTGCGATTGCTTGCTAGTTCAGTTTTTGTTTTTTGTTAGTACATGTTTGTAGTACATAATGATCACATTCCTTGTAGGGAGTTAATACGTGTACACAGCACATTTTAATTATTTTTTCCGTCCCCTGTCTCTTCCCTCCTTTCCTCCTCTCATAGTAAGTTCCTTTTAAATAGCTTATTGCTACCTCTTAGTTTCCACAGTTGCAGTTTCTTTCTTTCTTTCTTTCTTTTTTTTTAGGTGTATTTCTAGCACTTTCCTTACTATTCATTATAGTGGGCTTTCATTCAAGAATCGTTTATGTTTAATGCAAATCATGTCAAACTATGCTAGAGACAAAATCTTTGCCTTTTTCTGTTTGTGTAATATGTTTTATTGGGACATAGTCTCACTTTTTTTTTTGTATATTGCCTACATATACTTTCATGCAGCAAGGGCAGAACTAAGTAGATGAGACAGATATCATATGGAGCACAAATAATAAAATCATTTCCACCTGATTCCTTGTAGAAAGTCTATTCATCTTTTGTTTAAAACATAGAAGTGTTACTTTCTTCTTATATTTTAGTAGAATTTTATTTGTGAAAATCTGATTGCCATCCAACTTGTGAGGAACTTAGAGAAACCACCAATCGTGCTGGCACTTATATATACAGGGCAGACACCTGACACAATGAGGCAGATAATTCAGGCTCTCTCTAAACTTGTGTGCCCATCAAAATTATTTCCAACATTGCTTTGTGGTTAAAGTGCTAGGTTTGCTAGGACTGGACGACATCTTGGTAACTGTTAAATTGGTTTTCAAATCATTATCAGTGTTCAAAGGTACTAATTTTATATTAGTCCAGTTTTATATCAGTGGACAAGGTAACACCTCTTGTAAGATATAATTCTGCTTAGATTTTCAGCTGAATCATCTAATCTTGGTTCTAGCCATAAAGCCACACTCTTATGATTCACAGTGACTCTTTTTTGGAGGGAGCTTTAAGATTATGATTATAGGGTGATAAGTTCAGAGAACAGAAAAGGACAATGAGTTAGTAATTTCTGTTCAATTCCCTATTATTGGGTATAGTGTTATTATTGGGCTATAAAAACGGTTAAATTAGTAGATACGAGTAACATTGTTCCTGGTATAAAGCAAATCAAAGTCTCTGAAAACTGAATAAGCCATCCTGTAGTATCATTATAGTTATTGTGATGATTTAATAAGACTAGAAAAGAGCAGGTGGGGTGTTTGTACTGTCTTGGAATTCCTCCTCCTATTTTAGGCTGATATGGTCTACACCAGCTTCAATGCCAGGATTGTAGTACAGACTCGAGGGAACAAGAATCTAGCTGACAGTTTCATATTCTGTCTTCCACCTATCTGAAACTTCTTTTGGCATTCCCAAACACCTTGCAAACCATATAAACAGATATTATTTTGTACCTCAGGCAATGATTTGTGTCCTCATTATATTCTTGCTTAGAAAGCTTGGTTAGAAAATTATAAGCCTTATTCACAATATTGATATGTTTTGTGCACTGAGCTGAGTATCTTTTCTAGAAAGCTTTGACTATAAATTCCCATGAAATAAGAAAGTGTTCAAGGAGCAATCACAAGTTCTGTATATCCATCAACACTCAGATCTCATGTACTGCTCTCAAACTGTCAATCCCCAAGTGAGTAACTGGGTCATGTCTCTTTAAATTTTCTTGTTTATAATGTAAGTGGACTATCATTTTGATTGTATCTCTTTCCTTTAGTTGTGAACATGTAAAAGAACAAAGTAAAGACACAATATTTTTGTACAGCATGTGCTAGTTTGCTCAGGGGATTTCCACTAGTGTGCTTACCCTTTTTGGGTAAGGTAAAAGATGCCGAAAGGACCTTGGTGATGAACTAAATAAAGTATGGGCAATTCAGTGAATAATGAGATGTGTCACTCGTCCTTCTAGACATCATGGGGGAGCAGTTCACTCTGATCTTATTAGTCTTTTGAAAGCTAAGGAGGAGCAGCCTCTAGAGGAAACACATTTACTTTGCTTTGTCATCATTGCTGGTAGGACTAGCACAGACAGAGGGAAGAATGGAGATTGGAAGGACTCTGCAGCAAACCCAAGCTTCCAGCTATGAAATCAGAACCCAGGCGTCTGAAAGCAAGCAAGTTCTGAAGCATGTCTGTTTGCTTCAGTCATCCAGCTTCTTCTCTCTCAGCACTTCCTGTCATCATTACCTTTTTGTGTCCCTCTTAGAAGTGTCATCTTTTTGTCTCTTGTGTTTCTATGTGATGAATCATTAAAAAACAAAGTCATTTTATTGTTTCTCTCATGCAAAACATACTAATCTCATAGAAAGACTCCCAATACCAACTGGTCAAGACTTGCCTGTCTTGCTTCTTTCCTAATTTTTCAGGCCATGTGTAAAACACACAAAATTCATGAAACAATTTGTATTATGTTTAAGTGTGCAAGATACATAACCATACTACTAAGTTTTCGCTGGATTATCAAACAGAATGGTTTGCACCGTAATTGTTTGATTGTCTGTCCACCTTTTATGCTTTGATTTTGTAACTTGAACAACTATTTCTAAGATGACAATGTGTAATTTATCAACTAGGATTTCTTAATGTTATTTTTTTGAAATTCTATATTATTTTTATCCTTTTTTCTGTTTTGCTTTTTTCTCTAAATGAAAAAGATTCTTTTATTTTCATATTGCCAAAACTTACATGATATTAAGAGTTCAGAGAGTTGAACATTCAATGAGATTGCAGATCCTGGAATCCACAAGTTAGAGGAATATATGCACACCTTATCTGATTTTTTTGATTATTAACCCAATTAAAATTCAATCCAGGAAAAGCCACACTTTTTATCTTTTCCTTCTTTAGTAAGAATAAAAGTTTTATTGGGCAAACTCAGGCTAGCATTTTTACTCTTTATCATTTAGATTTATCTCTTAGGATTAGAAGTTTTATTTCTGTCTTTTATAGAAATTATAAATTGAGTGGAACAACTGCATAATCTGTTTCAGTCTCCTTGGGAAATACACTGTTTCCAGAGTAAAAGTAGTTCTGTGAGTTAGTGTTTACAAGGAATTTATAAAAACACCCTCAAGCATTTAGAAATTGTCCCAAATGAGAATAATTTTGAAGTCATTCACCTTCTGCATGTATATTGAGAACAATAAAATGAAACACTAATACCACCACCAATAATAGCATGTGTTGAAGCAGGAATATCTGAGTCAAAATATTGATGCTTGAAAACTACTAAAAAATTCCAAAGCCCATTCTATGAAATCTTTGCTAACTACTCCTTCCAGCAAATAACTTATCTTTCTTAAATCATGGATTCCATCCTTAAAGTGAGAAACAATCTTAGGCACTTGTCTTCCTGGGGCTGGGGACGGGGTGGAGAAAAGCCTGGGCAGTGGAGTGAGTGTTGATTCCTGAGGAGATATGGAAAAAGAGAAATGAACATCCAAAAATAGGTAAAGATAGCTATATGGGAACTTCATGTTGCTCTAGTCCCAGACTAATTGCCTTTATAATTTGATCAGTCTGCTGAGTCAGTTCCCTAGGGTTCTGAGGGGTGCCCCAGGACCCTGAAGCTTAATTTCCAGGAACATAACATTTTTTTCACTGTACTTCTTCTTTCACCTTCCTTCCATGACCCATGATGTCACTCCATGTCCTGCTTTTGTTCCCATGGTCACAAGTTAAAATGTCACACTTGTTTTGTCTTTTCATGATTTTAACTTCTCTTTGGATATAAAAAAAATAGAATCTTTGAGTATCAATCTTTTACTCTTTGCTGAAGACATTTCTATCAGAAAGGGAATATTTTGATTTTAAGACATGTTCTGATCCTGAGGATACTGGCCAGGAAGGGATGAAATATTTGTAGAAGAACATCAGAGCCATGCTCTTCACCTGATGACATGACATCACAAAACCATCGCTATGTTAAATTCCAGACAAAGCAAAACATTCACTGTGTGGGAAATGGAAAGTAAGGAGAAAAATCTCAAAAATAATAAATTTTAACTAAAACATAAGAATTTTAAGGTCAAAATTTTTACTGCTGGTAGAATGAAGAGTCAAGATAAAAATAAAATTGGTTTACATAAATAAAAGATCACATTTCTTGCACACATGAGTATTTTTCTGCAGTTGAAAAAATAGTGCAATTTTTATATTGCCATGGACTAAGTCAATATGGATAGGAAAAGCTGGGCACTCAGGGCTCAAGTGAGCACAGGAGTAAGAATCTCTTATTTTAAAGATGTTCTGTCTACTAGAGAGACAATATGATATTTATGAATGTGAGTCTGATTTGTTTCACTTAATAAGGATAGTCTCAAGTTGCCTCTATTTATCTATAAAAGCCTCAAGATCATCCTTTTTATCTCTGAGTAATATTCTATTGTATAAAAATACCACATCTTTTTCATCCATTCTGCAGTTGATGGGCAAATTTGGGTTGTTTCCAAGATTTAGCTATTAGAAATTGCGCTTCCATAAACATGGGTGCACATATATTGTTGTGACATGACCTTTTCAAATTTTCTGGAAAAATACCCAAGAAGGGAATAACTGGATTGAATGGAACGTCCAATCCTAGTTTTTTTGAAGAATATCCTACTTATTTCCACAGTGGCTGCACCAGTCTGCACTCCTACCAGCAGTAGAGAAGTGTTCTTTTTATTGTAATACTGAAAGTGAAAGAAAGTGCTCTAAAGGATATAACTGTATGTGTGTTTAAGTATGCAAGATAGATAACCATACTACTCTTTTTTGGTTCATAAAACAGCATGGTTTATACTGTCATTGTTTGATTGTCTGCCCATTTTCTATGCTTTGATTTTGTAACTTGAACAACTACTTCTAAGATAACAATATGTAATTTATCAACTAGTGAGTTCTTACTATTACTTTTTGACTAGTTTTTCTGTTACTTTTTTGAAATTATGTATTATTTCTATCCTTTTTTCTGTTTTTCTTTTTTTTCTAAATAAGAAAAAGATGTTCTCAGAGATCTAGACTAATTTTAGGTAAGATCCAACTTTATCTACTTGCAGCAATTCCAAGAGATCTACCTACGAAGCTGTATCATAACTTCTGAGACACATTCTACTGACCAGCAGTTAAACAGCTCTAGGACTCACTGTACTTCTCTGTAGTAAGAAGGGATACATCTTGTGGAAGGTTCTTTCAAAGCCACAACCAGTGACAAAGGATTTCAGATGGACTTCCCACTTGAAATAGGAGGTATAGAGATGCATTGAGTTGGGAAGAAACAGTGGGGGGGGGCACAGGAGTTTTTGAATTTTTCCATAAAGTTGATGGAATTCTAATAGAGGGTGGATACAAGACTGGCATGTCCATTTGTGATCTCACTTGGGGCCCACAGAGAGATAAGGGGGAAGCCAAGGAATTCCTGATCAATAGTCCACAAAATGCTGTCCATTTTCTAGGCAGGTATATTGCTTTCCCCAAATTCTCAAGAGTCTATAATCTTCCAGATGTTAAAAATGAATTTCCATCTGGTTTGAAGTGGGGAGTGGACAGTCAGACACAAAGAGGTCTAGTCAAAGCCTTAGCCGCTAACATTGTCCCTGCTTTATTGAGACCAGAATTTTCTTTTCAAACTTGGTTGAGTACCCAGATCACTATGGAACATATAAAGTTTGGGCTATCTAGTATTATCTTCAATGTCTAGTGCTGCAATATCTGCAATATCTACTGGAAATCGGTTGAAGATTCTGGATTTAGGAATGAGGGAAGACTACTGCCTATATTTCTATACCATAGGCCCCCCTGTTCCTCCCAGGAACCTGAACTGTGGATGCAGTTTTCATTATCAACTTGAATATTGGAGCCTTTATCTCCTCCTATTTAGCCACACTATATTCTGCAAAATCTTTTCTCTTGGTTTAGTAGAACTGGAATTTTCCAAAGAGGTCTTAAATGAAAAAAAAAAAAAAAACAACTAAAACAATAAATAAGAATGATCATAAATTTTTAAAGTCTTATTATAAATTAACTAAGAGTTAGTCAACTCAGATGTTTTGCCTTTTATGCCTCAGACCTGAACAGTCTCAACACCAAATCCATCATCCTTACATGCCTTACTTGCATGTTTTTATTGCTTCTGGTAATGAACAGTCCTGTTTTCACCCCCCAAAATATTCTATCTGCAGAATAATTAGATTAGTTGTTTTTCTTCAGTGTCCTAAGAATGCCCAGATCCCCTGAACCAGAAGTACAATGTCACAATAGAAGCCTCCTATGGCCACTGTTCACCAGCACCCCAGCTGCTTGTGTGTTCTACTTAATTTTCTATCCTATGTCACTTCCACCATTTTTTTTTCTTATCAGTCTTGTCACAGGCCACATGAACACTCAGCTAACATGAAATGAAAGAACTCTCTGAATCAGGATTACTAACTCAACTATCCCCATGTAAGTAATTCTACCACATATTGACTGAAGAAGAACCACAGGTCTTCAATATGGTAATCATCCACATATCTTCTTTCCTCTTGCTCCATATAGGCTATAAATCTCCACTTCCTCTATCACCTTCCCCAGTTCCAACTTCCTTCAAGGCCTGGCTAATGGCAGTCTTTGTCTATCTAACTGGAAAGATAGTAACAGTAATATCTTACTGTTTGAGATTCAGAGTACTCCAGAAGTCCTCAAATTGGTCTCTTTTCTAGGAAGAATTACCTCACATGCAAGTATGAGAGAACTTCATTGTTTTGTATGTGTATATCCAGTAGATGGAAAAATTATTTGTTGACAGGATTGTGCCTTTTCTTGTCCATTGCTTTGTCACTGTTGTCTGAAATAAATTAACCATAAATTTCAGTTTATTTTTTGGGCTTTCAAATCTATATTTTTCTTCATGGCAATACTGCACTGTTTTACAACATAACTCTATAGTAAGTTTTAAAACTAAGGAGTGTGAGTTCTCCAACCTTGTGCTTTCTATTTTTCAAGAATATTTTGACTATTTTAAGTTTATTTCACTTCCATATAAACTTTAGAATCAGTTTGCTAACTTCCAAAACCAAAGTTGATGGAATTTGATAGGATTACATTGAATCTGAAGACCAACTTTAGGAATAGTACTATCCTAGGTTTTGTAATTCATTAATGTACTGTTATGGTTTATGTCTGAATGTCCCTACAAAACTTTATGAGGGTAGGCTTCTAGAGTTTGTGATTGATTCATAGTCCAATACTGGGATTATGGGTATGAGTGCTATACCCACCGTGGGGCAGGTAGACTGCATACAATATAAGGGAGAGAAAGAAACTTGCTCTTGCTCCCCTCCCCTGTGCCTCTTGTTGCTTTGGTTGTCTTCCACTACCATGAACTGTTGCTCCTTTGCCATGCCATCCTGCCTTTGAGCCAGCTGATTATGAAAGAAAACATCCACAAACTGTGCAATAAATAAACGTTTCCTCCTTTAACCATGGGTGTCGGATATTTTTTCTCAGCAATGGCAGAAAAGTGACTAACACAAGAACTTTTCATTACTAAAGTTTTAAAAAAATTTTTCTTTCAAACATATTTTGTAGTTTTCATTATACAAGTCTTAATCTTTGCATGTTAAATGTCCTAAAGTCTTTAGTTTTTCTTTTTGGTTCTTTTAGTTTTAATTTCATGCTTTTGACTTCTTGTGTGTAAATACAATTGATATTAGTAATTGATTACCAAACATTGATCTTGTTTCTTGCATTATTTCTGAAATTATTATTTGTAATAGTTTCTTTGTTTTTTTGTGGATTTTCTAAGAGTATAGAAAATTTCCTATGTGTAAGATTTTGTCATAAGCAAACAGAAATAGATTTACTTATTTCTTCCATTCTGGAGACCTTTATTTCTTTTAATTAATTAATTTTCCTAGTTAGAATTTCTGGAACTAAGGTGAATAGCACTTATGAAAGCAGATATCCTGGTCTTCTTCTTGATCTTAGGGATAAAACACTATTAAATATAATGTGGAGTTTTTAGATGCCCTTTATCTTTCAGAGGAATTATCCCTAACTTGATAAGTATCTTAATCATGAACTTTGTTGAGCTTAGTCTGCATCTACTGAGATGACATGTATTATTTATTTTTTATTCAACTCATATACTATTTTAGTTTTATTTATTTTTAGATGTTAAGTCAATCTCCCATTCTTGTGATAAATCTTATTTTTAATGGCTTTACAATATTATTGTGTTCATTAGAAATAATGTCAGGAAAAACAGAAATAACAGCCTTAGTAAATGAGTTTCTCAACATAGCTGGAGAAGAAATAGATAAAAAAATATAGGAGCATGGGAAATTGATTGCAACTTTGAATGAACAATGCTGAAAACAAGCAGAATCCATGAAACAAATTCAAAGAGACATCCCAGAAACAAAAAATTCTATTGAAAGCTGGCAAAACCATTTAAATGAAGCTGAGGATAGAATTTCAGACCTTCAGGGCAGGATCACAGATAGCAATCATGAAAGGGTAGAACTTATAAAAACAACAAAGCAGCATGAAATGACAATCTAGCAGCTTCAAGATGATGCCAAGAGAAACAATATAATACTAATAGGCATCAGTGAAGATGCAGGAGTCAATGCAAATGACATAACTAAACTATTCACACAAGTAATACCAGAAAATTTCCCAAACATGGGGAAAAATCTGATATACAAATAAATCAGGCATGCAGAATGCCAAACAATCACAACCAACATAAATCTACACCCAGACATATAATAATTAAGATCCCAGACATACAGCATAAAAATAGAATACTAAAAGCTGTTAGAGAAAAGACACAACTCACCCATCAAGGAAAACCTATCAGAATCATGGCAGAATTTTCAGCACAAACCTTTAAGTTAAGACAAGCTTGGAGTGAAATATTTCAACCCCTGAAAGAACTTTCAACCTGACTGGTGTAGCAAAACCATCTTTCAAATTTAATGGGGAAACAAGATACTTCCATGAAAAAGAACAACTGAAGAAATTCATGTCTACCAAACCAACCTAGAAAGAGTACTGAAGGTCATGCTAGATAGAGATAAAAATGACCACAATCTCCAGAACAACAACAGAAAGAAACACCGAGGCTGGACAAAAAATTAAACGATAGAGAAAAGCAGAAAACCAACAATAGGAACACAACATGGCAAAGTCAAACCAGTACATTATCAGTGATATCCATAAATGTAAATGGGCTTAATTCACCTATCAAAAGAAACAGGTTGACAGAATGAATCAAGAAACAGTATCCCACAATATGCTGTATACAAGAAACACATCTGACTCAAAAAGAAACTCATAGATTAAAAGTCAAAGGATGGAAAACAGTATACCACACAACAGGAACCCAGAAAAAAGCAAGGATAGCTACTTTGTTTGCAGACAAAGTGAACTTCAAACCTAAAGGGATTAAAAGAGATAAAAAAAAGCCACTACATGCTTGTAAGTGGAAAACTACAAGAGGAAGAACTAACAATTATAAATATATTTGCACCAAATACAGGAGCATCCAACTTTATAAGACAAATACTAATGGACATGAAAAACCAAATACACAAGAACACAATTGTAATACCCTACTGTCACAAAGAGATAGATCAGCCAGACAAAAAGGCAGCAAATAACAGAACTGAATCATACCTATGAATGAGTAGACTTCATGTATGTTTACAGAGTGTTCCACCCAACCACATCAGAATATACATTCTTCTCAGCGGCACATGGGACATTCTCCAAAATAGATCATATATTAACCCATAAAGCATTTTTAATTAAATGCAAAGGGAGCAAAATTATCTCATGCATAATATCTGATCATATCACACTAAAATTGGAAATTAACATCAACAAAACTGCAAAATCTGCATAAATATATGGAAATTAATTAACCTTCCAAACATACAGACATACAGCATTAAAGTACATTAAAGATGAAATTAAAGAAGAAATAAAACAATACCTACAATGCAATGAAAATGAAGATACAGCATACTATAACCTATGGAATGCAATGAAAGCAGCCCTAAGAGGGAAATATATAGCAATAAATAGTCATATCAAGAAAATGGAATGAACACAAATAAACAACCTAATGCCATATCTCAAGCTTCTAGAAAAGGAAGAGCAAGTCAAACCCAAAGCTCATAGAAGAGAGGAAATTATAAAGATTAGGGCAGAAATTAATTCAACAAAAACTAAAAAAATCAATACAAAGAATTAATGAATCAAAAAGCTGGTTTTTTGAGAGAATAAACAAAATTGATAAACCCCTGGCCAATCTTATCAAGAAAAAGAAAGAAAAAACTTAAATCCACACAACAAGGACTGAAAAGAAGGAAATTAATAGAGATCCCATGGAAATTCAAAAGATCATGAACACCTACTTTGAAAATCTCTACTCACATAGGGTGGAAAACAGAGGAAATGGACAGATTTCTAGGAACTTATGAACTAACAAAACTCAATCAAGAAGATATAAAAATTTTGAATAACCCAATATCAGCTACTGAAATTGAAAACATGATTAAAAATGTACCAACAAAGAAAAGCCCAGGTTCTGATGGATTCATGGCTGAATTCTATAAGTAATTTAGAGAAGATTTAATGCCAATACTCCTTAAACTCTTCAATGAAATTGAAAGAGAAGCAGCCCTCCCTAACTCACGCTTGGAGGCAAGTATCACTCTGATACCAAAACCAGAGAAAGACCTAACCAAAAAGCTGAACTATAGACCAATCTCACTAATGAACATTGATGCAAAGATTCTCAATAAAATATTGCCAAATAGAATGCAGCAAATCATCAAGAAGATTGTACATCACGACCAAGTGGGATTTATTCCAGGAATACAGGGATGGTTCAACATATGCAAATCAATAAATGTAATACACCACATCAACAGAGCCAAAAATAAAAATCACATCACCATCTCAATAGATGCAGAAAAAGCTTTCAATAAAGTCCAATTCATTGTTATGATAAAAATCTTACAGAAACTTGGACTAGATGGTATGTACTTCAATCTCATAAAGACCATCTATGACAAACCAACAGCCAATATTAAATTAAATGGACAAAAACTGAAAGCCTTCACTCTAAAATCAGGAACGAGACAAGGATGTCCACTATCACCACTCCTATTCAATATAGTTCTGGAAATATTAGCCAGAGCAATCAGACAAGAGGGAGAAATAAAAGGCATAAAAATAGGAAAAGAAGTTAAATTATGATTATTTGCCAGTGACATGATATTCTACATAGAAGATCCCAAAAACTCCATTAAAAGACTACTAGAGGTAACAAATTCAGCAGCATAGCTGGATACAAAGCCAACACTCAAAAATCAATAGCATTGCTGTACACAAACAAAAAACCCTATGAGAGAGAAACTATGGAGATATTGCCTTTCCCAATAGCATCTAAAAAAATGGTATACCTAGGCATCAACCTAACAAAGAATGTAGAAGACCTATATGCTGAAAATTATACTATTCTAAAAAAGGAGATTGAAGAAGATATTAGAAAATGGAAGGATATTCCTTGCTCTTGGTTAGGAAGAATCAACTTTATGAAAATGGCCATACTCCCAAAACTGTTATACAGATTCAATGCAATCCAAATCAAAATACCATTAACATACCTTACAGATCTATAGAAAATATTCCTAAAATTGATCTGGAAACAGAAGAAACCTAGAATAGCCAAGGCAATTCTAGGCAACAAAGGCAAGACAAGAGGCATCTCAATTCCTGACTTGAAAGTATACTACAAAGCCTCAGTAATAAAATCAGCCTGGTACTGGCAAAGGAATAGACCTGAGGATCAATGGAACAGATTAGAAGATGCAAACACTACTACAAAGACACTCAGCCACCTTATATTTGACAAAGGGGCTAAACATGTTCACTGGAGGAAGGATGGCCTCTTTAATAAATGATATTGGAAAAATTGACTTTCTACATGCTGAAGACTGAAAACAGACCCATGCCTATCACCATACACAAAACATGCAGTCTAAATGGATCAAAGATCTAAATATTAAAACAGAAACACTAAATCTACTGGAGGACAAAGTAGGTAAAAATCTTGGAGACATAGGGGTAGGCAGAGAATTCATGAATAAAAAGCAAACTGCATGGGAAATACTTGAAAGAATCAACAACTGGGATCTCATATTACTGAAAAGTTTTTGCACTTCAAAAGAAATCACCAACAAAGTAAAAAGAAAACCCACAGAATGGGTAAGAATTTTAACCAACAATCCCTCAGACAAAGGGCTTATATCCAGAACATATAAAGAACAGAAAAATATCAACCCCCCCAAATTCAAAGATCCTCTCCAAAAATGGGCATCAGAGATGAACTCACAGTTCTCAGAAGAAGATACACAAATGACAAATAAATACATGAAGAAATGTTCACCATCACTGGTCATTTGAGAAATGCAAATTAAAACAGCATTGAGATTTCATCTCACCCCAGAAAGAATGGTTGCTATCAAGAAAACAACTGATAACAAATGTTGGTGAGGATGCAGGAAAAAAGGAATACTTCTCCATTATTGGTGAGAGTGCAGACTGGTGCAACCACTGTGGAAATCAGTATGGAGATTCCTCAAAAAACTAGGATTGGAAGTTCCATTCAATCCAGCTATTCCCTTCCTGGGCATTTTCCCAGAAAAATTGAAAAGATTATGTCACAGAGATATATGTGCACCCATGTTCATAGCAGCTCCATTTGTGATAGCTAAATGTTTGAAACCACCAAAATGTCCATCAACCGCAGAGTGGATGAAAAAAGTGTGGTATTTTTATACAATGAAATACTATTCAGCTATAAAAAAGGACGATCTTGAGGCCTTTATAGGTAAATGGAGACAACTTGAGAATATCCTCATTACTGAAATAAACAAGACTCACATTAGTAAACATCACATTGTCTTTCTAGTGTAAAAATAATAAGAACTGACAGAATAATGGTATCCAAAAAGAATCTAGATATTGTAAAAGTGAAAGGGAAGGAAAGTGCTCTAAAGGATATCACATATAATGTGTAAGATAGATGACCATATTACTAAATTTCTGTTATACCACTGAACAGAAGAATTTGCATTGTCAATGTTTGAGTGACTAGCCACTTTTTATGCTTTGATTTTGTAACTTTAACAACTATTGTTAAGATGACAATATGTAATGTATCAACTAGTGATTTTATGATGTTAATTTTTTGAATTCTGTATTCTTTTTTCTCTTTTGTTTTTTAAATTTTCTTTTATTTCTTTAAATAAAATATTAAAATATTATTGAGTTCAAGTCATTAGTATTTTGTTGGGAATTTAATATGTATATTCCCAGGGACATTGATCTGTGGTTTTCTTTTCTTGCAATGTCTTTATCTGGTTTTATTATAGAGTAATGCTGACATTGGAGGATAAATTGGGAAGAATTGCTTTCTTTTCTATATTTTTGAAGAGTTTGTCAGGCATGGAAATCAATCCTTTTTCCAATGTTCAGTATAAGTCATCTTAAAAGCCACTTAGGCCTGGAATTTTATTTGTGGAACATATTAAAATATTATTAACTTGAAACCCATAGTAAAAATACAGAACAAAATAAAAAACAGATAACTTGGAGGCTGAGGCAGGAGGATCTTGAAAGTTTGAGATCAGCTTGGGCTACAAAATGAGCTCAAGACCAGCTTGAACTGCATAGTGAGAACCTTTTTCAAAAACACACACAAACTGTAGATAATAGGAAACAGAGAGATAGGTCATTCTCAAATGGGAAGAAGATCAAGAGGTGGAGGTGGAGTGGGGAGAAGGGATCAAAAAAGGAATTGGAATGTGTATGTACTTGTACCAACTCCATACAAGGGATGTAATCATTTTTCACTGCCAATGTGTGCCAATAAAAATTAAAATTTGACAATAAAATAATATCTGAAAAATTATTAACTCTGTCTCTTGTTTAGAATATTCAGCATTTCTATATCTTCTTGAGTGAATTTTGGTATTTTGTGTATCTAGAAATCTTTTTATCATTGGGTTAATTTGTTGGCATACAATTGGCAATGGTGTTCTCATGATGAATTTTATTATTGTAAAGTCAGTAGGGACAGTTCATCCTTCATCTCTGATTTTATTAATGGAAAACCCTTTTTTTCTCACATGGTCGAGGTAGGTTTTTAGTCAATTTTATTATCTTTTTAATAACGTTTTTCTATGGTACAAATAAAAATCTGTTGAGAGGAGAACAAAGCAATATCTCTTAAAGATCTATTTGAATGTCTCATTGCGGGAAATATTACTGACAAAGGAATAGTACTTTCATATTCTACTATGAATAATTAGAATCACAGCACAAATACAGGAAGAAATGAATCATAGTCAAAATGATGTGATTTGAAGAAGTATATGTTGCTCGTGAGACTTTAGTGAGATGCTCAAAAATCTCTTCTTTCACATTGTGATACACTCATATATTTACACATGGGACAGAGATTTCTCTTTGAAGCTAAACTCTAATCACAGCTACAAGTGCAGTGGAAGGCATGTTTGACTAGGAGGACAGTCAGGTATTCTCTTGAGGTTGAGGGCTGGACAAGATAAGTGTGTAGTTGAATGAAACATGGCTAGCCCTCCCAGAGTGTGGCTAGAAGCGGTAGGCAGACATGTGTGGCTAACAACTGGCTTTGGGACTAGTAAATAATTGGCTTGCTTTGTTTTATTAAAAGAGGCAACTATCCAGTATGCATATGTGAGGAGAGGTATTGAACAGCTAGCTAGAGTAGAGCAGGGGTGAAAGACAAAGAGAACAGCATTCCTTGTGGTAGCTGTGAGTACACTGTGTCTAAGGCTGCCTTACTGTGTATTGTCCCATATAATAACTCTGCTCTGTATTCTCTGGACACTTGCGATAGAAGCTACTTTAGCTGTCAGGCTTTAAAGTATTTGTTTGTGTGTGACATGCTTGATTTTTGAACTGATTGTGGCATAAAGAGTTTATTAAAATTATTTGTTGAGTTTTGTAGAACTCTAGGCCTCTGTAGAGGTCCTCAAGGGGTGAGGGTAGCATTGGTACAACTTGCCTCCTCCATGATTAGTTCAGGTCCCTTGTTTATTTTTTAATGTTTTGTAACTTTTTAAAGTCTCACTTTAAAAAGAAACTTTCATTTCTAAGAGCTTTCATCTGAAAAACTTGGAGCTAAATGATTTTAAAGCAATTGCTGTGACATCATGGAATAAATAGAAAAGGTTATCTAGGGGAATCAAAAGATGCGTCTAATCTTTTACATTTTCCAGTGGTTTTGTTTAAGTAATAGATAGGGAAGAAATGGGGGGGATCAAATTGAAAAAGTCTTAAAAAGGCAAAGTTTATTTCTGCCATTTATCAACACTGGCTTTCAACTTCCTTCTTTGTCTAACAGAAGCTTTGACATTGCTTTTATTTTCATATCTTCTTCCTTGGCATTTTCTCTTGTCATTCCTACAAAACTTAAGAGTAAGAACAAGGTTAGTAGCCCATTAAACTGATCCAAGAAGGTAAAACTCAGTTGTCCTCTTTGTTTTCAATTATGTTGAATAAATTCCTTCCTAGGCTGTGTGCTAAGAATGAGAACAGTAACAACTGTATGTAATAGAAACTTTTCTATCTGACCTTCACTGACTCTTCAGTATGTTTACTCCCCAAGGCAAGCTCATCAGCAGAGCTACTTATTACCCAAAGACAGATTGTGGTTGTAAACTTATTTATGCCAGATGTATTTGCTATTATAGCTACACATGTCTGTTAAATACTAGAAGAACAGATAGACTGTCAGAGTTGAATAAAAATGATTGTTTCTATAGGTCATGTTTGAGTTATTTGAAAGATAAATTTGATTTATGCATAGCATTGAACTATTACAACACACAAGCATGAGACAATTTCTGTGGTTAATAAATATAAGCATCTAATGTATTTTTGTCAGTTTCACAAGTGTTACTAGTTACTACACTTACAGAGAAACTGGAAACTGTTGGACGGGACCTCATGAACTTAATGGCAAAGTCCAGTTAGAAGGGCTGACTGTACTGAAGGAAAAATTACCTTTTTTGATGAATACATTGAAAATGAATGTTCATTAATCTGCTTTTAGTAACAAAGTTTAGTTTATGTTTTTAAATTATTTTCCTGTATTCTCTTATTCTATTTATTTTTTACTTTATTATTCTTAGTTAATAAGTTCTCTCTCTGCTAAGATAGGAGAGCTTCTGAGGTAGTTGTTTTTGTTGTTTCTTACTTTTTGCAGGCATTTTTTGCTTTAGCAAAACCTTATTCCAACACTTTTAAATAATAGTATAACTTCCATTTCATAGATGAATCATCTCAAGTGTTTAGAAAGGTTAAAATATCACCTCAAAATCATACAGAACCTATATGGTAAGACATAAATAAAGAGACTATTAGAATTTCAAAACAAAACTTCTAGACAAAATTCTTAAATTGTAGTAAGTATTCATATAAAATATTGATTTTTTGAACAAGATAAGGACTAGATCTAAAAGATATGAAAATATTTTTTAAGTAAATACATTTCAAAATACATAATTTTAAAGTAGTAAGAGGATGAAACAATTAAAAGTGATAGCCACAAGGCCAGGGAAGCTCAGTGGCACAAGTACCTGCCTGGCAAGTGCAAGGTTCTGAGTTTGATTCCTGGTATAACTCCCCTCCCAAAAAACAAAAGCCAACCAAATAGAAAGAGATTGCCATAATAAAACATGGAAAAGACTAAGTATCATGAGAGAGGTAAAGATCTCTTCTGTGAATTTATAGGGTGGATAGGGAAAGACTGAGCATATTAAGCCACTTAGTCTCTGTTTTCTAAATGTTTAAAATGCATATAGTAAGCTCTTTGCAAAGGGCAGTTTAAGTTGTATTCACTTAGTAGAAACTTAGCATATAATAAGTGTTCTGCATGCGGTGCCTGTCCATCTTGCTGGTTGAGTTATGAGATCTGCTTTCTTAGTTGTCCTCTAACCCAACATTTGGTTCTGCTACTTGATCTTTTTTGATTTCATGCAAACCTAAGTCCTCTTATTTAATCCTCAAAGTCAATCAACTCAAAATGAAAATCGTTTCTTTTAATTTTTTTCTCTTTTTTTCTTTTCTTTTTTTTCATGTATGTGATACTAGGGATTGAACTCAGGAACTTATGCATGCTAAGCAAGCACTCTACCACTCAGCTATATCCCCAGCCCAAATTAGTTTCCTTTTGGAGGTCAGAGAACTATTTTTCTTTCAGCTTTCTGTGCTGGCACTATGTGGACATAAGACATGAATATCATCTACTAAATTAACAGCATTCTAGGGCATTGGGAGAAAAGACAGCCAGGAATGAAAGAAAGAGGGTGCTCACTCTCTGGAGAGATTTTAAAAATTCATTTTATTGACCAAAGTATTGTATGAGGTAAGCAGTCTTTCCTGATATCTAGTATTTATTCCAGTGCTTTGTGGGAAACAAATATGTACTACATTTATCTTTTCTTCTTACTTCATTGCAAGTTTTACTTGCTTCTCATTGTAAAAAAATTGTTGCTAATTTCCTGGTACTTTGGTTCAGTTTCTACATTTTTGCCATTGTGTTCCCATCAATTTTGGTTCATGATTGCTCAGAAATTTGTTCTCCGTTTTTGTCATCAAGATGATAATTCATTGCTGTATTTCATGTTCATAGATGAATCCAGTGAGATGGCATCCAATGATGTTTAAAGTTAGTTATTTGGAGATTTTAAATTTGATCACCTGGGAAATTCAATTTAAAAACTCAGTCAAGTTAACAAAAAGGATGTTGGAAGTGTACACTTGATGCTAACCACAGACTCCAGAGACCTCATTAACTTGCATAGTCTCATTTCTTTAAATGTTTAGTCATAAAGGATCACTTTCAGTGTTTCTCTGATTAACAGTGAAAAAAGAAACCAATGACATTACCTCGTTCCCTCAACTTTCTAGGTAGATATTTTGCAATTACGAGAAATGTTTGTTTATAAAGTAGGTGGGGAAATGATTGTAAAATAAGGGTAAATGATGAATGTTATCAAGTAATTCACCATTGCCTTATCAAAAGAGAAGCAAAGTTCTGAATGGTAAATGAAAGAAACCTACTTAGAAGAGAGAAATAACAACTCAAGGTTACTAATAAAAAAAATCAATGCATTGCAGAGAGAGAATGGCAACCCTTACGAGCCTGGAAATTGGCAGTAACTCCTAAAAACTCCAAGTGAGTAAATGCTCACATGCAAGAATATTCTTCAGTTTTGCTGTTGTCTCCTAGTTGCTGTGATCATCACCATCATCATCGTCATCATCATCATCGCTAACATTAACATGATCATGGCTACTAACAGCTTTTTAGGTGAGTCTTCGCATATATCAAAAACATTATTAAACTGCAAATACTTCTTGCTTTCAGAAACAATAATCTCAAATCCTCAGTGTTTTGATTACTATATCATTGCCCAAACTTTTAGCTGTCTGAGCAGCTCCCCTCTGATAGTTCTTCAAGTTCTTCTGTTTAAGAACACAGAGCAGGACTTGTAATGGTAACAAATGTTTGTCAGTTCTGTCTTAAGAATCCACCTCATATATTTTCTACAATCTAAAATGGCCTATATTTTTCATAAGAGCAAATGCATGTATTGCTGTTATTTCAGAGAAACAATTAAGAAAAGGGAAATCTTTTGGGGTTTTCAGGGATCAGGCAGTTTTTAATTGAAATTTTCAAATCTGAAAATACATTGCCTTTAAGTTTTATACAGATTGATTAGTTAATTAACTTATCTTAGTTTGAGCTCACATTTTTATTTCAATTGCTAGTGAAGGTAAATCGTAATCTTAAACACATTTTGGCCTATCCTCCCTCTCCATTGATTTCTTCTCTTTCTGGTTTAGAGATCACAAAGTTGGTTCAGTTCTTTTGTTTATGACAATTCCCATTTTGATTACCCTGTGGTGAATTACTAGGTCAAAGAATCAGTATGCTAGCCATTGCAGGCAGCTTCCTGATGCTTTCTTGATGATGTACTAACATGCTTGCTGAACAACAAAAAACTGCTCAGATAGGAAACTTTAGAGAGATTAGGTTTTCCTGTTTACATAGTTTAGACAACAGCTCTGTTTTGACACACTGGTTTTTATTTTGTGATGCACCAGAAACTGATTTTGTTTTAAACACTTTAAAATAACAGTGCACCATGAAACTGAGTTTTCAATTGAGTGGAATTTAATCTTGCTTTCCAGGCAAGACAAACACAATAAAAGTGTTGAGTCAATTTCAAATAGAAATTAATAGGATTTTCTACTTCCTTCATCTGCTGGGTTTCTGAAGTCTAGTTGATGCTTGGTCTTTTCTGACTATTATACATGTTACCTTTTACTCTGTTAGCCAACACATGGTCTAGGTCAGCACTTTGGGCTAGAGCCCTGTCAGTATCAATTTTTGCTTACGGATACAAATTGTTCTTGAACAAATTGTGGGAACAAAGAACTTCGCCTAATCTGACACTCTACTTGTGGTTTCTAGGTGTTAAAAACATTTTCTCCAATAAGGGAACACCCAAAATACATGTAATCAGCACTTTGATAATGATATAAAAAATGAATGGATTGATGTCTTTTCCGGGTAATTTTTTAACTTGGGAACACATACGTTCCACAAAAGCTTAATCTAGGGTTGTTTTGAGTTGTATTTCCATGTGTCTTATATATAAGCATAGTCTATGTACAGCAGTGTTAAATATCAAAAATATAATAAGCAATGTCTTACATGATACTTCAAAAACACAGCAAATAAATTTAATGAAGTCCCATAAACAACTTTTAATTTAGAGAGTTAAAAAAAGTTTATTTAAGTATGAGTCATTATTTTAGTAAGAAGAATTAAACTGGTCACTTAAGAGGAGATAAGGGTTAACTATATGGGGAATTCTGGTTCTAAAGGATGATAATGAATCATTATCAATAATCAAGGACAAGTAAAATATTATCATGGAAAACGGTGTTATGTCCTGAGTAGCAGAGAATAAAATTTTGTAGCAGTATTTTTCTGTCATTTGCTTCCTGTCTGCAGAAGTAATTCCACAATAATTTTAAGAAATGTTTTGGAGAAACTTTATAGAGTTGGAAATGGGTCAGCCCAATCACTGTGGTGAGTAATTTGTAATTGCACAACACATTCCCATCAAAGTAGGTCAAGTCAGACTGCTGCTAAATGCAATGATACTAAACTCTAACAATAAATATCTGTGTAGCATTTGGCAACAAGGAGAAAAGAAGTTAGATTTGCATTGCCCTCTGCTAAGAGTGACACACTATGAATTACAATCCATTCAAATTGAATTGAGTTGAATGAAGAAAGTAGCCAAGACAGAAACAGGAATAAAAATAATGATAAAAATTGCTGTCAGAGCAAAATATTTTTATTGCATCAAATAATTCAGGATTCTAGTAAGGGTAGTTTAGAGGGAGGATTAGTTAGATATACTCAATCAGAGAAATACTTCCTATATGTAACCATAATTTTAAAAAAATGAAACAAAAGATCTTATGAGATATGATAAAAAAGCAGCTTATTATACAAAAATTTTCAGTTTCTTGAGAAACAACAACATTGATAGGATTTGATATTGTTCTTACTAAATTTGATATTGTTCTTACTAAAATTTACCAAATCTATGATATTCTCATTAGCGGTCCTCATTAATTTTTACATGCAGGTTTAGAGTCTCTGTCTCATTGATGGATGATGTATGGTTCACAAAAGTAGACATGGGGAAGACCTAAAGTTATTTGCCAGATAAGACTAAACAACTGCATTTACTTAGCACCTGAAACTCTTAGTCCGTCAATTTAAGCAGACTCTCTGCAACAAACCATGAGTAAACATTGTACTACCATGAACACTGCTGTAAAAAACAAAAAGATCAACATGGGTAACAATAAAAATGGCAAAAGGAGAGACTGCTTGTGTTTTAATCTGTCCTTAAAAACTTCCTTCAGAAAAAAACAGCAGAAAATGTCTAGGCATTTCAGTACTTTCCAATTTCCCATAAAAATAAACATTTTGGTTTCCATACCCAAATGTGTTACATTACATTTTTTAGTATTTACAACTTTGAAGATTAAAATCTGTTCTCGATTTTCCAGACAAACATTTTGAATGACAGTATCTCAATTATACTATGTTATATATTTATTTATATGTTATATCTTGGCCATTTAAATCAGACTTGATTTTTTTTCTGAATGTCACTCAAAAGAAAACTAGAAACTTGTATTCAGTTGTTTCTAAATGGTTAAAGTATTGCTCTGGACTGTAAAAGCAGGACCGTGTATGGTTTGGAAACAATCTTTGATTTTTATCTGAAAGTCTTCAAAACAAAATGCAAGTGTGGCTCTATTTTTTTTCTAGTTGATCTGCTATTTATGCATTTTAGTTGTCTGTCTGATTGTGTTCAGATGTGGGTAAGTGGTTGGGAGGAAAAATAATGCTTCTTAACTCTGAGGAAAAAAAGACCTCAAATTGTCTTGTGTCTCATATAGTTTGTAATCTGCCCCTCATTGTGCCCCATGCCATGGAATAGATTCTGCTGCTTTGGTGTTTACATCTTCAAAGCCAGTGAGAGAGGGGATAGAAAAGGGAGAAGAAGGTGTGAAGATTTCAGAGCTATCTGGAGAAGAATGAAGGTGATAATTCTCAAGGGAATTTCATCACTGCAATGATGTCTCTCTAGGAGAAATTGGTTTGAGGGGAACTCAAATCACTTGCTGTTGGTCATTGTTATGATATTAATCTTCATTGTTTTTTTTTCTTTTCTTTTTTCCTGCCCAGAGCAAGCAGACTGGGCACAATACAGGTAAGCTAAGCAAGGAGTCTCAAACATTTGTAGCAAAGTTATCTTGGTGAACTGAGAAAGGAAGACCATGTATGAAAACATTGAAATATCACATTCTATCTTAAGTTCTATGCATTGTTATAAATAAAATGGAACAAAACCTATACATTGTTTTGGCTTGTAAACATAAGGTTTTCCTATATGTATAAATAAATTTGTATAGATATTATGTGTAATTTTACGACTATGACATTAAACATGCTATTTCAATACAGTTCTCTCCATTCATTCATTTATGCACATTGTTTCTTTTTACTTGCCTTTTCAATCACAGTTACCACCTACTCCTTAAATTTAGGTCAGTAACTTGGTGTGCATTTTCCATACTTTTTCATATGACCTTAGAATAATACACTGCATATCAATAAGATGTAGACATTGCACCTATAAATATGTGCAAACACAAGCATATACATTTAGAGTTTTGTCTTTTATTTGGCTAAAATAGGATCATATCATACAGAGTTACTTGAGCCTGACTTTATGCACCCAAAAGTGCCTGATGGGAGTTTCTCTAAACAAAATTGTTACTTCTGAAGTTGCTCCTTTTTTTTTTTTTTTTTTTACAAAAAGAAAAGCACAGTTCTCTACAGTATGAATATGTTATAATGAATTCAATTTCTCTCTATCAATGACCTTTTCTTCCTCTTATTTATTATACTGATATCACCAAATGGGATTTTTGGGTTGAAAACTTCAAATATTCGATAAACTTTGTAATACTGAACTTTTAAATCCTTATACGGATTTACATTTTAACACTGTTTATTCTAATATACAGTTCTGAGTACCTGGTATTCCCCATGTGGTTAAAGCATGGAGGGCACCAGCATCGGCATTTCCCACAGCCTGGGAGATCCACAGACCTGCAGTCCCACTGCAGACCCGTCTAGACCAGAACGTCCATTTGAACGAGGCTCTTAGGTGATGCCAAAGCACTTATCCATTGAAAAATTACTCTTTTAGGTTATTTCCAGTCTGTTAAATTGGGGGTATGTTTATCAAATTTCTTCTCTGATAGAATAAATAAGAAATCAGCAACAATGATCGAAGCTTGGGTGGAGAACTGTGGAACTGACAGGGCAACCCAGGGATGGAAATTTGCTTCTCACTGTATGTCAGTGTAATGAACTTTTTCATGTGCCTCTTACCTGCTTGGCAAAATATTAAGAGTCACCTTTTGCAAATGCAACCACTACTTTCCACCTTCAAATCTTCAGGGAGAAAGTCGTCCTGGGGGGTCTAAACGTACTCTTCACACACCACTGCTGATGTTATTGTGATAGTGTGGTCCTATTTAAGAAATGTGATGCTAAGCGAAAATTCTCAAAGCCACATAGCTTGCTTTTTGAGGATATGAAAATGCTATGATGTCAGTGAGGGTTTATCAAGCAGGGAACCTTTGGTGGAGCAGACAGTGAGTCAGTGTCATAGGAAACTTTCAAACTTTTTAATGCATATTCCCACAGCTTGAATTGTGACCACCATTTTGCAGTCTAGTTTGCAACAATATAAAAGTTTTCAAACACCAGAAATTTCCTTTAAAATAATATTTATTGATTGATACTTGGAATTGAACTTAAGGCCTTACACTTAGCCAGGCAGATACTTATGCCTCTGAGCTATATCTCTAGCCCAACCAACTCAATTTCTTGAAATATAAGATTGAGATTCACAACCCTGATAAATGGGCATGGGACAGTTCAGTTGTAGGACCCACAATTAGGTTTTCTGACATCCAGGTGGGGTAAGGTTTGAAGAAGTAATGAAACCCTGACATCTTAGATCAGAAATGGAACATCTTCACTACCCTGCTGGTTCCTGAAAATCTTCCTAAGAACAAGAGATTAAATATGAATCTTTGAATCTTGTATCTTCAGGTGTTACTGCCTTAGGGGTCAGAATGGCTTTACTAAAAAGCTAAGGATTCAGATTTCTCTGGCCCTGGAACTTATCTACTCTCTTAGGACCACTGACCTCCTAAAATATGTTGTTAAGGTATTATGGGGACTTTTGATTGGGAGAGGATTATACTCATGTGTTCACAAACAAACTTAGTTGCCAGAAGAGTCTGCTATCTCTTAATTTTTTCTGAGTTTGCCCCTTTCTGTGGGCAGTAGCAAACCTTCCAGGAATGTTTTCCTCCTGCAGTGCATTTTATTTGTTCGGATGGCACCTGTCTCAAGTCAGAGCCATAGTGTGCAAGCAAGAGTGTTCAGAGATGCCCAGAATTCTTCTAGGTGGAGAAAAAGAACTTAGTTTCTCTTTTTTTGGGTGCTATTGTATTTGAGAGGTACCAAGCTCCAGAGTGTTAGTGAAGTGGCCTTTTAGCATTTAATGATTCCCTTCTTTTTTGAGGCCATGAGTATAGAGAAATTTGCTAGAAGACAAAAGAAAATACATTGTGGCTAATACGCTGTCACAGAATGAGCTTCAGAGCTCTAGCTTGTTTTATGCTTGTGGTGCATTTTAACCCTGGAGTTCAGCTCCTGTATATAGGCTCCTGAGCCTCAGATTAAAGTTGTGATGGGGGGTTTGTTCCACTCCTAGTAGAAACTCTAGGCTAATGAGTGGCTTATTGCTTTGATTTCTCTGAACTCTGCTACATAAATAAAAGGGTTTCATGACTAAGCAAATACCATCTACTCAGCTCACGAGGGGCTGTCAGGTACAGAAGGCTCCACAGAAAGGCCATAGCTGCTTCCTCTCTGTTCTTGCTCTCTCTGGAGTAGAAATAGAGAGAAGTTCCATCTCCACGAAGGAAAGAACAGCAGTCATCTCTCCTAGGAGGTCAAGAGAGGCGATTGTTCACCATTCTCAGATCCAGGAATGCTGCAAGCTGCTTTTATGTGCAGCTCAGATGCATATGTGTTTGGTATCAGTGGCTGGATCCAGAGATGGAAGTGGGGAAGAGAGGAATGGAAGGGAACAGAGAGCAGTCTTTCCCCTTGCAGTTCACTAGGCTTGGTACTGGGGGGCTTTAGGAGACCCATTTTAGGTTTTTCAAAGTCTTATTGTAGTCACAAAAGACTAAAGTGGATATAATAATAGTTGTGAAAAAGGGTCCCAGGTTTATGTGAAACACATATTTTGACCAGGCTTTCTGGTCCCTGGGAATTTCTGCAAGAAGAAGAAGAAATACCTTATGACATGGGTCTGCAGCCAGTTAAGAAATAGATCCAACAGTGTGTCCCAGATCAACAGTTTTATTACAAGTAATATTTGAATAGTTATTGCTGTCACAGTGACCTTACTCTACTCCTAATAATAGGGGAAAAGGTGGGTACAGGAAGCTGTGGTGGCTTTTCATTTCAATTTAGTCTTTCAGGTAAAACTGAGAACTGGGTAAAAGTGCATTGCTAAACATCCTCTAAACACACAGGAACATACAAGCAAGTGCACAAGGCATTGAGGGATTGTGCAATGTGTTTGTGTGCTTATGCTTGGGGCCTGTCCTACTTTACCACTTCCAGGTTTCTTCAAGGCTGAACCCCATTCCATGCATATGTGTAAGATCTTTCTTCTTCCCTTCTGTCTAGTGTGGGCAGGAGGTACAAGCAATGAGACAATGAGCTGAACAGCAGCTGATTTTTATCCAGCTGTGTACCCTTAGAATCCTAGAGGTCAAATGTCTGACAGAATTGCAAGAAAACAGTTGGGGAAGCTGTTTCTGATTTTCTTTCTTCAAATATTTAAACTTGTTCAACCACATGGTTTAAGCATCCAGGTATGCTGGGTGGAGCTACTTCAAGTCTTATGTGCATGCTTGGGTGGCTCATGAACTGCAAACTGTGGCCAGTCAATGAGAGAAGAAAGGTTGAATTTTTGAGTTTGCTGGATCCTAGCATGTCACTCTGTTAGAATGAAGGAAGGGACATCTTTTTATAATTTTCCTTTCAGAGGATGGCTTGTGAGGCTACACGAAGGCACTGGATCAGCTAGTGGTAGCCTGAGTACATGGTTTTAAACTATGAAGCCTTGACTTTGGAACCTCTCCTCTCAATGTCAAGGTCAGCCCTTTTCTTATTTGCTGAAAGTGACTCCCTTTGGGAAGTATGAGAATGGGAACACACAAGTCCCATAGACGTATTTATTTGGATTGCACAAAGATGGGCCATATAGTGTTAGAGAATAATTAAATTAATTGTCAATATTTAAAATTGGGGAGATTTTATTTTAAAAAATCTAAATTTATAGCCAAATAGCAGCAACAGCTAGTTGGGTACACAGGCCTTACTGTGACCACCATAACCTCCCTATCTCAGAGGATGAAGATTAAGTTTTGTTTATCATAGTATTTGTGTTCTTCTTTCTTTTAGAAGAAATTAAGAGAAAAATAAAATCTACCTTGCATTCTCTTCAAAAGTGGAAACATTAAAAAGTAGACTGAATCATTTTTTAAAAATGAGGCACACTATTTATTTTCAAGTTTTCTTCCCTATCTCTAGCATTTGTGCTTTCAGCCCATGTTTTTGTATCAAATAGTCTCATAACTAAGCAGTTATAGGAAGCTTAGAAATTCAGACATAATTCATGCCCCTGCATTTGGCTATCAAATCAGACTACTACACTTATTTATTGAGATATTTTAGCAGGGAGGGCTTTGCTTAGGAAGCATATTCTGGGAGTTCATCTGTTCCACTGCTACTTGACAAATAGTTTATATTTTGTCTTAGTCTATCTTTTCTACTATAACTAGCTACATGATGTTGGCTAATTTATAAAGAAGACCTATATTTAGTCCACGGTTCTGGAGGTAGGAAGTCCAAGATCAGATGACTTGGTGAAATGAGGGCCTCATGATGTGTCATAATGTGGTGGGCAGCATCACATGGAAGAAATGTGTGGGGAAGAGAGAGAGAGAGAGAGAGAGAGAGAGAGA